>CM073772.1:67994348-68224683 GCA_037158775.1 Hetaerina titia | reverse complement strand
GTTATTGAGATAAAAGGAATCCATTATGGGTAAGATGTGTATTCAGCTTGGTATGTATCACACGTAGTTGTGAGAATTTTAATTGGTTAAGTTCACTGAAAGCAAGATGATGCTGTTGGTGGTTTCCTCCTTAGCTGCACTTAATACCCACTGTGAACGGTGGAATTGAAATTTGTTCAGTACATTTTTGTAATGTAGATAAAAATAGGCTTCTTGTTGCTGGTGTTGAGATTCATTTTTCCTGTGACCCTTCTTTTCCTGTCCAAAAATATGGTTAATTAATAAGGTTTTTGAGAAGATTTTGAAACGAATAATATTATTCCAATTGTGTGAATTGAATGAAAATGGTTTCATTTTGTTGTTTTCCATTTCATAATGAATAGAATGATTTTTTACACAATGCATTATATATTATTTGTCATTTTTCTGGGGGTGTCTGTGGCGATTGTTTTTCACTAAAATTCTAACAGCTGCATTTCTCCGTTGCTGTAATTGTTACAATTAACTGCATTTGATATGAATTGTACAGTGCTAAGGAAATAGTCGAAAAAAGTGGCACTTGACAGAAAGTTTTTCATACTAATCACAGAACGTTCACCTTTCTAATGCAACTAACATGATAGTTGTGTAAAACATTGGTAAATAATTTTCAAATGATATTTGCTTACAAACAAAAAGAATAATCATATTTCATTATGACAATCTTTTGTTAAGAAAAAACCAGGAAGCCTTTCTTGAAATTTAAGGTCCATAACATTGATATGCCCAGTTGAGTTTTTTACTGTCATATCATGTGCAATTTTTCAAAGTAATGACACATTGTCAGGTTATCCAAAACCCACTAATGGAAAACTAGGAGAAATGAAAATATTCTGTCAAGATTTTAATTATAATTTTTGGTACAATCTTTTGGTGCAATTCTTTGCCGTATAATTCCGAACAAAAGGATTCTAATCTATGTTGAAATACAAACTGGTTTATTACATTAATTGGGGTGACCAGAGCAAGAGGTGAATTATGCAGTCTCATTGGTGCTCAATTAAATATATTACCTTTTATGAATGACAATAGATCACACTGTCCGCAATAAATATGTACTTGAACACTTACTTTGATCAACTAAAAAAATGAAAAATGGTTCTTTCGGAGAGTAGGACTTTTTTATTTTCTTCTGGATTAGTGAAAGGCCAAGACTTTGATGCACACCTGTCGGTGAATGTACACTTTAGGTGTTGCTCTAAATCGTTGTCTTATGGATAAGATATGCTTCTATGAGTTCTGGTTACTTAAAGAGAAACTTGAGTGTTTTGAGAAGAGGATAATTTTTGTGGGGTGTGATGTAATCCCTTCAATTTTAGAATATTTGGAGCATGCTGACTTATTGGGTATTTTCATGATTGATAAGTGTGGAAAAAATTTTCAAGTGTAGGATAGGATTGCATTATTTTTTATATTCTAGTACAGTTTTTGCTACTCGTTTTCATCAGGCAGTATAAAGGCTACTTATATCTTTGAATTCCTGCTGTTATTGTGTATATGACATATATGACATTGCCTTGACATCATGCACTTGTACTCAGGTTGCCATATGTTTCATTAATTTGGTAGTTAATTTAAAGGCTTTCTTGTTCATTTTCCCCGGGGTTACATAGTGTGTTTGTAGTTTTCTTTCACTTTAATGAGCTTTTAATCTTGAGCATTTTGATTTTGATTAAGGAATATAAATGTACAGATTGGTGTTTGATGGGATATGGTACACTTTTATTTGGCTTTTCAAGTTTTGGTTCCATATTCAAATTATTAATCATTTCGTTGTACTTCAGCATGGATAAGATGTGACAAGAAGCTTGAAAGTATCACGTTCAATGTTAGATGAAGCTTAATCTACTACATAATATTCAAGTCTTCCAAAATCCAATACATTAAACTTTCTGATTGCTGGTCATTATGGCATTTTACATCTAACCTCTATGAAAATACTTGACAAATCATATAATTGTCAACGATATTGAAGGTAACTCCATGGTCCTGCTCTTTGTTATACTTACATAAACTTGCAAGTCACAAGGGCCAATAAAATAATCTGATATGATCTAAAACACAAACTGCCACCTAAAATTCATGTAAGATTCATGAACATGACTCACCCTGCTTCCATAGTTGTTTATAGGTTGTCAGAGGGCACTTGGAGCTGAATATTTTTATTTATAGCGCATGATATTATAGCTTCATTAATGTTTGTCCTTCTGTGTATTGTATATTTTGTTCATCATCACTTTCCACTTAAAAGCTACTTCTTTACCATAAAATGATTTCATTTGAACAGCTTTGGAAGAATGAGGCATTTTTATGTTGTGTTCAATGTCATGATGTAGTTTCTCTTGTGCATATTTCATTGTTATTTCTGTGCTTATATACATGCGATGATATTGCATAGGCTTGCAAAATTATGATCATCCCACAAATTACACAGTTGTGTGCAAATTGAGGTGCTGACTGTAAATGCAAATTACAGGATTATTTTATATTAGAAATGTATGAATGCCATTGTGAGCATTTTGGAGTATTGTTTACTTTTGAGCCTACTGCATTTGCCTTAGGCGCACTACTTAGTGCAATTAAATCCATTTGAAAGTTGAGGGAAAAATAATTCCTGGTTGTCGAAGTTGTTTTATCAAAGTCAAAGTATAACTCACGGGCATATGTTGTGAATTGTAATACATGGTGTACCCCTCATCCGTAATTTTTGAAGTTTAGGTGTAATTAGGCGATACGTAAAGCATTAGATTTGGTAAAATTAATTAAGGTGTGTCCTTGACATATTTTGTTCATACCTGAAGGTAGGTTCATTCGAACAAAAGGAAATGGCTAAAGTAGTGTTCTTGAGCCTTTTATTTTCCCTTCTATCCAATTGCGCGCTCTTTAATAAAATTTGTTTAGCATTGACAAATGCAAGTTTCAAGCTGTAATGTAATAACTCTAATGGCCAGATAATTCAGATTGTAACTAGGCCATTGAAAATAACTAGTTTTCCATTCTTAAGAAAAATTAGTTACTTGCGTAGCATGGTCACAAACCTTGATGATAAAATAGTTTTCAAATAAAAGTTTTGTTATGACCTAGGCTTTGGAACAGCATAACATTTTGGGTCTAAACATCAAGCTTCTCAACATTGTTACGCTGTAACAAAAACTAGGCCTCCATAAAACTAATGCAGAAAAGGTCTTGTTTAAATAATGGAAATCTTTAAATTTGCAATCCTAAAACTGTAAATTTGCTTGTGAAATGATTGCAATGGAAATCTAGTTGTTTGTTTTACCTATTTCATAAATAGTAATAGATTCTAATTGAACAAATACCTTGCCATACTCTCCCCATTAATTCATAGTAAATGAATACTTGAAGTGGTATGGGTCAATTTTATAGGATTAAAACTGTTTTTGACGAAGATAGTAATTGCCGTTCAGGTTCTGAGCTTTTGATACTTTAAACAGGATATTTGTTGCACCTCATGTAAAGAAAGTGCTTTTTCTAATCATCTACAATGCATGGACTTGCCTATTTTATGATGTTCGAACCTGAAGTTAAGTCTTAGAGATGTGGGGTATCTGGTCACCCTTATAGGATTCATTAGCCTTCATAAAAATTTACATATTTATTACCATTTAGTAAACAAAAGATTCTATGCAGTTTCAAATTAATGGGTTTTTTTTTATTTTCGAATACCTCGTCTTTATTGTGGTTTGGAAATATTTATTATATTTCCCACCTTATTTCTTCCATAATCATGTTTTAGACCTCGGAGGAGTCGTGAATGCTCAATAACTACCCACTTTTATGAACCTTTAATTATATACGATGCATCTTCGGTGTGTGCAGTGTTAGGGTTGCTGAAATTATAGATTTAACCCACTCATTATCTGTTCGGAAATATACGGTAAGTTTTCTATTATCAAAGGCCTATGGACTATTCAAATCCGTCCTAAGAAATATATAGGAGAATATTGGTAGTTCTTATGATTTAACCTTTTGCATTTACTTTGTATGTTGGCATAAGGGTATTTTGATAGAGTACATCAAGTGAACTTTCACAGTTTGTTGATAGGTTGATGTTAACTAGGAATGACATTCCTGTACATGTCAATTTGTATATTGTATACTCTTCCATAATTAAACATAGTTCCAGGTTAGATATTTTGATTGATGCATTTTGTAGATTAAGTTGTTATAAAATGACTTTTTTCTTTCATTTTCTTCATTCCGAATTCCTTTCTTTCATTCTCTTTAAACCCTTTTTCTTTTTTGTCTTTTAAGAAAGCTATTCTGTTTAGGTAAGACTTGAATTATGTGGCATATGTAAGTGCATTGTTTTGATCTCAAAGAATGTGACTAAATCAAATAGGTTAATTTCTTGTCCTGATTGGGTGTAAACAGTGCTACTTCTCTCAAAAACTCATAAACTGCCATTGATCATTTAGAGGTCACATAGACTCTAGGGCTAGGTGGTTTTTCTTCTGCATTGCACAGTTAAGTGCTGTAATTGTTTTCTTAATCTATTCAATTAGGTATATAATTATAGTGAAGGTGTTTTAAAAACACTTCTGAATGAAACTTTTTTGTAAAGTTGTTTAGGGTTGTTGTTCTGTTATAAATGAAAATATTTGGATAATTGTTTACAAGGTGGCATTTTATGCGACCACGCTTCCAAGCAAGCCGTTATAAGTATGAATGGATCAGTTTTTATTTTGCTTCTTTAATTTATTATGTACAAAACAACATACTTGATTCATCCCCAGCGGGATGGTTGACACACATCTCAGTTGTCATGCTACACTTTGTCTTGAAAATTTTTTTTAAGGAATTCCTATAAATATCAATTTGTCGTAATAGCTGGTGCATGCTTTTAGATTTGGCAATTGTGTATAACAAACTAAAGGTGTCTTTTTACTTAGAGACTTTGCTTAAAACTGTCTAATGGTGCTCTTGTGTTTTGCTGTTACTTCCATTGCTAACATAGTCTTTGTAATGTCCATATATGTTAATGTGATGGTCATTGATATTCTAGAAGCATTTGTCAAATTTTGAGGAAATATGGGAGCTGATGTACTTTATACTACAGTAAAGTTGTTTATAAGGGAGGTCTTCGTTAATTTATCAACTTATTAAATATTTTTTACTTGTTTTAACCCGTAGTTATATTTAATGTGTTCTCTTTGTATATTATTCATTTTACATTTCAAATTCAAGGATTTACTAAATATTTCTTCAGGTTCTGAGCAGCAGCGTAGCTGCTGCTCAGAACATACACTAACTTAAATTGAAAATAGTTGTTCTTTGATGATCCCTAATTTTTTTTTCAAAACCCTAATGAGTAAACTGGTGTTGGATTTGTAGAATATGAATTGCCTTCTTTTTAAAAGTTTGATCTTAGTAATCTTTATCCCCATGTTTAATTTTTTTTATGCTCTTATTATTAATAGCATTTTCTTGTTTACCTGGGGATTGTGGTAATATCTGTTCATATGGTTACAAAATTCCATTCCTTGGTTAATTAAGTTTTTCCTTGTGTATTTTAACTGATTTTTTACCTGTGTTCTGTCTAAGCTAAGATTTGAAGTACGTTCATTCTTGTATGCTTGTACAATAGGTTTTCCTTTCTCTAGTGTTTATCTTAGCTTTGCTTAAATGCCATATCCCCAATCTTATTTGCCTTGTCTTTCATAGTTCTTTGACATAACAGCTACTGAATTGCAATACTTGTAATTTTGATGAATGCCAATGTTTCATGTAGTGACACTCATGATAATTGCATTTAGTCTGTGTGGCAGATACCATCGCGAGGACATCACTTCATCAAATCTTTGCTTTTTACATTTTTATAGCCCGTGCTGTGAGGATGGATCACCTATCATTTTTCTGTCCTGCAACTGTAAAACAATATGAATGATTGTGGTAGCTGACATTTATTATACTTGTTTCGTATTCACATGTAATTACATATTTGCATTTTCTACCTGCTGCACATTCACAGACTATTTTTACTGGATGTTGGCCTCTTTATTTGTTATAATTTTTATTGTGATGGTATAGGTTAATATTGAGTATTTCAAGGCCATTAAGTCAATTGCATGATTTGTTTTCATGTCATTTCAGAGCTGTCTACTTGCACAAAATTTTAAAATACAATGCTTGTTGATTTATGGATTTAATTATTTCAGGTTTAAATGTTTTTATTCTAAATGAAATTCCCTAGATATTGCAGGTGACTTGTCCTAAGTTTTTTAGAATTGTTTTCATTGATATTAAATATATTGATGTATAATTGATATTTTATGGCTATCTTTTTATAATGCTGTAGATATTTATTTTAATAATGTCTTAACAAGACAAAATTACTAGTGAAGGATTAATTGCCCTATTGATAGCCCAGAACTTCGAAATAGTTAAAAGAAAATGTTGCTGATACGTTTGTCGTTCATCTGTTAGGTCTTAATGGATTATATGCTGTCTCACCATTGCATTATGTTGAAATTTGGAATTTTTTGTGTCTTTTTCCTATTGATGCCTGTGGTTTACCTTTTTCTGTGTGCTTATTTGATTTTCGGCTGTGATTTATTCTAGTACAATAGTGGAGATCTAATTTACTTAGTCAATTTGGATTTGTGCTTTATTGTTATCTTGCATTCGTATTTCAAGTGATGTTTCCATTCGAACTATTTTAAATTTATGCCCTCTTCATAGGATTTGCTTTGATTATTGATTACATGATGCATATGTACATACATACTGAATCATAGTTACAGAATTTCCATGAGCGATTATAATTGACATTGATTTGTGATATTTCTTGTGCAAATGGGAAACTTTCCCCTGTTGAGAAAACTTACCCTTATTATCCTGCGACAACATTCTCAGGATTACTTGAGCTAGATTTTCATTGGACATACTGTCTCAAAGTGCATTTTTACTCGTTTTCAACCATGCCTTTTCCTATTTTGGAGCTTCAGCTCTTGAGCTGCTTGGAGGGGATGGACATGGAGAGTTGTCGAAAGGATACTTAAACAGGTACGACATATGGAGATTTTGACCATGAGTCGTTGGATCCCCATGTCTATTACCATCCCAAATCCCAATGCGAATATTATTAATTTACACCATTGTTTTTCTGATCCAAGTTTCACTGCATAGATAATTCTTATTATGAGATTTCCTGTCGTTCTATGAGTGGTAGTTGTATTTCTTCTAAAATATTTTTCTGGGTGTTGTCTTTTGAATGCAAGGATTATCTTTGTAGAATAGGTTATTGGAGGATATTATATGATCATTGTGCTGCGTTTTATGATGCATATATTTTGATGGGTTTTGTTTGTGTGTCAGGAACAGTATCACCACCAGAGTTCATCATTAAGCTGTTGTGTATGTTTAAATAGGTTTTCTCTCATGAAATCACAAAAAGTTTCTCATGAACCCTTGATTGGAGAGATGCAAAGTTTTTGCTTTTTAGAAATGTCTGCACTTCATTAACACGTATTTGATATATATAAATATTAATAGCATTCTTTGGGCTTTTTGAGTAGATATTTTTAAAATCAATGTCATGTGACTGTATTTAAATATATACACATATTTGCATTGACTTTTGTTACAGCCAAACACCCTTAATAGATTTTTGTCAACAGTGAACAGAACTGATTCCCAGTGTATTAAGTGCTCAAGTGGCTCATGATATTCAAATTCATATGATTAACTGCCATCAGTTTATCATGGATAATATTATCATTAAATGTTTCAAGTGAATTTATTTTGCAAAAGTATATATTTATATATGTTGAGATGTTTTGTGCTTTAGGTTAAATCAGGCTCCTTAGGGCTTGTAATAATTACTGTAAGGGTATTAGAAATGCCAGTTATATCTGAAGGCAACAGTTTATTTAAAGATAACATTTAAAAATATACTAGTATGATCATGTAGCATAATTAATTACCTTCCCTGTCATTGTTACTATTTGCAATTTCATTGGTATAGTATCATTGGTTTTGCTTTTGTCAATTTTGTTGTCACCATTGCTACTAAATTATTACTGAAAGAAATCACATGATAGGTTTTCACTACAGTAACTTACACTTCCACTTTCATCAAATTGATATTTTATTTCCCAAGTGTTGTTTTATGATGACTCTAACCACTAAAGACTTAAAATGTTTCAGGATTGTATAGGAATGCCATTTGTTATGCTTTGTTAGCCATGTACCACTATAACATTTAGTATTTCAGTTTAGTTTTATTTATAAGTTTATATATTTTCTTAGATCCTGTCTTGTATTTTGCTAATGGAATATTCATGTGGTGATTTCTGCCATTGTTGATATTTAAATACTGAAATGCATAGAATAGTAGTTTATTGAACTTAGAAAGCCCCCTGCAAAAATATTGCATCTCTGAAATATTCGGGTTAAAAATTTGTTAGTTGTGAAGCTGAGGATTCTATTGATTTCCCTCTTCAGCGTTTTTGGTTCTTATTACCATCTCCAATGTCTTCAGTTTGTTTGTCATGTGTTAAATACCATTTGTTTCTTTGCCTGACATTCAAATATTCTGCAGATCTGTTGAAGCACACTTCTCGGTGCATCCTGTTTGGACTGGCAAAGGAATGGTGAGTGATGGCATGCCAAAACACCTCATTAGGCCTTCCCTTTTCGACTGAATTGGATAATATAATCACCAAGTAAGATGAATATTTTCCCAATTTTTGGCTGTCAAATTTTACAGTATGAATTCTCTTTTGACTTTTACAGTGACGTTGTTTTCCTATGATCTCATACCATGCTTAAGTGATTCAGTTACATTGAATTTAGCCGATGAATGTTGTAAGAAGTTCCTAGATAGATTGTTTGACTAGTATCCCTGTCAAGGATATGTACGTTACAATTGAGTTACCGTGATTAGGATGTATAAATATATATATTTAGCTTCGATCTTTTAGTGTGCCCTCTCCATTGTTGATACCATTTAACTCTTCTTAAAGTACACATTTCCTATCAGGCTATGGTAGGCACAGTGAGAATAAAGTGAACATTTTGTAGGATTGATTTATATAGGCTTTAAATCACAAAATTCAGCGTGAAAATGCATTATCTGTGTTAATTCATGTGAAATACTAATATTTTTCGATTTTCTTCAATTCATTTTTAGTTTCCATAAATTTTGTTTTGATTTCCTAAAATTGCTTTTTCAAATAGTGCCTGGCTATTGAAGTTTAAAGTTATGTGCATTATTTGTGCAGAGCGATTTATTTTTTGTTCAGAAAACCGTGAAATGTGTAGTATTGATGCAGGACTGAAAAATTTTTAAATGAACCCTTTTGTTGAAGTTATAATTTTCCTTATGGTTTAGGGTAATTTTTCTGTTTAACACTTACTTCATTAGTCGTTATCACTCATGACTGTATTGCTTTGCCAATATGAAATAAATGGCTATAAAGATGACCTATTTTTTTCCTTGCTATTAAGGAAAGAAAATTAATCCCTGACCAGCTTGACACACTTTACGTACTAGATGAGCAACATATTACTGTATGCAACAGTTAGCCGATGAACATGAGTCATGGAAGAACAATCATCATTAAGTGAAGAATGTGGAGTGTTTATCATCTAGAGGTAAGTATTTTAGGAAATTGACTGAATTTCAGAGATGGAATATTTATGGTAAGTATGACATGATTTAATGGTTATTAAATTTCACCCATTCTTATGGCAGTTTTAAAATGATGATGATGATTGTGTTGTTAAATGAGGAAAAATTAACAATTTAATTGATACTGACTGCTATTATATTTCACATTTGCAATTATACCAGTGCATATGTGAATTGTTTGAAATAAACCAGGAAGGTGGTCATAATGATAAGCCTTAATGAGGTGTCTGTTGGGTGAAATACAAATATCAGATACTGGCTGTTTTGAAACCTTTGCATTGTGCTTAAATTATGTGACTTAAATTGTATCAATTCACTTATATGCATAGATTTTCTTGAAAGATCAAAATTTCATTTTATAGTTCACTTTTAGTTTGCTGTAATTATGAAAAATTGTGGAGACTACTGAAATATACTAAATATTAGTTTCCTTATGTGATATAGCCCAGAGTTTTTCGCTAAAACTTTTCAATTGCTGGCTAACTAAACAATATAAATGCATTGAGAGCTGTAGAATTGGACTTAATAAAGGAAAGTACATGTTAGAGGGTATCTCGGCATAATATGTATGAACCAGTAGTCAATTCTGAAGTCCAAATGAGAGCATCTATACCAAAAATTGTTAGCTTGCAGGTGGCAGTTAAAGTTGGTCAATGTTGCAATTATTTTAAGCATTGTTTTTATTCCCATGGAAGACTTCGTTGACACTGAGCAGCTAATAATGCTATAACATTTTTTGCCATTTCAGTACCACTCTACAATTATTACATATTGCCAGTGTAGCTGAGCATTTGTAAAGGCTACTGTTTTAAATCATACTGTTGTTTTTTTAAACTAATATGAAAGTTATAAGATTGTTGGTTCAAAATATCTATGGCACAATTTTTCCCTCTACTTGCTATTAAACCAAGACATTTGTCAATTATTCACTTCTGAATATGCAGGATACATTTGAACATTTCAAATACAAACATGTACATGATGTGTAAATACAGAATTTACTTAGGATTTCATCTTTTAAAGTAATTTTGATATCATGTTTTAATAGCTCTACCATTACAAACTAAAAATAAGTAAGTGGTAATTGTATATCATACCTTAATTTTTTTACCTTGTATGTACTGATCAGATGATTTGACTTTTGACATATTGCTTCTTTAATTGGAAAATTGTGGTTCATGTTTTACTACATTCAAATCATATGCAGGGTTGCCACCTATGAATCTTCTGGAGAGACATGATAAATAAATGTGGATAGTTAGAGGCAAAATGTTGGGAAAAGTATAGGAATTAAGAAATCTTTGGAAATGACTAGTTTGAAAACGATTTTATTTAAGGAAGGCTATGCCCATCATTTTTTTTAATTCTGGTTATTAAAATACAATGAACTTAAAGGTGGTTGGTTGTACTGCCATACCATTGTAAATTAGTTTTTTTTATAATGTGGAATTTTCATTGCCTTTTATTAGTTTTCATGCCTTTAATTTCCTTTTTTAAAAGTATTGCCCAGGTTTTCTCAGTATTGTCTCATATTGGATTCAGTAATGCAAGCTTTTCCTAAATGTTAGGAACAAATATCTATCGTTGATGTAAATTATTACTTATGGTACAAATTCACTCTGCAAATTGGAATCATGTCTTCCCTAAACTTTTAGTGCAAGTACTTCAACAAATTTGCAAAATATAATAGATGTTGAGAAAATCTATTTGAAAGTGTTGCCTTGGACTAAAAGTTGTGTATCAACAGCTTACTTCTATTATTATGATATTCTCAGATGAAGTTTTGGTTGATATGAGCTGCAAATTATTCAGTTCAATTCATTTAAAAACCCACTTAGGCTTTGAACATATTTTGATGCAGTTCTTTTGGCGATTACTAACAATTTTACAGTAAAATCACAAATACAATAAAACGTTCTGTTTGATTTTGTGAATACAGGTTGAAGGTGCCTGGACATTGTTTTAATTGGTTACTCATTGGAATGGCTTTTGTATTCTGAACATATGGCATAAGTTTTGATAACCAATAATATTTTGGCAATTTAAATCCCTGATGAAAAGTAATAGTTTACTCATTCCTTTTGGCTGTGTCTGCAGTTCATCAAATGGAGATCATGTATTTTTCTACTGTTTTTTATTTTGGTACTAGTTTGAATGCTTAGGTGTCATCATTAAGTACCTAAGCATTAAAACTAGTAGTACTAAAACAAAGTACAGTGGGAAAATACATTGTTTTTTCCATTTAATGAACAGCAGACATAACCAAAAGGAATGAGTAAACTTACTTTTCATCATAGATTTAAATTGCCATGAACATGAACTTCCACAAAGTTGAACCAGAAACCATCTGCAGTTAATCATTTAAACATTTTCTTTTGTTAACTTTGGTAAGTCTGGCATAACCTGCAGACAATGAGAATGAAAACAGTATGTGGTATAGTATGACCTTATATCAATTCTTAAATGTTCCCTGTAAAAGTTGCAATTGCGATATATCTGTGAAATTTTTCATACCTTTTAATACACGAGCAACTTGGGCAATTGCTAACCCAGGTTTCATGCCATTGTAAATATTTTCTATGTTCATTAGTAAATTCATTTTCCTAGGTTATCTTCAATAGACTTAATGATGAAAACTAAATTATGAAATTGGAAGTTTTTTCACCTTGAAAACTTACTTGCTTATTTATTGGCATTTGTTAAAACATATTGCTACAGCCGTAGTTGACTCCTCATAACTCTGTATTTATATGAAAGAAACCATAAACAGTAATCAACCCGGAGTTTGGTTTGGTAGACGATTGTAGAGTTCACCTAGTGCTAAACCTGACAGCATGTGAAATGCACACTTTGGGATAGGGGAGCCAGTTCCTCTCTTGGTGCCAGTTATGGTTTCCTAGGATGATATGGTACCTGAAAAATCACATAGCTTGGGTGGAGCTGCAGGTACCCGGAGTGGCTTGCCCGTGAATCGGACCCGGGCCCTCCAGTCAGTAGTCCAACACTACTGGGACCCACATGTATTTATATGACTAGTAATATACAAAGGGGGTTAGCATGTTATCATCACTGATTTCATTGAAAGTTTTTAATTTCCTTTAACATCTAAGGCAGTATTGTGATATTTTGAAGCACAGCCATAATTTTTTGTGTTAATAGCTACTTCCTTAAGTTTTTATAGGGTTTGGAGACCCAAGTACAAAGTTTTAATTTGAGAGTAAATTTTTATAAAGTTGCATCTCTGCCTGATACACTGGTGGTGTGGTCACTTGCAGTGGGAAGGGCCAGGATTACCTTGAAATGAATTTTTATTCTGTGTGAAGGAATTTTTTAACTGCTATGATGATAATTTTTGGCAACATGAAAAACCAGGTTTCTTTCCTGAAAAAAATTGAATGTTTTAAAATTTTTGACACTTTTTAGGTATCAAAGTTCCCCCATCCAAGTTTTGAGGCACAGTTTGAACCTAATCATTTCTCTTTTTCAAAACCCATGCCTTACTTGATCCTCCATTCACACAATGTCAATCACAGACAGTGGTTCACACTTATTTATAAAAAAAATGTCCTAAGGGTTTTATTCCCAGAATCTTTTTACCTGATACCCTGGACAATTTTTCTGTAGTATTTGGGCTATTGTTGGTTTGTTGCTCAAATGTTTTAGCTGCTGAGAAATGATTGTATTATGCTTGTGATTGGATTTTGGGCATTCTCTTGAAGGATACTAAAGGTATATTTTCAATGAAACAAAATTAATGACCGTCCACTTCTCGTTTTAATTATAAGAATTAATGAAACAGTACTTAACCATTTTTTGGAATATTGTTTGTAGTTTGAGGAAATCAACTTTTCTGTAAGGGAGTTTTTCTATTTGTAAATGGTTTTCACAAATGAATCTAATCAGGGTGATGTACTTGATATCATTCCTATATTTGCACATGAAAGTCTTAAGTAGCATGTTATTCATGTCTGATAGTACAGTGAGAATACAAACCATTTCTTGTTATTTTTGACATAGAAATCAACCTTCTATATTCACACTGATATTTGTTGGGGGATATGGAACACCCTTATAAAGTGAAGTTTCCCTGGAAAGCTGTATGCCCTGCTAATCTGTGTAGCTTGAAATTCTTGAAAAGTGGATAATGGTCAACCTGATGAATTGTGTTAAGTGTTTGCCCTTTGATCAGGGAAGTGCTTTTATTAATGGTGAAAATCAGTATAATTATTGAAAATTTGCTCAATATGAAAATGTCTACATGAATCCCTTTAACTGTCTTCCAAACGTTTAATTAGTTTTATAAACAAACATTTTGTCGGTGTGAAATGTTGTGGTTGATTTTCAACTGTTAATATAATTTACATACATTTATGGAAGCCTTTAGTTACATTTACATTATAATAGTGAAACTTCCTTTGCAATCTCTTGGCAAAGAGCTCTCAGATCCCCCGTGCCCTGTGTTAAACCATTGTCAAATTTTAAATTGGCTGTATGCTGCAGGAGTAAAAGTTTTTACAACTTTTAAATAAGTCAAAGATGAAAATTGCGAGTTATTCCTTGAAAGTGATCTGCCCGCAGGGGTGGTGGATTTCCCATTGTGACTTGCATGTAAATGCCCTGAACTATGTAGCAGTGCAATGTATCACCAAGTTCTTGGCAAGGAAATCTGAACTATTTGGTATTAGCAATTGCCAACCTTGAAATTGACTACTACTGTGTAACAAATATGGTTGCGGTGACATAGTACGAATTTGGCTATAAAATGTTTCACCAAACTTGTACTGTATTATTCAAAGGATCTTGAACACTCAATGAACATTTCTTTAGGTTGCCTCAATTAGCTATTGGTTACCGGGACCCTAAGTTCAGTGCCTCTAAGCTTCTTGTGATGAATTTATGGTCATGATGTTTGCTGCAGGATCAAAAAGTTGATGAAAAAGTTTTTTATTCAATCACTTATTGATTCCTGTAAAGCAGTTCCAAAGTTCAAATTTGTCAAAGGACAGGGATTAGCAATGTCTTTGGTTTATTGTAAGTAATTCACATACATCAGACTGTTTTCTAAGGGTCTTCTGTTTAAAGGAAATTATCTTCATTGTATCACTAGTATTGGTATACTTGTGAACTGATAGTAATATTCCTAGCCGTTTTACATAAACATAACTAGTTTTATTGTAACAGCTTAACTCATCGGTAAAGATAGTTATTTGTTTCCATGGGATAAGCATCTTTGTAACCTTGGAAGAGAGGAAGTAATTCAAAACAAGCTACTAAGAATTTCAGTAAATAATCCTTTCCCATTTAATTGGGCATAAGGTAGATCTTATCTCTTGGTGTCTTAATTGGCTAAAATTTATTCATGCACACCAGACTATTTATTAGGTACACATAATAATGCTATTTAGTGAGAATTTGGATTTAACCTATTTGAGGTTAACTATTGTCACAGCCTGGACATCCAAGTTTGCTGCTCCAGTACATGCCAGAATTGGACTCAAGTTTGGTTTTTTTCTTTATTGTTACCAAGCATACTTAATTGCATTTATTTTACTTTATTGTAGATATTGTTATGGGAATCAAAGGCAACTACCTAAGAGTGATTGTTCTATTAATTTTCGGATCCTTGAGCTGGGAAATGAAAGTTTTAGCCTTCCCACCATGGAAAATTTTAACAAAACTGGCCTCATCAATTATTCAATTGAATTTAATTTAGCATTAATCAAAATTGGAGCAACTCTTTCTTGGGCCTATTTAATAAAAACTTAAGATACCCTTAAGTTTTATCTTGTATGGTTTCCCTCTGGTTACAAAGATGAGCTATATTAAGATTCCAATTGTCTGGCCAATGAGTGTAACAGACTTCATAAATTTATCGGAAATAAAATTGAGGTTTCCAAGGCTCTATTATTATTTCTTGCCGATTTTAAATAATAGTCATCATGCTATATAAAGTACATAAACATCTTAGTAATCGCTTTTTGAAACAAAATTATGGAACTAAGTTGATTAATTTAACGAACTTTGTTAATTACCTGTTTCGATTAACTTGGCCTTTCGAGGAATTTTAACTTTTAAGGGGAAGGGTAATATTTCTGGTGATATCAACGGTGTTAACGTAGTGCATTATTGATCATTACCGCCGGAGTTTCAAATCGTCGAAGGGTGAAGTTTCGAGGGCCTGCGCGGTGTACGGTTGCCACCTAGCGGATGGGCAACGAAATATTGAGCTTGTGGGGGATCCCATGTGGAGATGTTTCAGTTCTTCGCCTCGCCTCGTGCAAGGTGTAACGTTGCTGTCGTTGCTGGGCAACAGGCTATACGACTCGTGCGAGTTGTGTCCGGCGTGTTTGAACCATCGTTAGTCGAAGGCGTTATATTTATCGAGTAACCAATTTCAGCAAACAGTAATGGCTTAGATTCTGTACTACTATCGGGGGAAAAAATCTAAACTGGGGCATCTGACAGAAATCGTTTACGTTAGTAATTTTTCGTCGTTGCTCCATAATAACTTTTATTCGACGCAGTCGGGATGAGGTCCTCACGGCTGCCAGTGTTCATCTCAGCTCTTCTGGTGCTTCAGCTTGCATTGATGACAGGTAATGTGATTATTTAGAGTTTTCCTAAGGATTTCACATTTTCTTTCTAATTTTCAATAAATGCTGGCCGGCCTGTTTATTTTCAGTTTGATAGTGCAAACGTTTGTAACTTTGCCTTAAGAGTTCGTGATCATCAATAACCGTTGGTATTGATGATTTGAAATTCGAAATTGTGCGTTACTAACATAAGAAAATGTTATTTTGGACTTTTTTCATGCTAATTTCTAATCGATATAAATCAAATTAAAAAATTTTCTTCTGTCAGCTAATACGGCTTCGTTTACTATGAATTATGGTTAAGTCGTAAGTTAATAGTTATATTTATGGTTAATAGGTATATAATTAGGGCTACTGGACTCTTTTAATACTTGCTGCCGCGTAGAAATCTTGTATTTGTGAATAGAGAGTATGATTGTCCTGAGATTCGTTGGACCGTCATTCAAATGCAGGAGTGTGCTGTCGCCCGAGGTTTTTCAGTTTACTACAAAATATTATACATGTCAAGTTCTTGGTTGGCTTTAAACAATTTATTCAATCAAATTATTAAAACTTTGGGACAAAATTTAAAACTCAATTGACTCAAGATTTCTCTGTTATTCTTGAAACTACAATTTGACACCCGCGCTATACTAGCCCAATTGAATTTTATCAACTTTTTCATCTCAGGTAAAACAGTGAGGTTGCATTTTTAAATTCGAAAACCCTTACCAATTGCGTATTTGTAAAAAAGTTAAATTAATAATTATTGCTTCAAAATTCATGCTACTCGCATATTTTAAAGTTGTGAAAACGTTATGTAGGTAACTTTCTTGGTTTCGATTCAAATTATTAAAATCTTAGGATCGGAATTCAATCATTACTATTGGAAAGTAATTAGTGGTTCAATACAGCCTGATGTCTCATCGATTAAGAAATGCAATTCACTGTTACCACTTAATTGAGTGACTTCCAGCTTAAGGACAGTTTTTCATAAGGAATGCCTGATGGTTTAATAAATCTTGGTCACGCTGTACAGTGTGTGTAATTCGGCAACAATTTCGAAAAAAATACTTTGCTTTTCCAGCGAGGTCTCAAATTCCTTTTGAATTTACTCAGGAAATGATCATGAGAAGAAGAAAGTAAACCTACTTCATATTTCTCCTTTTTATGAGTGTGGAAGGCTGGAAAATCCTAGTTCCGTTTAGACAAGGCTAGCCGCCACTAAGTGTGTGATAAGGGGTGAATACACGCCAGAATAATTTTACCCGAATATGACCCTACATAATGTTATTATGATCCCCTATCGTTCATAGAAAAAAAGACATCTTAAATATTTCTGTTCCATACTTAATTTCTCAAATTTTATTAACATGATCTCTCCTACGATGTACGATGGCGGTAATAATACATTTTCAACATCACTACTAAAGAGACATGTTTCCAATTTATGCAAGAGCTTCAAATCTGTACCTTTGCCCCGTGAGTGATTCCCAGCGTAGCTGCCTTAATATTTTTGATACGCTACCAAGTTTAGCTTAACAACGTTTTACAAATCTAGCTCCTCAACACTGCACGCCATCCAATTCGGTAATTAATCCAACTTCGTGAGGATTCCATATACTTGCAGCATATTCTAAATGAGACCTAACAGGTGACAGATAACATTTCTCCTTGATGTTTCCATCACCTTTACCTCGTACTCTTCTAATAAATCCTAATTTTTTGTTAGCTTGTCCACATATTCCCCGTATATGTTTAACCCAGGAGAGATCGTGGGTGAGGGTAACGCCTAGGTATTTAATTGAGTCTACACTTTCCATTTCGGTGTTCCCGATGCAGTAGGCGCTCGGGTGGGAATTACTCTTTTTCCAAAAATGTATGACTACGCACTTTTTCGATTTTAATTATAATTGCCAAGTGTCGCACCAGCATTGTATACGTAGCATTAAGGTCATCTGACGGCACTGCTGTGTCCTCAGGATCACGGTAAATCACTACATCATCGGCAAATAAACACATCTAACTAGTGACTACGGAGTTGCAGGGTGTATAAAAAATTAAATTATAAATTGTGGTGACGTTTTATTCTGAAAAACAGTGTAAATTAATAATATTTCTGATGCGAGATTTTCGTGTTGAATTTTGATCCACAAGAAATTATGGAGATACGGGGCTCATTTTTGTGTCTTCGCAAAAATACTTCTCAATATTTTGGCACAATCATAATTATAGAGCAATCTTTTTGAATATATTTTAGCTCTTGATATTAAAATTGACCCTTGTTTTACGTTACTTCTCGTTTTGTTAAAACGTTTCTTTTTCAGTTTTTCCTTCGTATTTGATTCACAAAAAATATTTTTCGACATGTTAGTGCGTACCGACACTTCACTCAGTGTATCAGGTATCCCCTAAATAGACAGAGACACATAGTTTTAAATGTTGACAATGAACTACGATATGTTACATAGCCATTAACCGAATATATGTATCTACAAGTAATCACGTATTTCATTGATTTATATTCATTATATATACATACACACACAGGGGGGCAGGGGGTGAATACACACCAGAATAATTTTACCCGACATGACCCTGCCGCGGTCGAACAATGTTATTATGATCCCCTACCGTTTGTGGAAAAAATGACATCTTTGACATGACATAATTTCATTCGGGAGACAATCGAGATGGCAAGTCATCACTTAATAAGCAAACGCTTAAAATTCTAAAACAATATTTTTGTCAAACGATATCATTTTGGAACTTCCAGTTTTCTCCACCTAAGCTCATGGATCCAAAGGGAAGATTGCCCTACCCGTCAATGGGGGTCATGTTTTTAATGGTTTCTGGATCAACTTTGTGAAGTTCAAATTCATTAAATGAAGAACGCAATGTATTTTTCCACTATTCTCTATTTTGGTACTACTAGATCAACGCTTAGGCGCCATCAATACAGCTCTTTATCGTGAAAAACTGAATTTTAGCTTGAATTCAAGCTAGCCATTGTACGTCAATGCAGTAGCGTATAGGGGAGACGGTGTCCCTCCAACCTCCGAAGTCCAATCCTCGTATATTGGCGCTTAATTTATTTTAGGGAGCCCAACATGTCTTGGATTATTATATTAATATTCTTGTAGTAATATTATAATAGTCAGAGTGCCGTAGATGACCACAATACTCGTCGCTGCTTACTCAATGCACAACGGCTTTAGATGTGCCAATTTAGGAACCGCGAACCGTCTTAAGGAAATTTTCTTCACAATCCATAAGGTTTAGTGTCTTCTTCTTCAGTCTTACATTCTTCCGACCTCTCTCATATTCTTTTCAACGGTATTAAACTCTGCCATGCACCTTCCCATCTGATCCTTCCACAGCTCTTCCTTCTTGCTGAAGTCACTTATACATCCCCCCCATTAATACTCCCTCACTCTTGAATATTAAATGATGAGTTAGTAACGCAAATTGACCATTTGAGTTTCAGCCCGAACTATTGCCCACGACGAGTGAATTGGCATGCGCATAATGCATCGATTATATAAGTACTATCTATGACTATATTATGCGTATACTTAGATTTTTTTATTACTGATAAAAATAACCTTTTAGAAATCTTAAATGCGGAGTGATAAACGACACCTAAAAATATGTTTGTTTACAAAATCTTTATTATGTGCATGCGCAGGATGAGATGTGAGCTAATGTGAACCAAAATCAACAAACTTGACAAAAGTTATTATAATATTGAATGTTATTCCTTTAGGCCGGTGTAAATGTTCAGCCTGTGCGTGTTTCGTATGTTGCGTAACGTCAGTCATGCCTCCCACAACAGTATCTTCCTGGTTTTGCCACAGCGTTAGTGTCGTCTAAATGCAGAAAAACATGAGTTTTTAGGATTACTAAAGTCGGACCCTGGTTATGTGGAATGGAGGTAGTATTTTTTTATGGCGGTTTCATCGGTACACTGATTCCATCGAAAAAATGAAATCATAACCTCCGCCCGTCTATTTTTCGTGGAAAGAAATTTTGTAATATTCTATTTCCACAATCTTGAACTTTATTGATTTTACTTCTCTCCTTACTTTCACTTGCACGTGTACTTTTCCAATGAATTAGTTTATTGTCGTGGCCTTATTTCATTACGTACTAATACATATTCAATGTGATTCATTGTGTAGGCGATAATTTACTCTTTTTATCTTTTGATATATTTACTGCTTTGAGTATTGTTTCATTTGCTATTATTCTTATGACTCCATTGATTGGACGATAGTTTTTCATTGAACATAACTTTTTCTCTTTCGTTCTTTGGATTTTTTTCGACTATCTTTCACATCATACCGGCCCAACTAACTTGCCATGGTTAGATGTAGGTCGTCCGGAAAGGGCTGCCCTTTCTGCCTTTAAAATGGCAGTAAACCGTAGATTCACTTTCATTCCTTGAATAGGTTTTCTCAGACTCTGAAGTCACCCATTAGGCAACTAGAATGTGTAACGAGTATTTATTATTTTATATATATATATATATACCCTGCACCCCTCCTCCAGGGTATGCAGAGGCAGGCAGCGTGGGTAGGCAGAGGGTGAATGCACACCAGAATAAACGGTATTTCTAACAATACGTATTAGTTACAAAATTAAATACGACGTAAAAACAAAAATTCTTCTATCCGCATGTCCTCCTTGCACCTATTCGCCAGGTCAGGTTAACGCAACTGTCCATTTCAATTCATTCTTTTTTATCCATAGCCTCAATTCCTCCACCCAGTATGACTCAAGTTGCGAGACGAACATTTGGACTTATGTAGGCTCCAATGGAATGGCATCGACATCCCCCTGTTCCTCTCTTGTTCCCCCAAACCAGCATCCCATTCAGGGAGAAACCCTTTTGTATCTCTCATCACGGCGGAGTAATAGTATTTTCTAATTGGATCAAATCTGACATTCGGTTCCATATCCTGCTCTGCTTTCTGTCACCCTTCTGCTACAATCTCTCGAGAGCCGTGTCGCTTATTCTCCCTTGATGCTGGTGTCAGAGTTTTCCTCGCGCAAACAGGTCCAAATAAAAACGAAAACGAGGATGGAGTAAGGCCTGCATTGGGGGTGGGTGGGGGTGGGTGTGTTTCACAAATCCGTCAGTTTTCATCGAAGGGAAAAAAATCGGCGACTTTTGTTTGATACTCGTAGACATTTTTAAAACCCTGCAGCGGCCATAAGCAGCGCTATGTTCTAGACTACGGATGCGCCAAGGTTGGGAAGGTACGAGCTCGTATGCGTTGACGGCGATTTTTGTGTGCTGCGTCGAATTTAGTAGGGATTGTCTCTCTTCGTAGTCCAGGGCGATTGATCAGCTCTGGTTCCACTATTGGAAAAAATTTAAGTAACTGGTGCACATTCTACATACACCGTTTTTAATATGGAAACATACTCTTGCTCTCTATTGTGAAAATACATCAGTTAAAAAACAATGGGCTTGACGTTCGCCTAAAATTTGTCTTTTTGATGTTTTTTTCTCTTAGGCGTGTATATTTTAGATTTTGAGCGTACTTATCGCTTCTCTGTAGTTTGCATACGGTTTTATAAATTTAACAAATGCGACATTTTTAATATTTTTAATTCAAATGCTCTTAACAGCGATGTGTAGAGGGCACAAACGCTAGAAGAAAAGGATAATCAAGGGGATACCGATTGGGGTAATTGTGAAGAATGTCGTTGATGTTATGTTAAGTTTTTGGGGGAAAAGGTTCCTTTGAGCTAATTAGTTTGGCAGGAATTCCTTAGATTACGTATTCCCACTCTGACCAGCAAACATAAGTTATATTACGAATAATTCTCTGCATCGTTGTAATCCCACGATAAACTCAATCTACCATCGAATGTTTTCTGTAATTATCTCGAAATCATTGTACAGACGGTTACCTTTTTACAATGACAATTTTTAGGGAGCAGGCGACACGTTCTTGTCGATTCATAAATGACCAATTTACTCATTTCGAGGATTTATCGCGGGATTAAAATGGCTGTTAGCGTTTATGCCACTTTTCGAGTTTTGATTTTACCAATAAATGTCCAATTACCTTGATCAATGAGTGTTCATTTTTTTACTCCAACGACTTCGATGATCTTGTTGATATATTTTTTGGGTTCTACGATCATATTGGATATTTTCGCACGCAATCCGCAGTCGCGTGTTGATCTTAAAGTGAATTAAAGCTCAAGAAATGAAGTATAGCCTTAACTATTGCAATTTGAGACCTGTTATGTTTAAATGTGAGGGAAGTATTTCATAATTTGAGTCATGCCGACCGTTAGCTCCTTGTGAGAGGCCTACTTAATTTTTGATCAGGTGTCCTGATCGGCACACTGATTTTACCTTCTAAGAATTTTTCCTCGTTTGAGAATGGAAGTGATGTATATTTATAATGGATTAAATTGAACTATGTAGGTCGCGGTGGTCCAGTGGGTAGAGCGTTGGACTACTGACCGGAGGGTCCCGGGTTCGATTCCCGTATAGCCTTAACTATTGCAATTTGCGGGTAAGGCACTCTGGGCACCTGCAGCTCCACCCAAGCTAGTTCATTTTTCGGGTACCAGATCTTCCTGGGAAACCATAACCGGCACAGGGAAAGGAACTGGCCCCCCTACCCTGATGTGTGAATATTCACACGCCGTCGGGCTTGGTACATGGGTGTGCTCTACCATCACCTACTAAACCGACCTTCGGGTTGATTACTGTGTTTATGGTTATGGTTAAATTGAACTATATGACTATTATGAAAGAATAAGAATGTTTCGGAATTCCTATTTTTCCAATAATATTTGTAATTCACTCTTGGTAGATCTCTCAGCAATATCTCAGTAACCATAATGAACAGTGCCGTTTTAATAGTGATCGTACGTCCTAGTTAAAACTGTGTTTGAACCAAATATTCAATTCAGTCAATAATAACCCAAATAAGATAGGGACTTGCATTTGCAACGTTCATTCCGTCTATCTCAATTGTAATTAATCCAGTGAGGGCATCGCAATTCTATTCCACAAGCAGTCCCTCTCAATATGACCTGGAAGTGGTGACGGGAGACTTGCCTATCGGTATCTTGGCTTTTCATGATCCCCGGTTCGATTCTTGGAGTTGGCGAGATTTTTCAGCGATTTTCTTGTTACACGTTCTAGGTTAAGCGGGGAAAAGCGCCAAATGGACTCTGTACGTAATCCTATGCGTCATTATACAATCGCTACCTACGCCTATTTTCTAACGTTTCTCAAATTGTAGTTCTTAGACAAGCTTACTTCCTCGCCTTCACCAGGTATAAAATTGACAGCAGTCCATGTTATCACAATATATATAGTATAACAAAAATATTAATTTCATGGACGTAGACTTCATTCTGGACATCTAAGCTCGAGCCGGAAGAGAAAGAAAAAAAGCGTTGGAAGGAATTGATAAAAATAATGTCTATACGTTTCGTGATGGACAGATGAATATGAGAAGAAAGAATTCGGCGCTTGCCTATCGGATTTCATATTACAGGGTTATATAATATCCAACTAATGCGTGACCTAGTAAGGAAATCCAGTCTACTGCGCGTAGGAATAGGATATAATAACTCAATATAACTCAATAACTTATAATATAATATCGTTAACTTTTGAATGCGTTAGGATTATCTCCGAGGAAAATATTTTTTCTGGAATGACCTATGTAAGGCGAAGTGCAATGACGAAAATCCATATGAACTAATTATTATCAGCCGTTTCCAGAAAAAAATTATTTACTGCATAAAATGAAGGAGAAAGTAACGAAAAATGAATTTAAACTTTAGTTATGTACCCTTTAAGCGACACCGTTGTTGACCGGGTTATCAGCTAGATAGAATAAATGTTCAAATGCGACCCATCTCAGGGAGGCGAATAAAATGGGCTACGTCATTATCATGAGCTAGTGAGCTTATCATTACCCTTCTTCAACGTGGGAGAGGAATGACATTCTTTTATTTTTTCATCTTCCACACTTTCAATCGCTATTATATTTATTGTATTGTATTGTAAGACCTCAAAATGCAGCATCCTTCTCGCACAACTGGTGCCGTCTGGAATGACATGCCTGTTTTACTGATCCTTTAGGAATATGGCGAAAAACATTTGTAACTAGGGGTCGTTGGCTGGTGGAATTCTTTGTAATGGTTGGTAAAATCTTTTGGGAATATTGAAGAATGACTTAGTAATCGTACAGATTAGCTATATAGTAATTCAATTTTTGAGGTTTCAACGTTATAGTACTAGTATAGTAGTAGTATCCTTCTCGTCATTAAATCTAACTTGGCTTCTGGGATCCCTAGGAAACTGAGAAAAAAGGCATTTCATGCTTCTGGCATTGAAATTATTTCCCCCCAGTGAACTCACAACAGTGAAAAGCAAAACAAATTGTTTTACGTAGTTAGAAATTTTTGTTTAGCCTCTCTTTAGCAAACATAACATTACTGATTAAAAATAACTTCAATAGAAACTTAATGCAATTAAATTTAAACAGTTTTTCGTGTTGATATTAATTATTACGGGTGATAATCGGTTGTGCACTCAATCCATATGACAAGCATAATTTTGCATTTTGGCTTTCACCTTAACAGTAGTGAAGCGATCTAGAATTGGTACAGCAGCTCTCCAAGATGCCCTGTTCTATGACAATATCCTGTATCTGTCGCGGCTTATAGTTAGTGTCGATTCCCTCCATGACTTGATTCTCGTTCTTCTTCCCCTTGAATCTTCCTCTCTAGTAAACACCTTCCATGGCTTCCAATCTTCGATAAAAATATTTTCTCCTAGAAAGTGTTCCATTATATTCACTTCTATTCAGTCCCATTATCGGCTTTATTTTTGCTAGAGTGGCACCATACACTAAATGATCCATCAAAATAAGTCATCTGACCGATTCTTATCACGATAAATGCGCGAAGTGGCTCTTACTTCCCCTGTTTCACAAGAATAATACTCTTCGAGTTGAGCTAGTTGCTCCATAGAACTTACAAGTTCACCAGTTTTACGTAATCTGGGTTTGTTTTATTTATTGACCTTTCCCCTAACTCCATTTTTAAATGGCGCTAGAGACATGTGACCGGCCATTCTCTCGTCCCCTGTCCAAGAGGTTTTTCAGCACACAGCCCTCGCGACTTCAAGTGCTCTCCAACCCAGTTTCGCCGGTTGTTCCGCCCGTACCCCACTCTCTCTCTCTCTCCTTCCCCTTCCACACACCTCACACTCATACAGACACAGGAATGCACGTCACCGTGGACACGCTGCATGCATTACTGACACACTTGGGTCTCCGTGCCGTATCCCCGAATCAATGGAGGAAAAGAATAAGGACGATAAAACGAAAGATAAAAGCGAGTAAGGCGGAAGGGCAGAAGGAACGAGAGAGAGATGCGATCGTATCTTCCGCTCGCGGAGTTCGCCGCTGTTCGGGCGCCGTTCCCTCTCCTCTGCGCGTACCCTACCCTACATCTGTCTGCGCGAGAGGAAAAATTATTTGGAAACGGAAAGTTGATCTCGGGAAAGATGGCAGAGATGTCGAAGTGGAAAAAATTCAGAGTGTAGAATTACGTTGGCAGGTTGAAAATGTTTGATTGGTTTTAGGTTTTCACTTTTTCTTTCGATTAACTATCAAGTTTCATTCTTTCGAACTCCGTGACCTCGTTCTTGTTGTACTGCCGTAGATTGGATGTGTGCGACGGATAAGATCAGTTGAACGTTGGAACGATGGTTTGGATGGAAAATGGAAAAGGATACCTTAAAACATTTCTCACGATTTTTCGCTAGAATTCTGTTTTCGCCCTTATTGCTTAATATGCCGACTTGGTGGTGTTCGCGACTCCTTTGTCTCCTTCTCAACTGCAGAAGTACGTTCGCTCTTTTGTAATTGATGTAGACGAGTTTAGGAACAAAGCTGTATTTACGGGGGGTCCAGTGAGGTTATAATTGTTTGAATTGGCTTTTAAGGCTCTCTTTGGTCCGTTAAATCGGTCCAAGGAGTTTCTATATTCCCTTCTGCAAGGAATACAACCTGGTAGTAAGTAAAATCTTAGAATTATCTTAGAATATTTCGAAAGATCATGAATTTGATTTTCTAGAGTATCGTCTCAGTTAAAGTGATATTCGTGCGTAAATCTCGGTAAGTATGCAAAGAAAGAATAGGTAACTGAAATGAAAACCATAAATATCAGTATGTACCCCATTTCCTACTAAAAATGTTACTAGTCGCAAAAGGGGTTTGGGAGAAGATTGATTTCTTGCCACGTAAAACTTCCGGCAGACGGAACTGCCATTTTAAGAAATTACACTATTCCAAAGTTTTGTACAATGCTGTCATGAATTGATTTGTCCTAATTTAGTCCAAAAATAAAGTTTTTATTTCTATATTTAATCAAAGGATCCTTTTCCCACATTTTTTTTTAAAAGTTCAAGAATCTGCCAATCTAAAATAGTACTTTAGGCAAAATTACGTAAAAATATTCAGTCAGTTGTTTTTTTTTTCAAAAATGTTCAATGAAACTACCGATGGACAATTTGAAAGTACCATTTCTTGAGATGTATTGTTTAGATTTTTGTTTGAACACTGCATCACGTATTTTCTTTCGCAAATAAGAAAAAAAGAAAATTCTCTATGAATTATGATCGCGTATCATTTAATACTATATTCCAGAAATAAAAAAGTTCAATTTACGCAGTAACGTGTGCGGGATATGGAGAAAATATGTTCGTATTTCCAAGTTTAATAAGTAAAATAGATTGGCTGGGACTCCTTTCTGATTAAACATGTTTTATTTTCTAGAGTCTCGATGTGTATATACATATATGACTTTGAGCCTCTGCAGATTATCTTTCCAAGTTCAGTTCAAGACTGCCATTCTCGAGTCGAACGGGCTACAGTCCCTCAAATTTGACTGGAAATTTTCACAAATTTGCGTTTACGTTTCTTCAACCATTTCCGACGATGTCATTAATCTCTTCCGCTCATAAATAATAACCTCCACTCGATTAAAGAAGGGCCTCTTGGCATTTCAGACCCTCCCCCTCTCCACGCCCCCCGCCTTCTTCCGCCTCTCGACTCTTCCTTCTCCGCTCCATCTGCACGACGTCTTAATGTTGCACCACCCACCCACACCCAGTTGCCCATGAAAATTTATGTGCCCTTCCCTTCAGGGGTTCCTCCCCCTCAACTTCCTGCTCTCCGACCCCTGAATCCTCCATCCCTCTCGCGCTTTCTTCCGATTCCACCCCTTCCTTCCACTTTCTTTCTCCCATCCTTCGCGCACGTACAACCCAACCCTTCCACCTGCCCTCACTGAATGCCCCCCGCCCTTTATGCCCACCATTTTATCCTTTTCTTACTCTCGCCTCCGTCGTACCCACTCGGCCTCCTCTCCTCCCCCCCCCCTTCATTTCCTTTTCTGGTCCAGGCCCTTTCCCATTAAAGAGTGACCCCCAGGACCTTTATTTTTTTTATTTTGGGAAAAAAACTCCCGCACTGCTCCTTCTTTCACCACTCCATTCTTCCGCGATCTCTCTCTTCCATTTCATTGACCATTACCTCTATTCTTCACTTCATGGCTAAAAGGAACGACAATCGTCCACCGAATTAAAAGTCCTCTCACGCCTGGTGCAGTTAGTGTCACAGCGGAGGCATTGGATAGTCTAGATAGCTGTTTGCCATAGTAATCAAGTGGCAAGCAACCTGTGGGGACATTTATTTAATCGATGGAAAATCGTTACCAGTATGATTCGATTGAAAACACCGATCCCGAATACTCCACGCTGAAACAAATTCTTCTGACCCTCGTCCACCTTTGGTGTCCTCTTTCCCTCCTCTGCATCTTCCTCCCACCATGCACATCTATAGTAGTGCACTCCTGGTGTCTTACGGGAAAGGCAAAAGTTTTCGTTCGCATCTCCTCTTATGAGTAAAAATAATACAGGTATAGGATTGAATTGAAGAAGTCCAACTTCAGAGAAACGTGTTTTGGTTAATACGTCGACCTATTCGTTGAGACGATGGCTACTGGTGGCTCAACGGGTAGATCACGATTTGTACTTCGTAGCTAGAATAGATGTCGTAGGCATTTGTGGCTGCGTGTGAAAGTTAGGTGCTGATTAAAGTATTAGGGTCACCGAATTTCTCCGATATGATTGCTCCTTTCACCGAGTTCCATTGGACCTTTTTACCTTTAGTCGTAATCCCTTTGCTTCTATGAATAAAATCGCAGTCCAGGGCAGAGTTAGATTAAGACTTGCGCAATTATGAATCTGGTCGTTGGAGTTAGTTGTAGCAAAAAAAATGCACGCAAAACCCAGAATGAGATATCACCGTGTTTTTATTGCGCACTTTGGTGCGATTGTATAAGTTTTCTATTTTGACTGAGAAACACTGATATATCGGGATGACATTGGACCTGTGTCATTTTGGCGCCATACATAGGTTTTATTTTATTGTACAACAATTTAGATGCCACCCTAGGGACTTTATTTACTGCCTCACACCTGCGTATTGCTGCGGCTCTCCAACCACGGCAACTATGAGGAACTCGAATAACGTGAAGCAGTTAGGAGAAATAGATTTATCGCGGAAAGGGGAACGACTCCCTCTCAGCACTTCCCAAAGAGGGTTTGGTTTTCGGACTTTTTTGAAGGGCTTCAGACGGGACGATATATTGGAAGGGTTGTGAGGGAGACTAGTGGGGTTGCGTGTGTGAATGGCGGCGGAGACCAATACCTTCACCGCCAGCTAAATGCGTGAATACGATGCATTAAATAATTTTTTAATAATACTTAGCCTATATTTTAAAAGAAAATGTACTTTTATTTCCCGCGCTCTTCATTTGTGGCAAAGAATTGTAGCCAGAATTTGAGCTGCAAGTCTGTGAATATATATTTTCGACACTAAATCATGTAAACACTACGAATGGATTTGAGAATTACGGGTAGGCATTAGAATGAGACATTGTTATGCGTAGCCAGCATATATTGAAATCAAATTTTCAGGTCTGCGGTAATAGAAAGATGATATAAAATGTTTTTGATGACTCACATACGACATAGTAGTATAGTGAGTTGAGCGTTTGTCTACGCACCAGATGCCAGGTATCAAAACCGAGTGAGATCTCTTGATAATTTCAGTTTCATCCAAGTCGGGGACTATTGCGAGTGGCAGATTTTCTTGGGAAACTTTTGGGAGAGGAGAGAGAAAGAAACTGCTCCACCTGCACTGATGCGTGAATTTCATACGCTGTAGGGATTAATACGAGGTTGGCGTCGTCCTCACCGCCTCCGGGTTGAATAAACCTGTGTTGAATTTAATATCGGTCACAAACGCTTATTTAGGCTTATAATTTGATATCGTAAATGGTGGTATTCTTTTATCGCTGTCTCATGTGGGAAAAAGGGAATATGTCTACCTATCTCGTGTGTATAGCTTGGAATTTCTTCTATTGGGAACTGTTGGAAAATGGGGAGGAGGGCGTGGCTGCGATTGGAGGGCCACGGACGAGCTGAGACTATGCCCAAGGAATGGCGGTAAGACGGTTTAGCGGTTGACGGGGAGGGAGAGTGAGAGAGGCCGCTCTTTTCATTTCCTCTGCCCCGGTGAAGACCAGTCAGGCTTTATCTTCGCGCGGGGGAAGGCGTGCGAAACCAGGAGTTTGAACAGGAAGCCGGAGGAGAAATTGTGTGCGCCGTAAGGAGACCTGTCGTGGGAAGACCACTGAGCGTGTCTATCTTTCTCGCACATATGAGAAAATGAACAGAAATCCCTCTTCACTTCCCGAATCCCTCGCAAATATAAATCTCGTATTTCCGAGTTTCCTAACGTGTATTGGTCTCTGGTTCTTATTTTTAGATCACGTAGTTAAAGAATTATTTTCTCGCGGAACTCAGCGCCAACCTTATTCTACAGTAGTGACTCGGAGAGAGGCATTATATTAAGAATTACCTAAAAAAAGTCGTCGTTGTGATTATTGCCTAGCCTGGTACCCTTAAAAGTAATCATGTACCGCAAAACTCAAAATTAAATATGAATTTCATTCTTTGACAAGCGTCTGAGGGATGAAGGTATATTTAAATACTTTTGTAACTTAGAGGTTTAGTATAGTCTGAAGATGTAATATAGGTGATATACAAGTACTTTATATAGGGGTTCTGTAAGGAGTCTTAGCCTAGTTCTTCACTAACTCCGTTGCCCTTGAATTTAGTCTAGACCCAAAAGTTACAAAGACAAGCCCATAGGTGCAGGGAAGGACCCCCTTCTACTAGTTTCTACAGAGGAAAGACTTTCTGCCTAATCACTTTATTTATATTTACATTTTTTAACATTTATTTAAATTTACATATATTTACATTGATTTATTGGAAGAGTACTCGGTAAATGCGATGTCAAAGTTATCTTTCGCTGGTTAGGCCTCATTTAGAGTATGCTGCTAGTATATGGGATCCTCTCGAAGTTGGATTGATTGCCGAATTGGATTGCGTGCAGCGATGTGGAGCTAGATTAGTAAAATGTTGTTATGAAAAACTTAGTAGCGTAGTGCCAAAGTTTTCTTTTGACTATCTCCTGGAGAGGAGGGGAGAACTCACTTCCAAGGCGAATGATGAACTTCATTCCGTTTTGAAGTAATGAGTTATGTTTTCATATCGCATTAAAACAAAGGGAAACATTCAGCCAAAGAACCGGAAAGAGAAGTAGAAAATAGAAAAAAAGGCATCTATGTTAATCTCTCCACACGCTTGGATACCTATGACGATTGTTGGTTTGAATAGGTAACACTTTTGCTAGCGATTCTGCTAGTTTGTTTTGAACGAAGTTTTAGAAAACTGAAACCTTCGTCCACTCAAGCAAACGACCACGGTGTGAATGCAAAGACGGAGAGAATCGTAGTAATCGACACCGTGAAATCCTACGCATGAATAAAACTTTAAACATATTTTTCATTCGCGAAGATTCATATGTTGATCATATGCTCCGGGGAGCAACTTAAATTTTCATTAAATTTATGGAGGATAATTTACGTGAGATATGAGCAAACGGTTAATTTATTTGAGGAACAAGAGAAATTATTTTTTTTCGCATGAATTCGATGTACTCATGCCACTGCAAAAATGAAGGATATCACATGCATTTCGAATTTATTGAATACATTTTTGTGGTTTAAATGGAATTCAAGGTATTTATTTTAATGAAATTTAGGATCACACAAGTTTGGGCGGGATATAGACGGGCCAAACAGAAATTGGGCGTGAGATTCTGGGAATGAGGGGAAAAACTTGTGCGTTAATATGGAAATGTTTGATAATAGCATTTACAGTGAAGGAGTGTTCACTGATAAAATTCGCCTCTTTTGCCTTTGGTTTGAGGGGCATGTCATTACATGCTGTATAAATACGACAGTGGGTGCCACTTGACTGTAAACCTATTGTGCAAAAATTTCCTTCATTAACCCTTTCATCCGAACGCCCATGCTAACTAACCCTGTAAGATCGGTTAGTAAATCAGCCACTGGTTGGCTAATTGTATGCATGAATCCAATTGGCCTTGGAAGAAAAAGCAACTTTTCTTCCTATGAAACAAGATCTTCGAGTTGTCTCTTACTATAGGGATAGCTATAGATAGTTGCTATGGGGATGGCGTTACTGGAAGTGCACTCGGGAACCGGGAACAGGAGAGTGATGTTTTTATCGCTTTACATTCCGCCTCGAGGCTTCTCCCTCTCACATCAACTGATGACGTTAGAACAGCAAATCAGGAGAGGAGGAGAAATTGAACGAATAAGAAGCAAACGAAAGATAGTGTGAAAGAATATGAAGAAATTTGCTCCAAAAGAAGTGAGAAATCTTTCCCACCATGTCTCAGCTCTTGATATAAAAAAAATGATGCTATCATCTCCTGTATTCATCAGCTTTATAAGATTTCTATTGTGTTCTTCTCGTCTACCAAACTTGGCTTCGTCATCTGGTCCCTTCTATCCTATTTTTGTATCTCAGAAACTCGAGAGATGTTGAAGGATAAAAATGAGGATAAATAAATAATGATTAATATTAAATATGGATAATATAGTTATAATTTGATCGATGATGAAAAATAATGAGTCCCACTCTATTGAAGTGCCAAAAAACATCTCTTGGCGAAAATGCGTTCATGGAATCTTGGGATTCATGGAATTTTATACTTTTGAGGAAATATTTCATATGGTTTGTTGAATTAATTTTCGCATGCGATTACAGGACACTCACGCTTATTATACAGTTTTATCACTAATTGCGTGGTAAATCTTGTTGTACTGCTTATTAATTTGTTCTAATTATTATGAAAGATACATTAAACTCTTTAGCGTCAAGAAAATATTAATACGGATTGTACGAGATGGATACGGGACGCATGTATTTTTTATGTTAAGTAAGATTTCATTTAATTCTGTTTGATCTATCTGAAAGAATATGTAAATTTCGAACAATTGTGTTCCGTCTTTGTATTCTCATTTTTATTCTCGTATTTCATAAATTACTGAGGTACTTGTATGCAAATGTTTTCACTTCTTTACATTTCATCCGTGATAACATGCACGAAACAGCGCTTATCAGAACAAAACAAATTTTTCATAATTTAATTTCAGACTTCAACAAAAATTTATCCGTAATGGAGAAAACATTTGAAAACTCCCGTCTTTCATCTCACTATGCGTGATGCAAAACAATTGCACTGAAAATATGCGATAAGTTTTTTCGATGCAGCGACGTACTCTAGATGTAATCAACAGAAGTGCGCGGTCGCGCGAATATTTACTCGGCGTTTCAGACTGGAGCCCGGAATAATTTCTGGTCTTATATCAGTGTGTGAGGCAAGTCTTTCGGGCTACTTTGTGAGGATCTAAAAATGCTTGACGTGCCCCATGCTGTCCATGAATTTGTCCACCCATACGGAAATAGCGTCGCGGTGTGAAAACTAAAGCAGAAGAAGAGGCGCGTGTTTATGTAAAGGAGGAAGATGCCGAGAATGAGAAAAATGGGGAAAGCCGAAAGGGAATGGAATTTTGAAAGTAGGTGTGGAATGGGTCGCCCTCTCGTGGGAATGGCATGGACGCCATGAGGGTTTTCGTTGAAGGATATTTGCACGCCGGCAACGCATTTATTTCCATTTTCCTCCTCTTTTTTGGTTTCCTTTCCTTAGAAAGTATTTAAATAAATTAAGCACCAACGTCTGAACGAATCGCATTCCATTATCAAAATTTGTTTAACTTAATTCAATTTATATTTGAGCCTTAGATGTCGGTCTAATGTAATTAAACTTTGTACCGTTATAAGGGTAAATTACGTAGTTTGATTAACGGTTCCTTAATGTTTTATCAACGCAAGCTCTATTAACACTTTACAAATTTACCACTAACTAATCACTAGACGTAATTTTGAAGATATATATATTTATTTTTATACACATACATATATGTATACAGCTTTTTTATCTTCTTTATTCTTCCCCTACATTATTGCTTAATTTGCTTTCACATCTTCATTTTTGGTTCCAACTTCCATCTAAAGGATTAAAAACACTCCTTGTGATTCACTGAATGTTTTTTTTAATAGATACTTATTTTGGTGATTTTGCTTTTGGCTTTTTAAAACTTGTTATGTGGCTTGACTACATGGTTAAAACTCCCCTGGGTTATTTTATGAACTTTAAATAAAACAGCAATTAAATGGTTTTTAATGGATTTGATAGATGCATTAATTTAAAATGCATATTTTTGTATGGCGTATTTTTGACTTGTGTATTTTTATCTCGAGGATTGGAATATAGTTCATTAAAAAACCCATCTAAGTTTACGAGCGGAATATTTCCTTTGAGTACGTGTATAGGCAACGTGAAAAGGAAATTTTACATAGCAGGAAGCCAGTGGATGTACTTCGATGCGATCTACATTGTACTATGCGAGCTACCGTCAGAATATTTAGCAAGTGGTTATGGGACGCAGTTCTTTAATTATGTCCATATGGCTAAATAGAATTCGCCAAATAAAAAGGAGATTAAAGTTAGTTTTTTCCATCAGTTTTTAGGGTACAACACCATGTTTTTCTTTTGATGGCAAATTGTGCAAGGAAAGGTTTTGTATTTTAATCCGCTAGTCAACGAGGCCCATTTCTTTATTCGAGTCATCTGACCTGAATTTATCTTTATCGTGTGGGGTCCTGATAAGGTTCTCCAACTGAGAAGTTAGCTCAGGAGTCATGTGCCTTTCTAAAAGTGTAAAAGTTGAACTGATACATTTCAGAGAGTAAATCTTGCGAAAACAATTAGGGTTGTTCATTCACAATATTCTCGAATCGGAGAAAATAAACTAAGCCGTTATATATAAGCCTCGATCATGTGGGATTACATATAAATTATCAACTCGCGGCTACGATTTTCTCGTCAAGCAGAAGAAAAAATTAAGAATTAGTGCAATAAGTTTCAATTTTGTGAAAGCTGCCTCTAATATCTCCCAGAAATACGTGATCTATTTTTTCTATTTCCTCATTTGCATAAATGAACGGAATTCTTAAATAACCGGTAACATCAGGTAACACCCAGATGATACGGTCACCTACTGATATTTGAGAAATAAAACAGACTGAAAGGCTCTTTTCGTTGCGAGGATCATTCACCAATAGTTCTTCTTGATACTATATGTGATCTCGAGTTAAATTTTATTGAAGGCGCACTAATCCATTTCTGTCAAAATAAATACATTTTCCCCTACGTACAGCTATGGCCCCGGGGGGGGCCCCGGGTGATATGAGCTAACAGAGGGCTGAGTAAAGACCTGACTCGGGGAAAAAGAAGTACACGAGGCGCTCGGGATGGTATAATGGCTAATTTAGTGGCTTCGCATTCACCAGGGTTCTAGTTTCTGAGCTGGCAGTATTTTTTAGTGTTATTCCAATTACTAATTGATGTGACATGTGGGCAACACTTCAAGTGTCAAGTGTGAGTTATCTCATTCATTATATCAAGTCAACAGTGGGAGTTATCTCGTAGTAACAGTATTTAGGGGAGGCGACCGACAGCTAAAGTCATTTACGCCATTAAGAATGGATGGGAAAGGCAGGGTGGAGAGAAACGAGGCGTCGGCATTAGCCTACTCTTGTCGAAGGACGCCAAGGGGTCCGCAGTTTAACGTCCCATTCGACGGACGTCGTACTCACTTTAAGTGCCCTCCGCAAAGCACCTCAAGTAGGGATCGAGGTACCACTGAAAAGTATTTGTTGTCTCCAGGATTTGAACCCGGGCCCTCTCGGTGGGAAGCCTGTATTAACCATCCCGATCCCCAGTTATCTCGTTACCGCAATTTGGACCACCCCAAAATGAAGTCTTACCTAATACGGCTGTTGCCTAATACCAATAATATCTATCATACCAATGATAATCAGTAACCGTGATGGCTGTTGACTTGCGCCTCTTGTCATTCGCTATCTTGTGGCTTGAAAGCGTATTCATTAACAATAATGGATTCGTGTTTCCATTCTGCTATTCACAAATGTGAAACTGTGAAATAGAACACGTGCGATGAAAAATTCTCACTCGCTAAGAGAAAATGCAGATATTCTATGGCGTAAATCCACATTTCTATTTTCCTGGTCAGAATCAGAAGTAAGGCCTATTGCTGATTGTCCCCAACTTCCACCGAGGCACTGCCTCCGTATCCCAACCAGCAGCCGCAGGATCGCAGGGGGGGGGGGTTTCCCACTCATCCGCTCACCCGGCGGGCGAATAAATGGACACGCAATCCATCTCGGGGTAGAACTCCAAAGCTTTCTTTTAAATGTAGGTTAGCATTCTTTAGAAAAATCTGGATGCTCTTTCTGTCAATTAGTAATGACTATTCTTGGTGGAATTCGGGCCATGAGTCTTGTGCCTTCCCTACCTGTTTTTTTCCATGTCATCATCGATGTCTTTTACGTTACAATAGAAGTGAGGAAAAGAAAGAATTGGCTTCAGGCCACCACACTACCCCTTCGTTTTAAATTTGCGACAGCCGTATAAAATTGATCCATCTTTTATGTTATATTTAGTTCGGTCTGCGAACACTGTGCAGATAATATTTTCGCTGTTGGAAATTTATCTATATTTTTATACAACAGGTGATGTAGTAACAATTTAAATTTTTTTAAAATTTTGTGAGCGATTCACATGGACCTCTTCTCTTAAAACTAAAAATAGGTACAGTCGCTCTAATTTTCTCCTCGGTAGATTGGATGCTATATTTATTACTTACCTTAGTTTTATAGAATGTGGTTTAGGGATCATAAAATTGTCATAGGGTGATTTTTACGCTGGAGGACTAGTAAACTGGCTTTTACCTCTGATAAATTTGCTCCAATTATTGGTTTTACTATTCCCAAGTGTTTTACTGAGAAATTACAATTTTTTCTTTAATCCCTTTCCATGCCCTCTGCCTTCCTATCAGTTTACTCAATAGATTTCTTCGGATTATTTTTATATAGGTTTGCTGAGAGAATATCCAAGGTGTACTATCGGCAATATTTTGCGTTTTTCTAGTCTTAGTAGCCTTGGTGTTGGTTTCAAGGAAACTTCCATTCCTTAATTGTTAATGGACTCCGATCGTACTTTCTCGCCTGAAACCAAGATTTTTATGGGATTTTTAATCCGCTCTCCTCTGCAAAATATTTTGATGTTTCTTTCTTTATAAAATAGTAGCTATTGCTTTGTGAAGCTTGTATTTTGTTCCAAATGTACACCTTGCTTAGTTATTGGTGTTGGAGTGTAAGTTATGAACAGGCTCCATTTAAGAAACTGTAATAGTAACTTTAACGGAGTCACCCGTTATGTGTGCATTATAATGCAACCATTTCAGAGAGTAAAAATCATTCGCCTTGACCGTCAAGGCGAATGATTTTTACTCTCTGAAATGGTTGCATTATAAGGCTCCATTTAGTCTTGAAATTAAAAAAATATATTAGAAGAACAGTATTTCTGATCACCTTTGATGTTTCGCTCACTTTTAAGTGAAGTTATTAAATTAATTTCCTCTATTTGATAAATCTATAAAACTGGGTTAGAAATGAAATATTTGTGCATTATTTACAAATTTAATTCTCGAAAATGCTTCATATCGAAAAAGAGAATGTTAATATATAACCCGTCCTTAGTGAAAGAATACTTCTTGAGCTCCATGTGATAATTTTCTGAAGTTCTTATCAAATCTATTGGTTGTTAACGCACATTTTAAGTTGAATTCAATGACTGCACGTTGCTTAATTAATATTCTCAAATATGAACAGTATTATTGTGTTTGTATCGTAGAAAATATACAATGTCCTTATTTTAGAGCAGCGGGGTTTTTTTTTTAAATCACTGGTTACGTTTGCACTTAGGTGATGTGATGTAAACAACCAAATTCTAAGAATCGCATATGTTATTGGAGGAACGAGTTACATTGAGTGCTATGGAATAATTTTTCGCTGGAACACTCTAAAAAAGTAATAATAGAGAAGGTGGTGGGTTGTCACGTGCGACCTATATTATTTTTTTCTTCCCTCCGTTTCACCGTAACAGTCAATTGGAAAAAAGTCAGTGCCCACAGATAAATTTTGTTTTTCCACTGGAGATATTGTCCATCTGATTGTTCGTTTTGAGTTCATGGAATTCGCATGCGGGCGTATCCTACAACTAGATACCTGGCAACGTAGGTTGCCAAGATTCTTTGTTAAGTGCCCCTGTATTTTTAACGTTTTTTTTAATGACCTTCTGGTATCTTTCAGCGGTAAAAAAACTATTTATTGATTTTGGCGAAAAAATGTAATATTTAGTGCAGCTTTTAAAACGTATGAATCAGAAGATCAGAAATATTGATCAGAATTTAATGCTTCCATTCAATCCGCGACATTTAAAAATACGTATCTACTATCACAGGGATCAGTTGTCAAGAGTGCATTAACAGCCATGGATGGTCCATAATGAATACGTGCCTTGAATTATTGAGCATTCAGTTGAAATATCTCTTTATAACAAAAGCATATCATTATATATAAAAGCAAAGAGGACGATGAGTGGATTGGCTTGCATAAAGCGTAGGGCGACGTAAATAAAATATAAGAGAGATAGTGATTTTATTATTTATTAGGTAATCTACCGGTTAAGGTAGGTTTTTGGATGGACACAACTATCAAATAAACATTTTGTAACTCCCCACCTAGCATACTAATCTATATCAGGTCCCTCTTCATCTCAGTGTACTTCTTTCCTCCCTTCATCCCGTCCAACATCCCTATCCTGTTCCTACCCTTACCACGCTTGCCCAACATTCTCCCCTCTATTACCCTCTTCAACATTCCACTACCGCTCAATACGCCTTTCATCCATTTTTCCTGCCTCCATACGATTTCTCTCAACAAACCCCTCTCCTCCCCCACCATTTCTAGTACTTCCTCATTTGTTTTCCTTTCGGTCCATTTCACCTTCTCCATTCTTCTCCACACCCACATTTCAAAAGTCTCCAATCTACGTCTATCCTCCTGCTTCAGCGACCACGTTTCCGCGCCGTACATAGCTACGCTCCATATCAGAGTTTTTACGAGTCTTGTCTTAACATCCCTACTCAACGTCCCCGTCATCAACTCCCTCCTCTTTGAGAAAGCCTCCTTGCCTAGCGCAATTCAGATAGTGATTTATAAGATCGAAAAGTACTTCTACACACACACACTGGGTGAACTCTACCATCACCTACCACACCGACCTTCCAGTTGATTACTGTGTTTATGGTTCATATATATATATTTTTTTTCGGGCACCAGTTCTCCCTGGGAATCCATAACCGGCACGGGGAAAGGAACTGGTCTCCCTACCCTCATGTGTGAAATTCACACGCCGTCGGGATTAGTACTGGGTGAACTCTACCATCACCTACCAAACCGAACTTCGGGTCGATTACTGTGGTTATGGTTATATATAAAAAACTTGTGTGCCAATGCTTATTAGAAGTTAATGTTCGTTTACTATATATGTATATGGTTGTTACGCGTCAAGCTTATTTCACCTTATATTTACTCGCCCATTAACTTAAAGTCCTTCAGCATTATTTCATGTTTATTTAAATTATATGCCTATTTCTTCGTAAACTGAAAAAAATAAAATAAATGTAATGAGCCATTCCATAGGGAATTAATTTGATTAATAAGAAATGTTTTTGAAATGAAATGTTTAGGAAAATGTGGGAAGAAGACCCTATATGGACTGATTCGTAGTATCTATGAGGAAGGAATCTCGCCGGAAGATTTTGTGAGATCAGTGTTAGTACCTATTCCGAAAAAGGCAAAGGCTACATCATGTGAGGATTACAGAACAACAAGTTTGATATCCCACGCAGCTAAAGTTATTCTCAGGATCATCAACAAAAGGATAGAGAGTAAAGCAAATGATTACTTAGGGGATGATCAGTTTGGGTTAAGAAAGGAAGAGGCACGCGTGATGCCATTGCAGTAATCTGAACACTAATCGAGAGGAATATAGAATACAATCCGGACGTATTTACCTCTTTTGTAGATTTAGAAAAAGCGTTTGATAGAGTGAATTGGGAAAAATTAATGCGTGTATTGCAGAAAATAGGAATGGATTGGAGGGACAGGAGACTGATCCGCAACCTGTACATGTCTCAGACTGCTCAGGTGCGAGTGGGGAACGGAGAGTCCGGATGGGCAGTGTTAGGAAAAGGTTTAAGGCAGGGTTGACCATTGTCACCAGTGCTGGTCAACGTATATGTGGAGGAAATGATTAGGAAGGCATGGGAAGAACTGGAGGTGGGAATAAAAGTCGGAGGGGAATTCGTAAAGTCGGTTAGGTTTGCTGATGACCAAGCATTAGTTGCTCAGTCAGCCAAGGGGTTGCAAGCATTGTTGAGTGAATTGGAGGTTCAGTGCGATAAATATGGGATGAGAATCAATATTAATAAAACAAAGGTTATGCGATTTTCCAGAAAGAAAAAGGCTAAGCTAAATATTAAAATAGGCGGGGAAAAAATAGAGCAGGTAGAACAGTTTACATATCTCGGAAGTGTTTTGGACCAATACGGTCAAACTGTTAGGGACGTAAGGACAAGAATTTCGCTAGGCAAGGAGGCTTTCCCAAAGAGGAGGGGGTTGATGACGGGGACGTTGAGTAAGGATGTTAAGACAAGACTCGTAAAAACTCTGATATGGAGCGTAGCTATGTACGGCGCGGAAACGTGGTCACTGAAGCAGGATAATAGATGTAGATTAGATGCTTTTGAAATGTGTGTGTGGAGAAGAATGGAGAAGGTGAAATGGACCTAAAGGAAAACAAATGAGGAAGTGCTAGGAAGGTATGGTGTGCGAGGGGGAGGGTTTCCGAAAAATTCTCTTGAGGCAGGAAATATGGATGAAAGGCGTATTGAGCGGTAGTGGAATGTTGAAGAAGGTAATGCAGGGGAGAATGTTAGGAAAACGAAGAAAGGACAGGAACAGGATAGGGATGTTGGATGGGATGAAGGGAGGAAGGAAGTACACAGAGATGAAGAGAGACCTGATATAGAGTAGGTTGCTGGATTTGGTTTTGTTTCCAGTTACAAAATATTTATTTGATAGTTGTGTCCATCCAAAATCCTACTTTAACCGGTAGATTACCTAAAAAAACATTTTGTGAGTGTAAAGACAATTTTACTGTTACTAACTCTAAATTTCATTTTGAATAAATTTTAGTACGATACATCAATATGATTTTCGGCACAGTTACATACAAAATATGTGGACAATAGTTTTATGGCAAACTTAGTCGTTAATAGTAACACTATTGATGAGTAGAAATAATTGTTTTAGAGCAGAATGTCACAAGTTTAAATGGCTGCAAAGCTCGTTGTGACAATGAACGGTGTATGGTATGTAGAATTCAGAATCATTATGGAAATAATTATTTGAAAGGATATATCCAAAAGCTCTCCCTGTCGTCGGAGATCGTGGAGAAAGGACCGCTGTTAATGTGGGTTTTCATTACTTGTTACGACGGTTGTGGAGGTCACAAGATCCTTGCCGTTGGGGAGAGCACGAATTTCCTTATAGATGCACATTTTCTGAAAGTGTAAGATCGCTGGTGCATTTTCTTTTTGAGAAGCCTTACAGATTCTTTTTGTCCCAGTTTTCTGGTATTTATTCGTGGAGGACATTTTAATGGCTCAATTTTACCGTAAACTATCTTCTTATTGTTCCTTGTTCCTTAGCTTTTATGCCGTTTTGGAACAATTCACAGCTGAATTCCTCCACTTCTCCACCCATTTCCACTATCTTCGTATGTGTGTGTGTGAGAGTAATGTGTTTAAGGCCAGTGGCGGAAGGAATTGCATTTCGGGGCAGGCCACTTCACCGTCCCTCATCCTTCCTTCCTTCTCATGTGAGCGCCTTTTGTTTATTTATTTTCATCTCTCTCTCCCTCCCAGCAGGCCCCATCACCATTCTAAATCCGTTGTTTTCTCCCGCGTAGCTGGGAGTGACCACGGTTCGCCGACTTCCTCGTCTTTTTATTTATTTTTTGTTTCTCTATCTCTCTCTTTCCTTCTCCATCCCTACCAGGTTCGTCTTCTTTTCCTCCTCCAACCGTATTCTTCCCCCTACTCCTTTTGCTTTCTTTCCGGTTGGAATCCGAAGTGGGAAGTTGGCGCTCACCTACTATAAGTGCTGCGGTTTTTGGCAGACTTTGACCGAGCCTTCCACCTCCCTACGACATTTCACCCGCTGCCGCCGGCCAGTTTCTCTATTGAAATTTCACCTCAGCTTCCGAGTTCACCCATTTTTGACGTTGTGTGATAATGCATTCTGGTTGAAATTATTATGACTAGAGCGGATATGACGCTGAATAATCGAAGAAAGAAGTGGTTTTTTTGTTTAATGGGAAATTACTCTGCACTTCTTTGTAACTTGTAGGTTTCCGGTCTTCCATTTTAATCTCTAGGTATGACCGAGAAATTATTTTCCTTCTCTCCACGTCGGGAAAGTTATGACCACTACCTGAGCAGATGCGTGCATGCAAACCTTGTAAGTTGTCAGTTCTCTGCGTTGATAGCAGCATTGGGCAAAGTTTTTAAGAATGTATTCATTGATTTATCATTTATGAATTATGAAGTGAGGATCGATATCAAAATGTGCCGTACTACTTATGAGAAACGGAAATCAAGGAATTGAAGTCCACGTATTTGATAATTAGACCGAAGGAAATGTGATTGATCCGAATACAATCTCATTTTATAATTAATATAATTATTATTTCATCGACCTCCTTGGCAGATGTAAATAACAATTACATTTGAATAAGTAAATGTAAAATGTAATTAATAATAAATATATCTAAACATATACACTTTTATGTATATATACTATTGTATACCAAGATAGCACTAGCGAATAAAAATAAAAACGTGGACACACAAAACAAAGAAACTCACACGTATGGAAGAGTTGGTAGGGGAATTTTTGGTAGTGTGGAAATAATATGGAAGGTTTTGGGAGCGGGTGGGGGATGAAAATATCTAAAGATTGGGGTAATTAGTATTTAATAGGAACATCTGGTTCATTTCAGGAATCAAGGAGCTAGATAAACACCTGTTCTATTGTTTTGAGTTTGAGTGGAGGGTGGGAGGGATGCTAGAATGGAAACATTATAACATTTATCAAAGAAAGTGTTATGTTCGGAGGCGTGTTTTGGGATCATCCCAGTCAGGGAAGAATTCTGCATGAGCCCAGGTGGTTATTGATTCTAGTATTTAGGGGTGTGGGACACTGTCCAATATAAAAGGCAGCACATAGTTGGCACTTCAGAACTTGAGCTACGTTTCTGTAAGTACACGAGGAGTATATATATATATATATATAAAATATATATACATATATATGTGTGTGTATGTTTGTGTGTATATATATATATATACATATATATATATATATATATATGTATAGTTTTTTTATATACCTGGCTCTCAAAACGATAATTTTATCACAGAGTGTAACACTCTTCATCTAATACGCTTATTTTGTTTTTGTTTTGAATACTCCTTTATTGTACAGTCTCGATATTCTAGAGAGATAAAACTCTAACCACCCAAAATATACCTATTGTTATAGAATATAAGGCTTGTTGTGAGTAATAATTAAGAACTTGAGAAAATCCTTGTTTTTAATTTTGCTTACATTTTTGACTTATAAGTTTCGAAGACCAAGCGATGCCATTTCTTCTCTGATATTGCTTTAACCCTCCAAAGTCGAGGCTATAAAAATTTAAGATTTGGATGTGATGTGGTGGAACTGTTATATAGTAACAGGGAAGAAGACATATTTTTTCACTTAACGAAAATTTATTCTTGACTAGTTTCGATGAACTACATTATTTTCAAGTAAAGCTGTCACTGTACCGAATCCAATATATATATATATATATATATATATATATATATATATATATATATATATATATGTGCTGGTCGCGGTGGTCTAGTGGGTAGAGCGTTGGACTACTGACCGGAGGGTCCTGGGTTCGATTCGGGCAAGGCATTTTGGGCACCTGCAGCTCCACCCGAGCTAGTTGATTTTTCGGGTACCAGATCTTTCTGGGAAACCATAACCGGCACAGGGAAAGGAACTGGCCCCCTTACCCTGATGTGTGAATATTCACACGCCGTCGGGCTTGGTACATGGGTGAGCTCTACCATCACCTACTAAACCGACCTTCTGGTTGATTACTGTGTTTATGGTTTATGGTATATGGAATATACCATATGTATATATTCATTCACATAGAAATAGATATAAGGAAAATGGGAAAGGAACACATATAAAGGACGAACACAAGAGAGATGGGGAAGACGGATGTGAGCAGATCACAAATGTAAAAATATTTTCCTCGACACTTTGGCGCTTTATAAGATCGCAGATTTCAGTGTAAAGTATATTTTCTCGATAGCTATATATATGTGTATGAATATATCTATGCATATATTCATAAGGAAAAAGATTATTCTGTAACCAAAATCTATAAGCTGTTATTATGTAAAATGTAAACACTTGCTGTGTAACGTATAAACTGAACCGAATAAAAATTAATTGAATCATAGCTCAAGTGGTTAGAGCATCCGCCCGGCAAATGGAGAGATCAGGTGTTCAAGTCCCGGTCGAGGAAAATATTTTTATATTTGTGATCTGCTCACATCCGCCTTCCTCACCTCTCTTGTGTTCGTACTTTTTTGTGTTCCTTTCCCATTTTCCTATCTCAATTTCTATGTGAATGAATATTTGTTCGCCGTTTGGTAGGATTTCGTGTTTGAATGTGTATATATTTATATTTTTTAATATATTTATAATTATATATATGTATGTATGTATATATATTGGACTCTGTAGAGTGAGAGCTTCCCTTGAAAATGATGTAGTGCATCGAAACTACTCGGGAATAAATCTTTATTAAGTGGATAATTTTAATAGCCTTTGTCTCGGTTATCGAGGTCACATATCAAGTCAAATATTTAACGATTCTCCTACATCGGCCCCGGTGGCGGCGGGGTAACGTCCTCGTCTACCAACTGAGAGGTCACGGGTTCGATTCCCGTCTGGGTGGATTTTTCTCCATCCAGGGCTTGGCTGTATGTAATTGTCTTCAATTTAATGTATGTAATGTAAGGGTTAGGTGGAAGAAGGGTCTCAACCTCGCCCAATTAAGTCGATAATAAATAAATACATTTTTTTTTTATTCCTTTAAGTTTTGCTGGATTTTTATTTTTGCTTGTGTGTTGAGGCCGTTCAATTCTGATTTCAGCTCTTATTAAATCTACCTAAAGTTCATCACAAACTATCAAAGTGAGCTAACATATGTTTGACATACCTTTACCGGACCAACCTGAGAGTGTCTTTCGGTGACCGTTGATTTATAGTATGGCAATGTTTTTGAAGTGCACTGGAGGCAACTCATTACATACGGTTTTTCTGAGTTGTGCTTTGAACAAATGCCGCGCCCTTTCCGTTCATCTTGCTCCACAGGTAAAATATTAATTTCAGAGAAACATGAGCTTGACCTCAACCAAGCCGATAATTGACGTGTAGCTCAAATTTACGGAATTGAGTAGCCACTGCATTCATTTCCCGGCTACCGCGTGGTTCCAACACCTGGCAAGCGAGTATTGCTGTATGAACTCCAGTATTCCTTTCGCATGTTTAGCGGTTCGTTTGTTTGTGTCGGGTCTATTTATTAGTCAGCGTTATAGCCGGTGTCTGCCACGCCTTCTGAGCATCTGAAAAACATTGCGAGCCCATCACCCCCTATTCCATTGCACAGGGTCAGCCGGAAATAGTCTTTTCGCTAATTTGGAATAGATCCAGGTATTTCTGTCCTCGCGGTTCCTTTTTCGGTTACCCTCGCAACGAATGGATTTCTTGGCAGCGAAAGTTTCAATAATGCCCCGCGATATTCTCAACAATTCGTCATCACCGTCGTTCTCCCTGATTAATTAATCCGGAAAAAAGGATGACCCCGGTAATCAATATTTTTTTCATTGCGGTTGCATTCATTCCCGCCCGCGACTCCCATTGGTTGAGATTCCCCGTTATCGGGGAACGCTCGCCGTGTCCTCTTTATTTTGAGTTTCTAATTCACAAGCATTTTGGCCGCGTTTCCATGTTTATTTACTTATTTCTTCTTCGTCTTCTTTTGCGTGTGGGAGATGAGGTTGGGGAGGAGGGGGTTGCAAGAACGAAATTCTCTCTCCTTCCTAGTAGAGTCCCAGCAGTACAGCGAATATTTTTTTAGACCAACTTCTCCTTGAGACAAAGAACAAGTTTTATTCGTTTTGGAAAGGAATTTAAAAAATGATTCGATGGCAGTTGTTCCATACTAATACGTACTTAAGGACATTTTACATGACATTTACCTCAGTTACTAATTTAATTGCTGCAATGGGAGGTTCAATGTGGGATGCATATTTGGTGCTAAGTCTTGGCTTAACTCTTTTGCCTGATCCAACTCTTTCTGACTTTCGATTATTGTGCACGTGCCTACATTTTTTTGTGTTTTGGTCGACACCTGTGCTTTCTCTGCAATTTCCCTGCAATCAACAAGCATTTAGTAGTCGTCATGCTAGTTTCATCCATAGTTCTGACGAAGAAACGGCTGTGGTATCAGAGGAAATATTTATTGCCTAACGTTCACATTACCGTAAACTAAAAAGGGATATCCGAGCAAGGGGGTGATGAATTCTGTCTCTTTTCTAGTCGATTCTCAGCGACTTAGTCAATATTTTGAGACTGGATCCTCCATGACACTTCGAGCACTAACAGTTTTAATTCTTTTCCACCTGATTCGTAGGAGAACGTTAAGGAACGGTACTGGTGTTTTGCTAATTCTGCCCACTGAACTGATGAACTAAGACATTGGCATTTATATGAGTTATTTGCGTATTTATCACAATTGTACACGTGACATACGAGTATCTCAACCTTCCTATGGCTTCTTCGTCCAAAGCACATTTTTGCGTACAGATCAAGTAAACTGACTTTCTACAAAAATGATGTGTTTTTCATCGTCAAAATATCTAGAATTGCCCATTTTTATACGTAAATGGTAATTAGAATCGAGAATCGGATGGTGAATGAATATCGTTCTTATTATTTTTTTTCAGTTCTGAAAATTGAATTCAACTCGTTTATCATTTACGATTTCCACTTTTGGACGATAAGATTTGAAATATTCTGAACTCGGTACTGATCTCAGTACTGAAATGAGCATGGTGTAAATCGACCATCAGGGGCCCCGATTAAACCCCGTTTTCCTTGCCTCTCTACCCCATGCCAGCGTTCCATCAGCCCCTCCGCCGTTCCCATCGCCCTATCTCCCTACTCTTCTTCCCTCAAATTGCTTCTCCGTTTAACTCTTGACTCACAAATTCGCCCAATTATTTATTCTACCCACCCACTTACTCTCTCTTCCTCGCCCTATCCACCCCTCAGCTCATTTTTTCGTCTTTTTTTCCGTTCTTGTTTTTTCTCCGATATTAATCTTGGGGAAACCACATATTGTTATGTCTCATGTTACGAACGATCTTATGTAGAAAATGGTTGGAATATTAACCATTGAAACGGCGAAGAAAACACTTTCTAAAATTTGTTGTCCCCGGCGTATTTTTACGGAATTTGCATACAAAAATGAAATGAAATTATTGACTTTGTAATTACACACACTCACGCAATTTTAATTCCACGTACATTAAGTGTGTGGAATTAATAAGTCCGTGATTTAGTTTCATTTCAAAACATAAGAACGATTAGATTCGAGAATTTGAGACCTAAGGAAATATTTATTTCATAATTGATCTAAATTTCTGGAAAAGATGTAGGTAGGTGAAGTACTATAAGGAATGAAAACCCTATGCGTCATAAAGTTAAAAAATCTGGATGGAGGTGTGGAAAGATATGAATTTTAAATTGTCGAATTAACTTAATGCAGAGTTTTGTCTTATTACTACGGTATTCGAAGAAACAACTTAGCCAAATCGACATTTCAAGCTGTTTTTGACGAAATAAGAGAGCACTGTTTTTTCTTTTCATGGCAGGTCCAAACATGTCCTATGTCATGAATCCTTACAGTGGCTAGGGGGATATTGTGTGCATGCTGATGAATCTTTATCTGTGTGCATTTTTTCTTTAATGTTTCCCCAGACAGCGCCTTCTCAAGGTTTACCTTCTTTCTGTTCCGGGTAATTCGGTCCCCAGTTTTCTTGGCTCTTCCAACCCCTCTTTTTTCTCTCCATGGGCCTCCCTCGTCGTCACCTGTACCCTCTACTTTCTGCTCCCTTTTCTCTTGGAAACTGTTGGCATCTGTCGCCCTATTCCAATCTTTAGCTGCTTCGTGGAGAATTTGGTTTCATGACTTCCCAACCCTTTTGTCAAATTCTATTACTCTTCGTCTGCTGAAGATCTTGTATGTACTCTCTCGGATATATTAATTTATTTATGTATTTACTATCTCAGGCAGAGTATTAGAAATTCTGTTATTTTGTGGGAGTACTCTTGGTGTGGGGCATGGAAAAACAAGACGTTTTAAGCAATCAATTACTTACTGAAAATCTAACAATGTGTACCGAACGACTATGTTCCAAAATGTATGGAATAAAATAATTTTTTCACTGTCATTTTTTGGTGACGAATTCAGAATTGGGAGTAAATAAAACATCTAGGACTATGCATTCATTTAAGGTAATTTTGATATTTAAGGGTGGATTTCAGAAGGTGCATATAAATTATTTACTTTAAAGTTTTACGAGAACTTCCTCTTGTTTGGTCAACTGAAACCTTGACTATTTACTTTACCTTTAAGTATTGCGATAACTTGTCCTTCTTTTTTCCTACATTATTTTTTTCTTCAATTAACCTCTGCCTGCCTTCATGTTGCCTAGAAAGAGTCTTCCTTCCTTTTACCCGCTTTCTCAAATTTTCCTTTCTATGACGGCCTTCAACTACCTTTCAATATTTGCTTCACACTCATTGTCTGCCTTTTTCTGATGTCCTCAAGTTGCTTCATTTCTTAACCGACCCTATTGAAAACCTCAGCAAATGTCTTCCTCTCTGTCAGAGTTATTTCCTTCATTCTTAGCCACAATCACATCTCAAACCCTTCAATTTATGCTCATGATATTTTTTCAAAGACCTCCTGCATTGCTTGCTTTCCCCTCACTAAAGCACTACGCTCATTATTTAGTTACTTGTTTTACTAATATTTTCTTCAGTACTTATGTGATTTATTTGTGAGCAAATATGTGAGGGACTCTAAAATGGTGTTAAAATGACACTTATCACCTTTTTTATGGACTCTTCAGCATTGGATGGTTACGATTTTTAGAAAATTCAATGGTCATGGAGCTTGGTTGTATTGGAGGACTAGGATCCCGGGTTAGTGTAAGACGACGTAGTGGCAAATTTATTCTTTTTTATTGAAAACAACAGCTGTGATCAAAATAGGTAGCCCATGCATTAGCAGAAATGGATTAGTAGGTTATATTCACGACTAGGTTATCTCACGTCGGTATATCAGTCGTGAAACCTGCGTCCAGGTGTAGGACGTTCATATGTCGTTCGCTTAAGCCAAGTTTATAAGTTCTCTTGATCATTTTCTCAAGATACTAGCTTTAGTGCACTCAGGAAATTGAAATTTGATGTTTAGAATAGAATCACAAGGCATATCAATCACCTTTCACCTTCAATCATATTGCAAAAGAGCCTATTTATGTGTACGACTAAGAAATTTTTCCTTATCCGTATTTAGGGATTTGATTGACCCATATCGTCAAAACATTATGTATTTGTTGCCTGATTTTCGATCGAGGTGAAATCATTTGACGATCATAACACTTGTATCCATATCATGGTAGATATTTGGGAACAAATCTAGTCACTCAAACTTAAGTGACTTCTCAATAAATAAACAACCCCACCTACCCGGATGACCGTTAGCTGTTACTTCTGTAAATTCAATGATACTTCCATGGGAGTATTATTGAATTGTATCAGCTAACGGTCATCCGGGTAGGTGGGGTTGTTTATTTATTGAGAAGTCACTTAAGTTTGAGTGACTAGATTTGTTCCCAAATTTCATTAGGATAAACGAGGTAAGAGGAAATTTACTCGGAAAAAACATGCAATTTTCGAATACGGTCCGTTCTTGGCCACAATTCTGTATCTTATACTAGTTTCATTAAAGTCATAGATGAATTAAATACTATTTTTTAGTGTTATAATTTGTTTCATGAAACAAATTTCAAACAATCATCATATCTCTGTAATGACCAAGGTTTGGAAGTTGAAAAGTGTTTCTCTGTTCGTTTGAAATGAAAGGAATGGTCAAAAATATTTGTGAGTTTCACTTGGAAAAACATATTAGCAATTCATCTTTGGTTAACCCCATTTGAAGAAATTAACCTTCATCCTCACGAAACAAAGGATTTTCCATAAAAATACACCAATTTTCGGATTAACGCCGGCATTAAAGATATAATTGGATGTTGACGTTTTTCTATAGACAATATTTTTAAATTTGTAATGCGGCCAATAACATATATTCAATCGCATGTATAAAGTCTGAACTTCCATTTATAACTCGTGATCCCGGTGGTCTCGGGAAAATCAACCTCCGTACGAGATGAAACATTGGCTGAATTTTTTCAAATAATTCTGTTCGAATTTAAGCGAATGCCAGCACGTTTCCCATAGCATATGCATTTATATGCAAACATTAGAGTTATGTGTAAAATTGCACGTTTAGGTGGCGGAAAACCGGAAAGGGAAACAAATGGCCAAGTGAAATGAAAATTTGTTCAAATTTAGTTCACCATTTCACTCTTTTTGTTTTGACAAATCTTCCTGCAATCCTTCTCTCATACAATTATCTTGAGTTTTCTCTCTCTTCCTTGGACTTTTCTCTCACGTCCTTACATTACTCTCCAATCCCCCCTATCCTTCCCCGCTTTTACCTCTGTGGTTTCCTCTTGTTAGTTCCCCCGCCCTCCTCCCATCCTTCTCGTCAATCCTCCGGGCCCGCTCATTTTCTAGTGGCATCCACCCCCCCCCTCCAACATTCCTGCCATCCTCCGCCCCACCTCGCCCTCCCCCACCACTGCGCCCTCTTTGCCTACTCATAAGCCATCTGTTGCCATTGCTCCTCTTTTTAACCCCTCTGGGCCGTCTCCCTGTGTGGCCATCTGTAAGGGATGGCCAAACGGCACTCCGGAATTTATATTTTTATGGTGAATGGGCTGAATCTGAGAGAGAGAGTAAAAAAATAGACGTTGGTTAATATTCCCATAGGACATTTCCTTTCTGCTTGGAGGGTAAAACGATAGGACTTTTTTATGGCTATATCAATCTACCTTTATGGACTGCATATTTGTTGGGAATAATCTGGAGACTTGATGGTTGAACAGTCAATCTTGCAGTTGTTTGCGCGGATATAAAAAAAATATCAAACTACTTTTATTGCAGGTACTCATTAACAGCGCGGAACTCGTTTCAGTCCTATCTGATATCAGAATTCTTGCTCGTTTGAGATGTTTGACGATTGCTTTCGCTGTATAATGAGCTCTTTAAATAATTACACCTTGCATATTTGGTTAAATATTGTAATGTGGGGTTATATTTTTTATTTTCCACTATTCAGAACCGATAGGTAATAAAACTAGTGGATTATTTGATCAGATAAATGATAAGCAATTGAAAAACTTTGTTTCATCTGAAATTTATGTTTTAAGAATGTATGTAGTCATTGGGATCAAGAATAAATTGAATTTCTGGCTCATCCTCCGCAAAAATATTAGGTTCCTTGCAATTCGGGTGGTCTCTGGGCTTTCTGGATATTTTTCCTGCTGGAGACAAGAAGCGTCGTGTATGAAATAGAATATTGTTGAGTGTGTGTAGCTGTTTACCGTGTTATATTGAAATTCCTCGCACACGGACCAGCGTCAGAGAATCTTTTCCTTGGCAAAAAAATGACTCTGGAACGAATCCATGTCACATCACGGATGCCAGTGTTCGTGAATCGTGATTAATATCGTACGTATCCGGTTTTCTCTCATTTTTATGTAATTGCTAAATAGAATTTCGCAGTGGTACAGGTTCCCCTGCCCGAAAAGTTTCGTTTTTTTAAGTCATTGATTACGTGTATTTTATCATACACTTCATAAATAAAAATTTTACAGGCCAAGCATGCCGTTATAAATCGTCTAAAATCAAATGGTTCTGAAGGATGAGACTCGATGAGACAAGATGCCGTTCAAAGACAGCTGCAAATTTTACCCCTTAGGAAAAATGTATTTTTAACTGGCTCAATATGAACTGGGTCAAATAGGTCCTCAAGGACGCACTCTTTTACCCAATTTTAAGCATTTATCGTTAGTGCTCTCCACTCAAATTCCAACATTTTGGGCACGAAAGTTACCATATTTTTGATTAATGAATACATATCTTGGCAATGGAAAAAATTTTTCGCTGATTGTGATTGCTTCATTGTGAATTCAATAGCAATCTCATCTAGATGACTGCGTTGCAGATTGAAACATTTCGCTCCCAGTTTTACTTAAGATGGATAGTTTTCAATTTCTCTCATATACCTGAAGATTTTAATTCGTTGGAAAGATACCTGTATATTGACCATCAAGGATAATTTACAGAAAGTTTTTGCACGCTGGGAAAAAACATTGTTACTCGTATTTGTGACGCTAGCTCAAGCAACAATCGAAGGCTGCTCTCACTCACGGCCAGGGAAATTTTAAATTTTAAAATCTCTCTGAGGTTAGATTACTTTTATATTGTTAAGTAATGTAGATTTCGTGTTGTGATAATTTACTCAGAAGAATTTTAACTCGTATCTAACTTGAGGGCTAGCATGTGCAAGCATCTTAAACGGCTAGCATTAAGGGCTTGTTTAACTTTCTATAATTTAGAGGTTAACATTTATTTTAAGCTTTTAAAAATAGTTCTTGAATATTTTTTATTTTTATGTTTTTTTATACTTAGGACTCCTCCAGTCCCCAAACCAGTGCTTTTTGGTATAGGGCTTTCATTTTGGCAATGCAAACTAAATTGTCCGTCGTTTTTCGCCTGTAAATAGTGTGTGAACGTAAAACGAAAGTACCTACTTCACTCGGCCGTGAAACAATGGAAAAACGAAATAGCCATGGCTGTAAACTTGATTGGTACTCTGGGCATTACAGTGCCAATCAAATTTACGGCTTTGACTATTTCGTTTTTCCATTGTAAATGGTCACCAGTGCTTTCTTATATTTTGAGTCTTAAAGCTTATTGAAAGTTGTATCAGCAATAATACGAGGTGTATTCGAAAGTAAGGCCCGTTTTCTTATATTTTTTATATTGGTGGGACGGGGGAAAAGTTTTACGCATGCAGCGCCATCTATTGATTGCTTCCAAAGGCACTGAAGTTAATGTTTTGATTCAGTAGTCGTTTGTCTGTCGGTGAATGCTGATAATAATATCCGCGAAAATCGCTGCTCCCACCAGATGAGAAGTGCGCGCTGTGTTTCAATTTATGCGTTCAAAAGGATCATCAGCTGCCTAAATTCAATCGAGAATCCCACTTTGTGAATCTAAAATAATGAGTGATGAATAGTTTAGACAATGGTGTCGAGACTTCAAAAATGGCCGCACAACTGTGTACGACGACGAGCGGAGTGGGAGACTCAGCATCCATTAGATCGAGAACCGCGATCTCATGGACGATTTACGATCATTGTCCAGTCCTGGTAAATTTCCTCTTATTGAGCTTATCACTATTTACGCTATTGTTGCGGAAAAGCTCGGGAATCACAAATTGTGCCGGGATCGGTACCGAAAATGCCTACCGACCAGGACAAAGAGCTAAGAATATTTATTTATTTATTTATTATCGACTTAATTGGGCGAGGTTGAGGCTAAATAGTCCCTTCTTCCACCTAACCCTTACATTACATACATTACATTGAAGACAATTACATACAGCCAAGCCCTGGATGGAGGAAAATCCATCCAGACGGGAATCGAACCCGTGACCTCTCAGTTGGTAGACGAGGACGTTACCCCGCCGCCACCGCGGCCGGCCGAGAATATAGAGGAATATAGAGTGGACGAGCGTTTTTTTGGATCGCTATCTCCAGTCCTGACCTTTTCTCCATTTCCTCTTCTTGCCCTTGAGACAGTGACTTGGTTGACTGCGATTTGAAGATGGCGAGGAACTAAAGACCCCCGTGGTCAACTGGTTCAATTCCCAGGCGGCGAGCGTCTGTGATAGTGGGATTAAAAAATCTGATGCGGCATCAGGGAAAAGAGCATAGAAATGAACGGCTATTATGTAGAATCTTGAGGTAGGTTTGAAGGAAACTAAAACCGTCAATAAAAACTTTTTCTGATAAATAGATTTTTAATGATGAAACGAACCTAAACGGACATAAAAAATAACCATCGTAGTTTGTTGTGTCTTTGGTCATTAGGGTAAATAACACCTTCGCTAGCGTATACGAAGTTCACGGGTCATATTTAAAACTTGGGCATGAATATTGTGTTCAGTACGTTTAGACTTTGTATAGGAATGTCTTTACAATGGCGCTCTAGCGTTGACTGGCGCACCGCGGGCAACACTTTTCAATAAATATTTGTGTGGGAAAGAACCAATTTGGCTCGTTTCATTTGGCATGTTCAACTTTCTCAACACTAAGCTTGATATTTACGATATGATTATGTGCTTTAGTGATTTTTAAAATAGAAATGCATGGTACGATTTTGATATCAGACATCGGAACGCGAGGACAGTCTAATTGATTACTACAACTAACTCGTTGATTCACATGAGTTTTTCTATCAATTTTTAAATATTTGCAGTTTAGGTGTTTACTTATTTTGTTGTTTGATTTTGATTTAAAATGTTTTTTTTTCTTCTTGGTGCTTCGGCAGTTACAGTTCATTGAGTATGAAACCATTAATCGTTTGTTTTGTCGAAATATTCTTTGGAATATGGTGCTAATTATAAACCTGCGCATTTAATACTTACTTTTATGTGTATACTTTTGAAATAGGATGTGCAAAAATTGAAAAAGGAAATGATCATAAAGAATTTATAAATAAATTTGTATGTAGTAACAATAATTCATACATATATTCATTTCCTTTGATGGTTTGTGCCGGGTATGTATGTAAGTGTAGTTCTTCGAGAGGTTATGTGCTCTTATTCTGCATGATTCATGTTTTACTTTCTGCCACCCATATGGTTTGACACCCATGTACATGTAAAATCTGCAAAACACAATAAGCGTCCTCTCCCATTATTTTTTCCTATCCTTCGTGTAATGAAATGCCATTTTAATGATAAATTATCTGTTGACGTGCTAACATTTGAATTAAAATCTGTTGAAATTCTGAAGTTTCCTCCTTGTGATTCTTTGACTCTATTTCAATTACTCACAGCCTACGGTTTTACACCTCTCTTATTTCTGTTAGTCATCCGTTAAGATCCAAAGTCTCGCGGAATCCTTATCCTCTCTTGCCAAAATAAAACAAGCACGAGAGCTCTAGAAGGCTGTATGCACTCGCGGGATTCCTCTGGAATCATGCCAATTAGTTTTTTTATATCCCGCAAGATTTTCTTCGCAAGTTAGAGCATAAATTATCGTTATTCTCATAAGATTCAGCTGCATGCGTCGGGAAGCGCCCCAAAAACATATCTGGAGCATTGCGTCGTTTTATGAGGATAGATATTTTTTACGGTGTCCATAAAAATGGGGAGCTTATAATGTGGCTCAATATGATTGCTAAGCATATGTAAGTAATATCTTCTCAATTTTGGCTGCGCACAAAAATTTTCATCCAAATTTATTTGATAGTACAAGAATGGAATGAATGTATTATGAAATTTAACCTAGTTATCTTGTTAATGATGTTTTATTCAACGTTTCTGAATTTCGCTTTGTTGTTTTTTTCCTCTCTCGCTTCGTTTTTTATAGGTTCCGAAATTTTCAAAATTCACCATCACGAGGGTTCATGATCTTCAAAGGTAAAAAAAAGCACTTCGGGGAAGGTGCTTTCACCGTTTAGTGGGAATCGACTTTTGTCATCGCATCCTTTGTTTCCCTGTTAATTACCCTCTTTATTTCGGAATCAATCCATTGATCACTTCATTGGTATCATACGTATAATACGGTAGCAGATTCGATTAGTTTGTTTGGATAGCAACTGATCATTCCTAATAACTCAAATATCAAAACCCTCTTTCAGATTTCATAATCTCCATCATTGATGTCGCTTGCTGTTGCAATCAATATGTTTTTATTATGAATGATTTCCGAGGTGAACCTTCGGAGTACCTTCAACTCAATTTATTATGTTACTTTTGAAACAGAATTAATATCTATATTTATTCGCATATAAAATGAGTGATGATAGAGGTTCCTTGTTCAACAAAGCTCGTGCTATGGTGCTCTAGGATTTGGTGATGATGCAAGATCTGTTGCAACTACAACCTGTATTACTTAGGGTTTCCAATCTATAGTAATGTACGATATAATCCTGATATATCCATCCCAATATTCCTGATCAATGGTTTTTATTTGTAAAATTTGGTCCTACACAAATAAAAGCAAATTGATGAGGGGTCCTGGGTATATTTTCGGTCATTTATTACAATTATAAATGAACAGTATATATAAATAGCCATTTTTCGGTGTTGTTCATGGTTACTGTCTTGAAAATCCCAGAGTTAAATCAAAATCATTTTACTCAGACAGATCTTCGGATTTTAGCAGTAAAAATATGTGAAATATAATTTTATAATTAAGTTGCTTGGTTGAATTTGGTAACTAAATGCTGAAATAATGCCAGACGTGATGAAATGTGATAAAATTCTGGCTTTGATGAATCGCTAAGTTAATATGAAGGGCTAATTTTACTGTCACATTCCAATCTTCCCTTGTATATTACATTATGTGAATGATGGATGAGTGAATATTGTATTGTAATCTCATATTAAATTGTTGTATCGATTTTATTTGGATGGCTGTTCGGAAATCGGGAAAAATAACGATTTAACTACTTTTCAATACGTATAGTTCAAATATATCCCGAGTAAGGACAAATCTTTGAACGAACATTTATGCTTGGAAGATACGATATAGGCTTAGTTAACGAGCGAATGGTTGATAAATATCTGTACCACGAGTAACAAGCGAAGATGAGAATAGTTTTCTTTTGAAAAGGAAAACATTCTGGTGTAGTGGTGGTAATGAAATCCTTTAATAAAACTGACTAAGCTCGACATCCATCCTCCCGTAATGCTTGAAATACATTTGGAAAGTGAGCAAATTCTGAAACCAACTTCGGGAGATAGTAGCGCATTATAAAATACATTAAAATGTTATTTTCCTACCAACATGGTATCCATAAGATTTACGAGTGAGTGTAAAACGTTTCCGAAAATTATCAGTCCCTAGGCGGGAAAGGAAAGACGAACCACCCAAGTAATCGATAATAAAATCGACTGTTTCGATTGCCAATTACTTTAATAAATGGGAGCATTGTTTTTTTAGAAATCCTCTTTCCCCCATATCGGAAATAAAGTAAAGAAATAGGTGGATTTTAAAGATGGGACCCAAATTGATAACATTTTCCAATATGCGATTCTCAGTGGAGAGAGGGGAAGCACGCGCCGAGAGTGATCTTGGAATTATCTACGCCCACAAATAGTCGCGTTACACAGGGATTTTAATTTTTAGTTTATTTCAACCCACCGCGACAAAAACATAACCTCTCTTCCTTCCTGATTTCCTTCTGCGCACTAACATATCACCGCTGGAAGCATTCGCCACTCATTCCATCCCTGAGATCCAAAAAAAAAGAAAAAGAGGAAATAAAAACGCGACGGTCCCCGCTCGCTCGCTCACTCACTTGCCCATCAAGACCTTTACAGTTGATTTTCGTTATTATTCCCCACGTTTTTCGGTGAAAATTCTCCCGAGAGAAGGGCGAGAGCGTGGAAGAGGAGTGCCAGGGGGAGAGGGAAAACATTGAACGAGTGAGAGGTACAGTTGAGCATTCGCAAGCATGTTGTCCTTCCGCTGAGCAATTCATCTAAATCAGGGCAAATCCTCAGTCTGCGAATTTTTTCTCCATCCCCAACGGGCAGGAGGTGGCCGAAGAGTCGGACGTAGACGGGTAGGGAGGGGAAGTAGGAAAAGGCCTACGTCTCCGGCCCGCTTTTCCCTACTCTTTCCCGTCCTTCCCTCCCTCCCCCAGATCTTCTTGATTCCCAAAAAAATCTTCCTGTCCCACACTCTCTCCCTTTCATTCCCTTCCTGGAGAGCTTTTAATGTTTCACGGATCAAGTAAAGAAACACAAGAGAGACAGGCACGCCCCACGCGCACTTTATTTACGCAGGTGTCCCCCCCACCATGGAATGCAAAAAGGGTGTGAAAAAGAGCAGGGCTCCGTGCTGTGTGTGGTTATATATATATATATATATATATTTTATTTATTTATATTTCGGTGCGAATCATGACTCACACCAGGTTTTCCTTTCTTGCTTTCCCACCCTCCGTTTTTTTGCTTGAAAAAGATAGACAGTCGTGTTTTCACTTTTTCTGCTTGCCCGTCCATTTGCTTGAGTGACCAACATTACGAACAATAAATCAGTAGCGGTTGACACCATGGGTTTGAAATATTCAGAGGAGGTTACTTTAATTAAAAGTCAAGAGATGCGACGTGTTTAATTCTGCGGTCTCTCAGGCCGTCGCCACTCTCATAAGAATCCTTCGAACGGTTTAAAATACTGGAATTGCTTTCAGACAGTGTCATAATATCATTGACCATAAAATAAATAGTATCAGATGTTACTACGTGGAAATGTTTGACTTTCTGTAGAATAAATTAATATCGTTACGTGAATTTCCGCGCGTCTTTTATTTAAACCGACCATGATTTCGGCATCATGTGCCGTTATTAAGGAACGATTTCATACGTATATCACATTTGCGTTTTTAAACCTACATGTAAATGGATTGGTTTGCTCTTCCAGTCGTAGAGCTAGTTCTATTTCTGTTGAAAGGGTAGCGGACTATTCACAAATTATGAGGCCATGGCCAAAAGGAATTTGGATCTTGAATACAACATAGAGTTGGGTATTATTTGAACTCTTACACCGTCTCCAATTAGTTCATAACTGTGCCTACTCCAAAAATAACTGTGTTTTTCCTAATAATTCTACTCAGTAATCAGCTGAATTCTCTTCCGTTTACCAAGGAATTTCAAATAATTTAAGCTTTATAGAATGCACTCGCAAAATATTCCGTATAACGCGTACGACATTTTCCTAATCTAAGGCTGCACGACATTTTGATGTACGTATTGTTTCCAACAGACACACACACTCATATATAACGTTAATCATATGTAACGTAAACTCATATATAACTCATATGTAAACTCATGTATCCAGAGGTTGGTTGGGTAGGTGAGGGTGGAGCTTACCTAATGACTGCTAAGCCCAACGGTGTGTGAAATTTACATATCAAGATTGTGGGCCTGCCACCTATGGCTTCCCAAGAAGATTTGGTACTCCAAATATAATCCAGTTTGGATGAAACTGAGAGTGCCCTCGGGCACCTCCAGGAATTGAACTCGGTCTCTGTGATCAGTAGCCTAGCACGCTTTCCTCTGGAGTAATGTAGATTCCTCCGTTACTGTCATGTATGTAGTACTGTTATGTAGTATGTTGCAAATTTAGCTATGCCTTTAATTTATAATTAGAGAAGTTGGTTAATATCATGGAAGTTCTCACGCGTTTAACCTGAGTAATTAATATCTGGAAATATTCACATCAACCGACAAGGTTGTAAGCATTCCATCCAGTGGTTTCCAGGTCCTGTTGCAACTACGAGCAGTCAAATGCGGAAACGAGCCCCCTCTCACCTCGCAATCCCAGGGCAGGCGTCGCCTCGTCCATGCTTTGCACATGCCCATGCCCTCGTTGCCCTACGTTTCCCTCAGGAGCGCGGCTCTGTTGAGTTTACATTGAGCGATGGAGCAAGGGGTGTCCTCTGAGGGGAAGGAGGTGGCGGCAAAGTTTCTCAAAAGGGTACAATTCTCGGAGCTGGGCCGAGCACCTTTGAATACGGGCGATAAGTTCCACCCAGAGATACGACCCAGACTCAGGCAACAGCAATGTGGGAGTGGAGCGTACGGGCGGAGTTGGGGGAGACCAAGGGCAGCGTAGAACACTTGAGAGTGTGCCTGAAATACCTCCAGATACGTAGCGCTCTCACGCCGGCATGTTTTCGTTCACGAGGGGACGTATACGCATTAAGCACTCGAGGATTCTCGACTCTTTTCCACTCATTTTATGTCCTTCCGGGCTGTTGCAGTGGAGTGCTCTGGCCGTCTGTACCCTCCAGAGTCATCAAACTTTTTGTCTGACGTCACCATTAACCATAGAAGTGCGCCTCAACTGAAAAAAATGAAGAATTATGCACTTGGAAATTTTAAAATTATCTTTTGTTAGATGTACGTTGAAGGTAATTATTACCTAAGTTTAACAATGTAGACTAAAACTACGACTGTTGACCACAGCGTTATAAAAAATCATTGAAGACTGTACGAGTTATTTAGATGAGGATATGAAAACTGCTGCAGAAAATGAAATTGACGAAATCCAATCAGTTTGTCAATCATGCTTGGAAAAACGGAGGAAGCTAATTGGGGAAATTCGAAGACGGCAGAAAATTAATGAATTTTGAGAGGTAATATAAAGTTAAAAGCCTTGATATTGGGAAATTGTTTTGTGGACAAGTTGGGGAGGAAGAGAATCTACCTTCTAGCCAGCATGATTGGAGATTTTTAGACAAAGGGAAAGTATGTGGAGCTGAAGAATGATTTTGTTTGAGAAAATGGGCTGTGTGTTTAATGTAATGATTATGGTTTTAGAAGTACTGGGTTCCTAAGAGAACCATACCATTATGTAATAGTTCCCAGAAAACTTTACTTACTATTGATCAAATTATAGTTATTAAAGTTTAAGAATGCATCAGTCCCCTAAAATGGCCAAAAGTCTTTTAAATTATCGTAAAATTTTCATTTGGATCCTATGCGAAACCTTTAAATTGGTGTGAAATGTGTCTCCAGTAAAAGTAACCACTTGCCGATATATTTCAATAGTTATTATTGACCCTTCGTGTTTCCAATAATTTAAGACACAATTTCTGATGACTGGCATGTGCTAACTGTTTTTATAAACCCCTGTGAGTCGTCTTTTCAATTAATGTATGGGATTTTCACAACTCTTTTCCGGTTACTTGAGAAAAATTCGTTAAATTTAAAGAATTAAATGTTAATTGATTTGTGACTACGTTTATTTTCATTTCCATAAAACATGATTATTTTTATTTATTGGAGAGGGAAATTTTCGTTCATTAATGAAAAAAAGGATGTCTTCATAATAGTTAAGTGACCCCTTCTATGTTTTCTACTTTAATGCATACTTTCATGGAAAGACCATGGGTACAGACATTGTCGTGAAGGAATTACGAGGCAGAGTATAATTCCCACTAGCAGAGTGGTACTTTTGTTTTGGAGTGATCTCTGTTCCGCACTTGGGCAAAATGTATGGCATTGAATTATTCGTCACCGGGCAATTGAATCTGAGCCCTCGACTTGAGAACACAATATTCGTGTATGTATTTTTTTATTTAATGACCGATGTGGATAAGGAGTTAAACAAAACGTAATTTATCCAATCCCAATGTGTGAAGAATAATGTCATGGTTTTACCCTATGAAAGGCTTTTCATTCCACCGATAATGTACGATGCAAAACCTGATCAGATTATAACATACTGTAATAACATTATTACAGGTTGTACATAAAAACCTTCTGTAATTGTTGTGGAAAAATCAAGTGTCTTAATTTCATCCTGAATTACCTCCTTAAATTAACACAGAAAATTCTAGTCAAGTTCAGACCAAGAGTGATCATAGAATCTATTTCGTGAAACGAATTCGTCAAGCGGGAGCGAAAAGTCGAGAATTATATTCTGAAATAAGGTGTTTTATTTTTTTAGAATAAAAACCAAAAGGTTTTTTAATGATTGCAAGTGAAAGACATCGATTCCTAGTTTAACGCTGTTAATGCGCAAAATTTCTTGCAAAACAAATGTTCATGTAATCCTATAAAATTTTATATGTGTAAAGAAATACGGTAAAGAGTGGACAAAGGCCAGTCACGATTCATTCGGGATTTTTAGGTAGTTGAAGAAAGAGTGGAAACGGAAAATCTTTGCCGCGTATTCATTTGCGGCTAAAATTAAAAACACAGAAAAGGCTGAATAGAAGCGCGTCCCGATTTGAGCAGCATTCAGTCCGAAAAAGCTCCCATGATTGTTCCATGAGGAAGACTCCATGAGTATCGGTGATGCCCTCGGGACAAGGTGGACTCCGGACGGTCACCGATTTGAACGGGTGGCGAAAGAAAGCAGCGGTCGGGATACAGGCGGGCGACCGCTATCGCGACGCATGGCTTCCAAGGAGAGAAAGAGAGAGGGATGGAAGATGTGTAACTGAGCGGGGGAGTGGAACGGGAGAAATCATACCGGGGGGGTGGGGGGTTGAGGGGAGGCGCAGGAAATGAAGGAGTGACGGCTGTAGGAGCCGTGTGCGTGATGGATGCCTCCTACTCATCCTCCATCCACAAGGGTGGGGAGCGGTCCTTTTCCTTCAAGCCAACGCGACACTGGCACTCGTACCACGTCCGTCCACCCCCCTCCCTCGCAGCACCAATAATCAATGCTAGCGGCGGATCCTCGAGAGGCGCGGGCATTGAAAGAGGGGACGAGTTAGCGACAGAGGCAGGGGGAGAGATGGGAGTGGGGGTTAGCTGTGTTTATTGAAAGCTAGGTCCGTGCGTTCTTTAAGGTCACTGGATAAATCCGCTCCCGCTCCCGATCAACGTAATGCGACGGCCACACAATCCCCGCTCCGACACTCCTTGACGCGAGAAGAAAAGAAAATTTGATGAATGGGCTCCATAAATGCAACAAGGCCTGGATTATTGACAGATTGATTGGCCGATAGTTTGTTGCCTTCATTTTAGTAATGGGGACATTCATTCGCGAATGAATACATTAGTTTAATGTGGTAAAATCGTTGCAGTTACAAGAAAAGTCAGTGCATCAGCATATTCAGTACTAACCATCTTAAATTAGGTACTACCGGTACATCGACTGCTATTCCAAATTATGAATTCGATAGGTATCAGACTCAACCATGTGGAAGCTCATAAAATTAGGAAATTGAATGAATGAATTCCATTCAGACGCAACTAGTTACAATGCTTCAGGGTCATCATCAAGTACCATATGATAACGCTCAAGCGGTGCAACTAGTTGTGTCTGAATACAATTTTGTGGACGAACGTAGTATGTTCCTTATTTCACCATCCCTATTATAATAAAAGTCAGTTATTATAATAAGACGATTTTTGCGAATTCAGAAATATGTTTTCACCCCCACTAATCGTAAAAATTTGAATGGCGAAAGAAGGTTTGCAGGAAAAGGATTAGCAGGAATGAATTTATTCATTTTTATGATCAAGAGGTAATGCATGAATGCGTGCCATGCAAAAATTGTGTAATATTTGAATTAACAATTTTCTGACCGAGGATTACATTTCGACACGACGCAAGGGCTGCGATTATGTTTTTTTATTCATAAATAATATATTTATTTATAGTTTACACAAAAATATGTGTTCTTATTTTCATTCTACTCAAGAAATATAAGAGAATGGTAAAAAATTAAGTGTTATTACCGATCTGATAGATGAATGATCCATATTTTTCCCACTTCCACTGATGATAACACTGTTTTTGCGACTGTTACCCTCTTATCATTGGCATGAATCATATTTCAAAATCGGACAATTTGTTTACTCCATCGCCACGCCGACTGGATTGCCCATGACCTTTTTATTTGAGTGTTTTTCGTATTTGGCGGTTTTGGTTTGGCGAGCTTACAAGTGAATTTTACATCTCGCTTCTGCAGCTCCTGGGACCACGAGTCATGTGATAAAAACCGAAGCCCTCTCCCATGTGTATCCCGTGTCCTTCACTCTCGTAAATATCAATATAATGACGAAAAAATGTTTTTGGAAGCAAATGGGGAATCTGCGTTGGACTTAATTCAGAGAAAGGAGCAACAATCAAAATGAAATTGGAGAATTCGATTGTTCATTAGTGAGGACCATAATTGCTTATTGCCTCTTAATGTAGATTTCAAAACGATTATCAATTAAGTAAGGGCTTAAAATATCAAACGGAAAAATGAATCCACTGTTGTGTTGTATATGCAATGGATTGCTGCTGTGTTTTTAGTAGGATACATGTATTTGTAGGATTTAAAATGATTTGCTCCACGGTCGCTTAATAACCTTTTTGGGCAATGAGGAAGGCATATTTCACTGTCGAGTTAATTGAAGAAGGTCGGAAGATAATCTTTTACTAGTTGGTGGCGATTGCTCTCTACAAATATGATTGCATTCTTTCAAAAGTTGTTCAAAAGCCCCCTTTGAAATTGCAAAGTGGTTACCTTAATATCTAATTTTAAACATATATTTTGCTTTTCCAGAATAAAAACGATCTTATTCATCGCTCTGAGGTTTCCAACCTAAATTACATTCGATTATGGGGGTGTAATCTCTATGGTTCAAATCCTGAGCCAATCCGGTTTGTTTGGAAGGCACACATTTCTTGGTTGCTTCAAGTGACTGCGGGTTGATTCTACACGGAATTGTCAAATTAAAGATTTTCTGTATTTTTAAGATAAACTGAGATGGAAAAATGAGAAAAATCAAATTAAAAATGAGATATTTCCTCATCGAAACATTTGGATTGAACAGATTTCACCTTGAAAACATACTGTCGACTCTTTTTGTAGCTTTCTAATACTATTGGAGTAATGCCAACTACTACAGGGAGTAAAAGGGAGACGTTTTATTCTTCATTGGGTCAATATCGGCAGTGATTTACATAACGTTGGATCCAGTTTTTACTAAAATTACTAATATATTTTTGTGATCCCGATCCTGTCATTCAATTTCATTGTTAGAATTTTGTGTGACGATGCGTGGCAGTAACGAGTTTTATGCTCTACAAAAGAAGCAGGATGTTAATATCCGTACCCTACTTTTTAGCAAGTGCATGTGTACAAATGTTAAATCGCTATTTAATATGAGTTAAATAAGCTTGTGAATTCAACTACCTTCGAAGCTGCTTAAAAATTAGAGTACCACATTGAATGTTTTACGAGAATGTGATGACAAGTAGAGTTTCCTTGGTTTACAAAATCACGTTGGAATGTCAAAAAAAAACAATGAGCACTGCTTCCACTGCGAGTAATTTCCCTGGATTTGTTAAACCTCTTGCCACTTCCCCCATGTGTTTGCTGGTGCGGCATTTGTGGACGGGCTCCAAACGATTCTTCCGCCAAAGAATTCATTCCTCTCAGGTTGTGAAGCCTTACGGCCTTCGTTACAGGGTCTATTTCTAATGTTCCCGAATCTAAATTTTGACCTTAAACCGTATTTAATGGGTATAGGGCATCCCTGGTGAGTAATCACATCGGACCATAGTAACCTGGCAGGGTCTTGATGTTTGCAATCAAATAGAAGCCCGGGAGATGGGGCGGTTTCTGGAGGAAAAGCCCCCTCTCCCCCCTCAGCCAACCCGTTGGCCCTCCTGCTTCTTGGCGGTGCATAACAGGAAGCTGAGTCACTGTAGCTGTCCCTACATCCTAGGCCGAGACAAAGGCGCGGCGGCAAATCATCTGGCAAGCCTCCTCCCCAACACATACCGCTTATCTCGTGATCCTTAGGTTTCCGTAGGACCCCGTCATCAATTTCCAGGGTTGTGTGCGTCGGAAATTATCCAGGGAATAGAATAGTAAGGGGCAGGGTGGCATTTTTCCATCTACAGGCAGGATCGGAATTGTGACACACCAAAGTACACGTATGATAAGATATCGATTGAATTCCAGTCTCTCGGTTTTCGATTTATTTCGTGTTCCTAGGCGCAATTGTACTATTTCGTAATTGTAAAACAACAAGCAAAGTAATGGGTCTTTCAAATATAGGTGTAACACGTTTCATACCACTTTTTGAGCCCACATTTTAGAGAATGCAGTATTTTGTGGTATTTCTTCTTTCCTCAGTCACAATGCTATTAGAATTTTTTCAAGGGGTGATTGCAGAATTTTGCAATGTGTGATTATGAATCACCCATTTATAAAATGGTTCTTTTTGAGCATTTTCCGCTTCCCAAAACTTCAGCACAAATTCAGCACAACTTCATGTATCCATCGAACCCGTACATACGAATAGACACACATTCGAATACATTCATCGCTTATTCACCAGGAATATCTTTAAAACTATATGGCAAATGTATTCTAAACACCATAAGGGACAACATATGTTGATCTGAGGAATGATTAACTTCAATATGAATCGTTTTAATGTTTAAAGTAATTCTTAGAAGAGTGAAGTTTCTTGAAAGGCTTCGCGTGTTTGTGTAGATTGCGTGTTAGATTTTAGGGAAAAATCTAAACCCCCATTTGTAAATTACTAGATATAATACTTTGAAGTGTAAATTGGCAACTTCTAAAAATTTATGGATGGCGATCACCCATATTTTCACAATCGCTGAATTGGGGCACGTAATGGAATTCATTCGACGGTGTTAGGGAAGAGCTACATCCGCACACATAGGGGAGGTATCCCTTCTGAAGAGACGATGGAAAGGGCAGACTGGGCAGTCAACATCACGTATTAGTTATAACTGAGAAAAATATGGGTCTTGCTCGTCACTATGCTTGGTTTCAAAGCTATAACTCACAATTAGGTGTCACTATAGTTTGATAGAGTGGAGGACCAACGGTTTTTCTAGTGTGAATGTGAGACATGATTGTTGCCGTTGTGCTATACGAAGCAAAAGAAACCCATTGCTCAATTGCTTTGAAGGCGAATTTGACTACATCAACAGTATATTACACCATGCCTCTAAGTACTGACGTAAATTCGTAAATAAAACGGATTGAAAATTCATATATAGGGAGGTCAGTAAATGTCCCATTCACCATTCCCTTATGATGTTTGCACACACACAAGCCTACCCACAATACAGCAGTGGTAAGCCGCATGGAAAGTATTTATTTATCGACTTAATTGGGCGAGATTGAGTCCCTTCTTCCACCTTCCCCGAACTCCCTAGGTGGAGGAAAATCCACCTAGGTGTGAATTTAACCCGCGACCTCTGGATTAGCAGGCGAGGACGTTACCCCGCCTCCACTGGGGCCAGCAGTAGAAGTAGTGTGTTCAAGCCAAATGCGACCTATGGCATTGTGCACCCCTGATCTAAACGGAAGCCCTTTATGATATGCCCAATGTACATAAGTCCCTGGAATCTAACTATCTTTCGATTTATTTTGTGACGAATCCATTCCAAATGTGGACAAAACACTCAGTTCCATTTGCTTCTTGATGCGTTTTAGTAGATTTCCTTTTAGTAGCGAGGTCTTACACACCCTATGCCGTGACCATTTTTATGCCCATTAAATATCAAAGATTAATCCCTTCATAATTAATATATATCTCTAAATCCGGTATAACTCCTCCAATTATAGAAAAGGGTTGGTATAAATGGTATGCTAGGGAAAAAGTTTTTAAGGTTTGGTTTATAATAAGGTAATATTCAGCAAAATGATGAATGTTAGCTTTAGTGTGACTTTGAATTAGGATCTTCTTGTCTTTCCCTATGAACACAGGAGTCACAACTTGCTTAAAAAGTGATAATTGAATATGGGGATGATGAAATTTGATGTTTCACGTGTATTTGATCTTGAGTTAAACGTTTCAAACGGCTATGTTCCTAGCAGAAAAATCAGTTGTGTTTTTGATGGGGCTAGCTTGTCAACACGTTTTGTAAGAATTCAATCGAAGTCTTAGGCAATATTTTCAAAAGTACTCGCGGTAATTCTGGATTAATTGGTTCCTAGAAAAGGCTCCATATCAGTGTTTGATTTCGTTTGGAGACATATTCCATTAGATAAATGCAAAGTATAAATTTATAATGATATCAATTGAATATATTTTCATACTGACACTCTCGTATTAGATGGCAACTACAAGGAAGATTGGAGAAGGTCGTCCCCAAGCCACGTTGCTTAGCGTCTCCTACTTCATCTATGAGAATTATTTAGTACTAATCTGGTGCCAATAGTTTACACAACCTACTCATAAAATCCTAGATTCAAATGACTGAGGAGAGAAATTCCTAAAATGAAGTGGAGTAATATTTTTTCTTCCAAGTGTGATCGCATAAACTTATGATTAAATAATGAAATTTGGAATCCATCCCATGTATTATTTAATTCAGAGCAGTAGATTAATTACTCAAGTACCCAAGGACGGTAAACTTTATGATGCGACTTTATGTGTGTGCAGTGATCTCAGCTGTAGGGTTAGGTTTAATGAAGTACTCTTGTAAATAGTTTTTCACTCAACAGGCCGGGATATTTTGGGGCTCCTTCGCGGGTCCGAATAAAGGCCAAAGATCCGTATCTGATCCTTAATATGACCCTACTTTATAGTTAGTTGATTAAGATTAACGTAAAAAATCCTGGAAGAGAGAAATTACAATTTTGTAATCATGGGAGTGAATTATTTTGTTAGTAACTGCTGATTTAAGAACAACTGAAATCATGCAGACGTACAAAATTCGTTTATTATTGCTTTCGGTTTGGCTCCCTCGAAATGATCATGCTATGTTTTTCTATGCATTATTCATTAGAAATTAATTTCTGATTGAATCTTAAATTTCAAATCAAGTGAAGTACGAGTATAAGGGATTATTATGAAATATCATTCAAACAATCACAGGCTTTCAAACTGTTTACTTAATTCAGTTTTAAAGGATATTAATGCTCTATATTTCGCAATAAGTATCCTACTTCTTTTGACTTCAATCATTTTAGATGATGAAGTTTGACCTTTGAAATTTTGGTGAAGACCACCTGGGGAATTATGCGTCTGCTATTGTGACGTTAACCGCAATACTTTCGCCAATGAAATCGCCACTAATAATACGTTCAATATTGATTTCCGTCTCCATTCACATCTTTTATGGATTTGTACACTCTTGCAGGGTTTATAGAAAGGTATTATCTGGAGTTATGAAAGCTATATTTACAGCTAACATGAATTAACACAGTGAATGAAAATATTTTATTGACTAAAATATGGAGATTACTATTTGATGCTTTATCACGCATAAATGTGCACCCAAGCACAAAATCAAACCAATAATTTGAAATTTTTATTTCTACGTCTTCCTTTAATTTAGGAAAGTCAATGAAAACGGGATTTTTATCAACTAAAAATCTTTTAGAATGCATTCTTCCAATCGAGGGAAGGAACTTTTTCAAAGTATTTCGGAATAATAAAAATCACTGATAAGAGAATTGTCGCAGCACCGGTCGGCGAAAATTGGTCAACGTTTAGAGTAAATTACGACCAGGTGTGCTCATTGACATTGAAATAGCGTATTACCGCCAATAATAGTTTCTTTACCATTAATGATTCCATAGTTTTGTTTTTTTATTGAAGTGGGGAAATGGTTTGCTCCCGTCCATTAGTCTATTCCACAAGCTAAAGAGTACTAATTTTGACATGGTTGAGACCTCTTGGCGCGGCAGATGAAAAAGGGGTCCAAATGAGTTGTTCATTATTTTACATAAAACTGATGAATTATCAGAAATGTTTATTCCAAAGTGAATAGAAAAAGTCAAATACAAAGATTGAACACTGAATCACAATTAGTGTGGAATTTTTGTCACTAAGAGTTGCGCGCAAACGTATTTTCTTGAACTGAATCTTATCAGCCTCGGCACAAATTCATTAGTCATTCGGGCCTCGTGATGCCGGAAATAAAGCTTTGAGAGGACAATTTAGTTCAGCAAAGACGCTGAAAAATACGAAAGCTCTCGAAACATGAAATTTCTTGAAAAAGATCAACTGCGACACGCATGATGAGGCCCCCTGGCGCTGGAGCGTTAGGATCGTCCAATCAGGAGGGTGTTTCTCCATTTTCCTTTTAAAGCGAATGACGGGTTGGGGATTTACTGAGAGCTTGATATTTTTGGCTTCTCACTGGCATATGAGTCAAATTATGGGTTGATGAAAACCTTTGATTCCTGGAAAAAATCCCAAATAATGGAAATGGCTCATTGGATGGGCAGCCCCATGATATACCTGTAAGGTCCTTTTAATAATGTTACCGATAGATTTGCCCCTTTTGCTTCCTCGTAAGTATGTACGTGCCGAAATATCAGTGTGATCGTTTTTAATCCCAACTCGCTTCAGTATTAGTGGTACTACCGCTGGCTATCCAAAGTTAAATAGTGTTAAGATTCATATTTATTCTTTATTTAGTCATTTGTCTTTAATGAATTATCTTTAAATTTTGAAAACGCTTTGGGAAGCGGATGGTCGTAGTTTAAGTTGATAGAGAATGTGGTTCAAGAAGGTAGTGAGAGTAAGCGATGTACTGCTTGCAAAATGAAAGAACGAATGATAATAGGCAAGAGCCAAGGTGTGCGGAGGAAAATAATAATGAAATTGTCTTTATAAAGAGCCTAATCAGGGTCACCAAATTCTTTTTTATATTCATCCCGCTAATTGATAAAATATTCGTATGTAATTTTCTACATAATTAATTTATTTTTCAGGTTTCAATGCACACTCATCATCATCATAACCTGAAGTTGATAGCATTATATACATATTTATTTTAATCTATACGATTGAATTCCACTCCGTGTTGTTAGAATTTGCAGAATTTATTGACTACTAAGGTTGCAGACATGTTTTTCCGTGTTGGGACTGGAACCGTATTTTCCGGCCTCCGTGGCGGTGGAATAATGTCCAAACCTGACAACCTAGAGGTTCGATTTTGGCCTAGCTGGATTTTATCGACTTAGGAATGAGTATGTGTGACTTTCATTGCTGTTTCATGTTTAAATTCCAATGTAAAATGCCAAAACGTAGCAGTTTTTCGGTTGGGAAATAATGAACTAAATAACCTGCGACCATTCGGCTAGTATACAAACACCTGGCTCACCAGGCTAACCCAGCCGGTGAAAATGAAGAACCATTTTGGATGGTGTGTGTCGAATAGAAATTATTTGTATGGTCATTTTATCAGTAGATTTGGAATTGTATTTAAATTGTGGAGAAGTGTTTAAATATTTTGAAAAAATAAGAAATATTTTTCGTAGACTGTAGATGCGAGACTTTAAAAAATAGCTCATCAGTGAGAGTGGAAGGGAGTAACATCAGTCAACCTCTGGAATGTCCAGTGCCATTAAGTACCATGTCGTTATTGATAATAATAATTCGATAATATCACTAAGGGTGTATATAATGCATGTTGATGTGCTGCGGCAGGATAAATCTCAGTTATCAGATCGAAAACTTTGATTCGCAATGGCAGGTGTTTCCGTACTCTAAGATCTAAATGCAGAAATACGTATTATGAGAATTGTTCAAATTATGTGCAGACATTAGTTACTTTTCCTACGCCACCTGTGTTTTTTCACGAAGTTTAGGTGGTTTTCACGTGGTTTTTCACGAAGAAAATCACGCCGATTTTATTACACTTAGGGTATTCCAGAGACAATATCGAAATTTGAATCTGGGACCTTATGATCAGTATAGTACGAGCGCTCTACGGTCTCACTACTCCAGCAATGCACAAAAACTACGGGCGACGTGTGTGTTTTATCACAAACACTCACAGGTTAATTATTTGCTTTCCTGATGGTCTCCCTTGCGTTGAGTGAGAAAACCACTGCCTAGAATCGTGGCAACATTTCTCGAAAAACATCATCAGAATTCGAAAAAAATTATGAGAAAAAGGGGGCTGGGAGGAGTGAAAGGGTGGGAAGGAAACACACGCACCTGGAAATTTTGGGATTATCCTCGCGAGTCAGTTTTGTGAAAAAAGGGGGGCTCTCTATGTTTTCATTTCAATAATGGAGCGATGTGTACCTACACGCCGGCAAGGGTAGTGCCGAAGGATCTTACAAATATTGAAGGCCGCATTGAGTGATAAGGTTAGAGAATTCAATGAAGGAACAATAGAAAATGGCCCGAAGAGTATTCCGGCTAGAGTCAAAGACGGGGAATGAAAAATGGGTAAACCCGTGGCGAGAATATAGAGAGGCCATATTCCACTGTCATCCTTTTTGTACGTAAACGAGTGCTCTCGCGAAAATATGAATCAACTCGTGCATCATGCTTGTGTCATCTGACCTTGCAACTTGCACGGCCATATATCAATAGTATGTGGACAACACAGCCTACAGATGTGATTCGTTCCTTTAAATAGGTGTTCATTGTTGGGTGTTTTGACATTACTGTTTATTTGTACCCTTGGAAAAAACCTCTTTTCGATTATACTCAACACTAAACATTTCCGTGATAGGAAAAAAAATTATCGTTTGAAGTGACTGAATTATTCAAGATTAAGCCAATGACTCTAGAATAAAGATTTAGAATTATACCCACTCATAGGAATTATCATAGATTTGTGCTTAAACATACGCACATTTAACAAAACTATGTGATTTTTCTGATACCATATCTTTGTTGGAAATCACAGGAAGTACAGGACAGGGACTGGTCCCTTATCCTTTTAATGTTTTAATTTAACATTCTATATGGGGCTTATTGTTATACGAGCTCTACCGTTACCTATCCAAACAACCTTCAGGTAGATCATTACATATTATTATGAAGTTTAAGCGTTTGGTTCAATGGGATTCCTAGGAATTATTGATTTTCACCCTTTGTGTTTACGTAATAATATGTCCATAGGCATAGATCAAGAGTATGATTGACATTTGGAGAGAATTAGGTAGACATCTGAAATTTGTTTTACTTTGTTTAGAATATACAAGTGAAAAGGAGTATGATATACTGCGAAAATTTTCTGTGGGCTGGAATGCGATCGTTGTTAAATATAATTTAGTTTCGGATACAATCGATGGAGGCGTATGGCAAACACTGCGGGTGATGTTGACAGATCGACTGATGGATCTAATTTGTTTGCTCGCTCTTCTGCTTGATCGGGTGTAATGTGCTGGGTTTTGTACATCCGGGAGAGTTCAACCCTTCACAGATTTTATCTGCGCGAAACCGTTTTCGAAAACACACATTTCTTTCGCCGAGTATCCAGTGGGCGAAGAAAACAAGAGGTGGAATAAAAGTCTTTTAGACATTTTTTTCTCGAGGTGGAACAGTGTTCATATATTTCCATGATGCGTTTTAAATAATGAATATTAAAATAAAATTTTATTATGCCAATCATACAGTAAAATGTGATATTTTTACTCGGATGGGATGTGGGATATTTATAATCTTTTACGGGATGCTGTCGGATAAATTAATGCAGCGATTAAAAAAACTGCCACGGAATAATTTTCTCCATTTTATTTACGATACGATCAGTTTTCCGCTGAAAACATTGCTAAATTGAGATGCATAAAACATTTTATCTTCAACCATTTGACGAGCTACAAGAAGGTACAGATGTTTATAAATTTTCCAGTTATGTGTGAAAATATCCCAATAGTTGATTCGCCCTGGCATCGCACAATATTAAATGATTTATTCGATTAATTTCATTTAGTATTTTATTCAAACTCCTTATATATATATATATATATAAGTATATATATATCAGTCATATCTTATCTTCCGAAGAAGACGGAGCTCAAGTCCGTCGAAATTATCAAGATATTATTGTGAGTGTTCTTTTTATGTGTTCTCGTGCTGTGTGTTACTGTCTAAGTTTTTTATTCAACACTTCCGTGTTACTTAGAAGAAATCATCTATATATGTATATATATATATATATATATATGTACGCTACGTTTGTCTATCAACTCATTACAAGAAAATGTGGATCTGTTAGGCACCACGTTGACGCTTACGCCTCCTTTTCGCCCCCCTATCATCGCTCTCATCACCAATACTTATACATTTGAAGGAAAGTTATGAAAATGTACCTGGAGGTGATACTATATGCTGAAACCAGGACTTAAGATTAAGCATATTTTTAGTAAGAAAACAGAAATCCGAATAGCCGACAAATTTTATGGAAATAGTTAAATGAATGACTATTTACATTTTAAAATTTAATTTGGAAGAAAAGTTTGTGTCATGTCCTTAGGACTAAATTAAGCAACCGACAAAATAATAGCATATGATGGCGTCGAAGAAAGCAATGTTCATTTACGATTCCTTTTCCAGTATATCTAGGGATCGAGTGCTTTGTTTTACTAATTATGTATAGTGCCTATTGATTTTAAAGAATCCTAAATTGCTCGAGTATTCTACGAGTAAATTAAGTGAAAATTGCCAGTTTTAGATATGAAATTTAATGCAACCCATTTACATCATAAAAAGAGTTAAAGGTGGAAAGGAAAGATTTGCCCATTATGATTAGAATTTACTTATTACTTTACTCACAATCCCTGGCGTATTATTATTACATATTTGAGCCATTATAAATTAATTTTGCCAATGCGCCACAGTTTTGGTTATATTTTTCTTATTGCATAGAATCTTTCTTAATAATTTTAGTCGTAACTTAAGGACTTCAATATGGGAAAATTTGATTAAAATATAGAAAGTATATTTGAAGTTTTTTTTTAGATCTGCGCTGTCGTAGCTTATTCCAATCCATTTTACTTTGTATTTTTGCACGTTTTTAATAAAAATTGAGAAAATATGTTCTATCGAGGTAGTCTCATTTGAATCCCCTGGAAGTTAAATAAAATATTTTGCCGTCAACGTCTATTTCTAATGAAGCATGACGATTGTTTGGGCATTAGGAAAAGTGGCGTGGCATGGCGTCCGCTGACTTGAATATGGCGGAGCTTCATCAAACAAAACCTACCAATCAAGTAAATGTGTTTTCTTTGAGACCTTCTAACTATCGGCAATCTCTCAAAACCATTTTCTTGCGTAGGCATTATATTATATTTATTTGGACTTAAATTGATTCTAGGTCCATATTTTTCTCATTTTTACAATTACTCATATTTTTGGCGTAATAAATGGTTTGAGTTGCCAATAATTATTATGGCTCGGAGTATTGTTATTCTAATTCATTTTAGTGTTTAAGAACTTTTTCTTTCATTAAAAAATGGCATGATGTTATTAAGCTGAATTATGTTATTTAGGAATAAAATCTTGTTAGGTTATTTTTAAATTTTATCATAAAACTTCCAACGAAACTGAACTTTATCACTCCACATAACTATGATAAATCCTTTATTAAAATCAAATTTGCGTGGAGATCCCTTAAATATTCATTTTAATTCCTTTTACCCATTTACAGTGAGTTTGAAACGCAAAGGGGGCTCTGTCAAGGCACTATAAATATGTCGACCGTGTCCCATAATTCGCTTTGCGTCCCGTTCCAGAAGGAATTTTGATGCAAATTGCAGGAGGAACAGAGAAAGTTCTACTACCCTGATGTGTGAAAGTCACACGCATTCAAAGCGCCCAAAATGGTGAACTCTACACATGCCTATCAGAACCAACCTTTTCTCGATTACTGTGGATTCCTTCATGAGCAAATGGGATTCGATAATTCACGCTCTCTGTTAACTGACGCGCATTGACCCGCTAGGGCTTCCCTAGTTTCGATTCCACCGTGAAATGTTTGTTTCTAGGGAAACACGATGACAAATCTTCCGGGATGATGAAATAACCTCTCGAGCAGGATTTAATTGAGGAAAAAGGCGCCGTGGCTAGGGCAAATGATGTAAAAGAGGAGAGAAAAAAATCGAACGGGTCAATTCCGTAACATGAGGTGCAGGAATCTTGTTAGTCGGTGGCAACCATTTGATGTTCCATACTCGGATGTGCCACATTCCGATGTCACGGAAAAGGAGTCGAGTCAACCTCGCAGATTACATAGTCACGTACCCTCACGCATGAACATCACCTGGCTATATTCCACCTCAAGGCTCGAAGGGTATTACCTACATTTGTAGTGTTTCTCTACCGTCGGTTCAAAAAGGTTGTATACCCAAGTTTTGAGGTAACGTAGGTGGATAAAAGATTATTTTATATCGTATCCCAGTGTAGCCTGTTTTTTCCTTTGTCGATGGGTTTTTCGGGAAGTTTTTTAGATATGGTTTCAATCATAATTTGCGGTGCACACAAAAAGCGACCGTTTTTCGGTCCGATTAAGCGAATAAATTTTTTCGAGCTTGAGGTACTAACAATATTGGATTCATTCCCATGAAATGATAACGATGCACCGAATGTACACATTCAAATGTTTACGTGAAAGTTCGAAGTTCTATCTTTATTTTGCAAGGAGCTGTTATTTCTCTTTGAAATCAAATCTTTCTTGGCACTGTATGGACTGAAGAGTCATGGAATCTTATTTTCCTTCAATGTCCTCATTACGATCGAAGGATTTTGCGGTCTTAAAAAGTATTTTGAATTTTCTAGGAATATATATATTTATGGTGCGCTTTACAGCAAGGTTAGATCACTATCGGGGTATAAAAAGGAAAGATCTGTGAAAACAGTTAGATATATGTCGTGTGGGATAATTGTTTACACAAAAAAGATCCAAGAGAGATGGAAGGAATAAATAGAATAACTGTGTGGCAAAGAACTTTGGCCAACAAGGTTAGACATAGAAAAGGAACATAGCGTAGAGGAAGATATCTGAGATCCAGGCATACTCGACGGCGTCATAGAAAAGGCATTAAGGGAGATAAAACCAAATAAGGCCGTTGGGGTAGACAACATTCCTGTGGAACTATTGAAATGTTTGGGAAAATGCGGAAGGAAGATTCTATATGGATCGATTCGTAGTATCTAAGAGGAAGGAATCTGCCCGGGAGATTTTGTGAGATCATTGTTAGTTCCTCTTCCGAAAAAGGTAACGGCGACCTCATGTGAGGATTACAGAACCATAAGTTTGATATCCCACGCAGATAACGTTATTCTCAGGATCATCAACAAAAGGATAGAGAGTAAGGCAAATGATTTCTTAGTGGATGACCAGTTTGGGTTTAGGAAGGGGAGAGGTACGCGTGACGCCATTGCAGTAATGAGATCACTAATCGAGAGGAATGTAGAATACAATCTGGACGTATTTGCCTGTTTCGTAGATTTCGAAAAAGCGTTTGATAGAGTGAATTGGGAAAAACTAATTCGTGTATTGCAGAAAACAAGAATGGATGGGAGGGACAGAAGACTGATCCACAACCTATACGTGTCTCAGACAGCTCAGGTGCGAGTGGGGAACGGAGAGTCCGGATGGGCAGTGTTAGGAAGAGGTGTAAGGCAGGGTTGACCATTGTCACCGGTGCTGGTCAAAGCATATGTGGAGGAAATGATTGAAGAGGCATGGGAAGAACTGGAGGTAGGAATGAAAAATCAGCGGGGAATTCGTAAAATCGGTTAGGTTTGCTGATGACCAAGCATTAGTTGCTCAGTCAACCAAGGGGTTGCAAGCATTGCTGAGTGAATTGGCGGTTCAGTGCGATAGATATGGGATGAGAATAAATGTAAATCACATAAAAGTTAATTTGTTTTCCACAAAGAGCAAGACAAAGTTAAACTTAAATTAAGAGGCCAAAAGCTAGAGCGGGTGAAATAGTTTACGTATCTCAGTAGTAGTTTGGGTCAACACGGTCAAAGTGGCATGAATGTAAGGAGAGAAATTGTGCTAGGAAAAGTTTTTCTCAAGGATGAGGGAATTGATGACAAGGACGTTGAGTAAGGATGTTAAGAAAAGACTTGTTAAAACTGTAATAGGATACTAGAAGTAGATTGGAGGCTTTTGAAATGTGGGTGTGGAGAAGAATGGAGAAGATGGAATGGACCGAAAGGAAAACAAATGTGGAAGTACTGGTTAGAGGGATGTGGGGATGAGAGTGTTTTTTTGGGAGAAATCCTATGGAGGCAGGAAAAATGGATGAAAGGCGTCTTGAGCGATAGTGGAATGTTGAAGAAGGTAATTGGGGGGAGAATGTTAGGCAAACGAGGAAAGGACAGTAACAGGATAGGGATGTTGGATGGGATGAAGAGAGGACGGAAGTACACAGAGATGAAGAGAGACCTGATGTAGAGTATGTTGCGGGATTATATTTTGTTAGGAGTCGCAAAATTTTTATTTGATAGTTGTATCCATCCAAAACCTACCTTAACCGGTTGAGTACTTAATAATAATACAATGTTATATAATTATAGGCATTAGTAGGCACATCTATACACGGGGTTACGTACGAGGTATACTGTTAGCCGAGTAAAATATTAACTGGCAAATAAACGCACGTGTTCCAGTGATGCTAAAACTCTTGGGAGTTCCCATGAACAATGGGTATCGCCTATTAAAAATTGCCATAATGGAAATAAAAATAATTATTATTTGCCCAATAATTCTTCCTTTAATTTTTAATTCCTGGTTACACCGGCTAGCTGATAAGAATATTTTTACATTCGAAAACACCATTACTGTAATTGGTTAAACAAAGAAGTCCCATGAATATACTCCGCTTTTTTGTCAAGTAAAAAGTAATTTACCTACTCCATTCACCAAAATAAATGTGGTTTTCACAACCTCTTCTCAAGCGATACTCTCCTCCCACCCTACCGTTGAAGTAATTTTACTGACTTTATTTAGAAATATATGAGACCGGAGTTGCATCTCATGACCTGGTTTAATGGGTTAGTCCGCAAAATCAAATTTATTTTCCGTAAATGCAGCAGAAATGTTCTTTTGGAGAACTGTAAACTATCTGGGTAGAAATTAGAACTAATTTTTGAAAGCAAATGAAATGCCAAGTGTTGATTATAGTTTTAAAGTTTGACCGATGTGTAATATATTGAGTGGGGAGTCTTTGAAGTTTAACAACCAATAAGAACCTGAGAAACGCTTCTATTCGCTTACTTGATGTAATTAGAAAATATATAGATGATTCGTGACGAGTTTTCTTTTTCTCTAGGTAGTTTTTTATTCTGATTTAGAAACAGCCGAGGTCTATTGTACTCGTTTACAAGAGGGTTTACGAACCTAGGCGACGTTCACATTGGATCGGTAATCGTTCCTTTCTTTACACACATTCAAACAAATTTTATGTAATATAATGCAGAAAGACGATTTAAAAAAATTTGTATGTGGGAGGGTTAGGAAAGAATTTCATTGGACCGTTATTATTTTATAGGTTGTTATTGAAAGAAATATAACTGAATTGATTTGGCTAACCTGGGATAAAAAATAATTGAAAATTAAATTGAAAAAAATACACGTAAAATGAAAAAAGTACCCAAATTTCAGTTTCTGCATGGCCATCCAATGTGCTCAACAATATTTAACGTTACGAACGAATATATTAAATGATAAAATATTGTTTTGGCCCTACATTGTCTACGTATTGAACCTGGTTTACGGAAGAATTAAAAGTTTCAGGTCATACCAAATCTGAATATCGTACACTCGTACTGATCCTACTGCGGAGATCAGGTCAAGTGGAATTCCGGATATCATGGGATGGCTTTAAGAAGAGTACGTAGCCTCGGAAACTTCATGTTTTATGGTGAAAATATTCTGCGCCAAAATTTTGGATGAGAAATAGTTAACTGAAAAATATGTTAATTAATTAAACGCAATGCGGTAGCGCTGTCTGACCACTACCTCAAAATGTGAGTTATTAGTTGCATTAAACTAGCTGGCGTCATCACTAGAAAACCACTCGGACGCATCTAGTTCTCATGTAAGGACATATGTACTGTAAAAAGGAGTGACATTATTTAGCTAGTTGAAAACTTCAGCCACGAAAATAAATGGAGGCATTCCCCACATTATTCAGGTTATGTTTCTGAAAACTGACAAGTGTAGTGGGCCAATAAAAAAAAATTGAGGTGCCTCCAATACAGATGATTGCTTCGTTTATCTGCAACAGGCAGGGTTGGCAGTAAAAATATGATGTATATGCTATCATTCATATAATAATTGCAATATCTCACTGGCAATCTGATGAAAGTTTGACACAACCTTTTTATATCGAAATTTCATATTGATTAAGTTAGATTAGATCAGGGTACCTCAAAACCACCTCGTCGTTTTGAGGTACCCTGAATAAAATGAATGCGATGTCGAAGTACCTTCCAGGCGTGTTGATGCGATTAAATGATGTATCTCCCTATTTATTTCCTACGTCTCTTCCACGAACCTTTTGAATGGACGAAGGGCACAGGCGCATGGGTGATTCATTACAAAAATACAAAAAGTTCAAATGTAAGCATTTGTCAAGTCACAACAAAATGCGCCTCATGTATCATTTATGTGTTTGTTTTACTTGTTGGGTTATCATGCTGGAAGTCCCTGTGGTCACCGCGCACAAATGTTACGCTGCATTTGTTCACAGTGAAATGTCATTTTTCTGCTCCGCATTTAAATATCATTTGTATTTCAACTGTTTTATTCTATATTCCCGACTCCTTTCTTTATTTCAATGCCTTTTCCTGGTAGCGATTAAGGTTTTCTTACACACAGCAAATGCTGCACGAGCCAAGTGGAAACGTTCATTCCATTTTATTGAGGAATTGTGAGGGGAGGCATATTCGGAACTGTTCACACTTCTGAGCGCCATTCTTCCCTTTCCAACTTTTTGTTCCTCATGGCGCTATTCCAAATTCTGCCATATAGCCGTATTGCTTCATAGCCTCCGAATAGGGAGGAACAAAAACCATAGAATTGCGTATATATTTCGTTTTTAGGTGCGCCTACGGTTGACATCCTATCAGTTCAACAAATAGAAATCTTTTTATCATTGGACGGCATCCTTAATTTGACAGATTATAAAATAACTCGGATATAATAAGTTTACGTGAATATTTCTGTTGAAGTTGTATTTAATTAACTAATAAATAATGTCCTGCAATGCTCCTAGACCTAACTCCTTCCGCTTTTCGTTTTCGGAGGAGCTAGACATTAATAATGCTTTGACACTAAGCGTGTTATTGCAGTACTGAAACATAACAAAAACACAGTCACTACCGCCTTGACGACAAACATTCCTTAAATCACTCGATCACCATATTCTTGGGTTATTTTGTCTTCAAAAAAATAATTTTTTATGTTGTAAAACTCACTTTGAATTCGTCAATTTTTCACAATACCTTTTATTCCTACTAATTCTTGATAAAATGAAACATAATTATGCTATTATCGGTCCTTTTTTAGATGACGATGACTGCTATGGGTTGTAAAACCGTATTTTCTTAAGTCTTTCTCTGTTCGCCAGGTGTACGTTTACGGTCTCCAGTGTTTGTCCTCCTTGTGGAAAATGTTTTATCTACTATTTAATATATTATTCCGGAATGTGATGTCATTTTTCCTCTAAGTGATTGCCGTGACATAGAGAAAGAGGGTTCAGTTAAAAAAATTGCGTATTGGCAAAAATACAAGAAGTACTGATATTTTGCCAATGATTATGCGTAACCTGATCGAGAGTCTCGTCCACCATATCTATTAGCAATTATTTTCGATTACACAAATAGAACTATTATTTGCTTGAAATCTTTTTTTTTCGAGAATGGATGCTAAATTATATGACTTATTCGGAACTGGAAAAAAAACGAAATACCGAGATAAAAACCAATACTTCTGAATTGAGATAATTATAGATGTGTCCAGTATTTATTTGTTAATATTCAGATTAAATCGCGTTAATGTTTACCTCTCCGAGAGGGAGTAGAGTCTTCTCTAATATATTTTAGAAAATCTATTTTATTGGATTAAACGATATGTCCTCTTCTGGGATGGCAATCCATCTTACAGTTCATGAGAACTGGGGTTAGGACTGGTAGTGGAAACATGCCATTTTGAGTTAAAATATTCGGGGGACGTTAAATAGCTTGACATAAGAAAGCGTAAATAAAGTTGATTGGAATGAAAATGATAATGAGACCTATAGGTGCCCATTCAGATCTTATACTCGAATATAAATACATTTTCCTGCCCAATAACCCAGCCACTTCTATACCCTAGGTCACTTTTATCTAAAGCACCCAAAGCAGTGGGGTACGAAAAACAGCTGGGATTTTTTATGAAGAAAAATTTATTGATCTTAAATTATAACCTTCACAGATAGAAACTCCCGCCTCGGTCTACATGTCATTTGCACTGGGAGAATAATCACAGCGTTAGGATTCGGCGTCTTGGGGGTGCTTAAAAATATAAAAATCTATTTTTTACCTCCAGCTGTGTGCTACCTAATTGGTCTGCATGTTTTCCGCTGTTCATTAATCATTTCCTGTCTTTTTTGAAAGTAAAGGAGTCGGCTCATTATTTTTATGTGCTATATTATTATTAGTTTGAGAGCTGTGCGCGGGTTTCCTTCTTTTTTCCTTCAACGTCCTTCTAACTGCTCCACTTGTTCAGCTGCGGTGGGGTATAATGAGGTCTCAAGTCTTTTTGTTTTCTCGCGGACTGACAAACTACAGCACAGAAAGTATAGATACTCTTCTTGTCAACGTTCCTATATGTCTCTGAGGTATACATCATTCGTCTTCTCATTTCGGGGATTTCATTCTCGTTAGAGTTCAAACCCGTATTCTCCGCACGAATTCTGTTTTTTTTTTGTGTGAAAAAAATTAAGCGGATTAGCAGGCGGCTGGCTTATCGAGAGGATAAACGCCTGAAACGACTTGTAAATAATGACGTTGAATGTTATTGACAGGATCGGATATCACTAATTAAGATGCCAGTTGCATGCGCGCATATCAAACTTCCATCTTGGCCTCATATCAGTTCGCAAATAAACAGAAGAGATACACTGGCGTACAAGGATAAGGACCAATAGCAGAGTTTATTTTAATAATAGATTTTTAAACCAATCATGAACCCTTCTTATTTAAGATATTTTTGCAAAATTTTGTCTCTTAATTTGTTGTCTTAATTCTAAAAGATATTTTTTAATGAATTAATTATAACCATTACGACCATGAGCACTTGTGTTGCTCCTAAATGTTAGCGAAATCCTTCCAGAAAAAAATCATGTCATTATCAAAACTAATTCTAAGTGTGTAATCTGTTAACCCCATGAAGAAATTACTAGTATCGGCGTTACTGTTTTCTTTAAAGCGAATAAAAATCAATAAAAAAGTTGCAATTTTTGTAGCCATTTCTTCCTCATTCATCATAGGCATTAAGTAGAGACGTCCTGATATGTTTTGTAATATTTCTACGAGGATTATTATTTTCATGGCATGTTAAAAGACTATTCAGCCAAAATTGTTTTTACCGTATGTACATGCTCACAACGTTTTTGACGTAGTGGCTTAAACAGTAGACCAAATCAGTATACACGCAATAATATTAACCATTTAAGTACTTATCGTTACGGAAATCTGGCGTTTGAGTGAGCATTCATTACGTGAAAATGCTCTTATGAGGGTAGAGAAATAAACTTTGCACTTCCACATGAAGGTTTATTACTTCACACGACCATAGTTTCGATGCTGCGCATCATCATCAGCTGTTATGTTTAACAAATCCTCTAATATCGGCATCAGTTGCTATGAAACGATAAAGCTTTTTGTGACAAAGAAGGAAACGCCGAGTCTACTTAACTCCCAGTCAATTGGCAATATTTATGATTCAGAAAAGGTCATCAGCTAATCCAAAATCATTACATGCCATAAGCGCTTATAGTACGATCTATATTTCAAGAAAAACTGGATACGGATGACGATTGTTGACTGAAGATTGCGTAATTTATAGCTTATTTTTTTATTTTTTGCTAGATTTGAGTGGAGCCATATTGTCATATATGATCTACCAAAGAGTGTACATGTAAGCTGAAAATAATCAGAGTATTAAGCACCTGCGTTGGATGGATGCACATCACAAAAAGATAGAATGTTCGAATTTGAATTGTGTAACGTTCAATAATGGAACTCACTGAATTAGGTAAAGATTAAGTTGTGTTTAATTTTGTAAGGAGAAGAATTGCGCTAGGCAAGGAGGCTTTCTCAAGGAGGAGGGAGTTGATGACGGGGACGTTGAGTAGGGAGGTTAAGAAAAGACTTGTAAAAAAAATGGAGCGTGGCTATGACGGCGCGGAAACGTGGTCGCTGAAGCAGGAGGAAAGACGTAGACTGGAGGCTTTTGAAATGTGGGTGTGGAGAAGAATGGAGAAGGTGAAATGGACCGAAAGGAAAACAAATGAAGTACTGGAGATGGTGGGTGAGGAGAGGGGTTTCTTGAGAGAAATCCTATGGAGGCAGGAAAAATGGATGAAAGGCGTATTGAGCGGTAGTGGAATGTTGAAGAGAGTAATAGAGGGGAGAATGTTGGGCAAGCAGGTAAGGGCAGGACAGGATAGGGATGTTGGACGGGATGAAGGGAGGAAGGAAGTACACAGAGATGAAGAGAGACCTGGTGTAGAGCAGGTTACTGGTTTGGGTTTTGTTTGCAGTTACAAAATATTTATTAGATAGTTGTGTCCATCCTAAAACCTACCTTAACCGGTAGATTACCAAATAATAATTTATTTTTTTGTTTATTTCGTTGTGTCATGTCATACAATGTAATTTGTTCAGCGACAGTTGTAGAAGAAGTTCAGTTTCACACCGACGGCAAATCCCCATATCAAACGTCCCTTTGTCGGCACGTCCCTAGGGGCCTAATGTCGACCAAGGGTTTGCGCCGTTCTGCGGCGGTGTCATCCGGCTGTTTATTTAAAAGGAAATTTAGCGTTCCCGAATCCAAACAATGAAATTTTCTGTAAATTATGATCTCTTGAATTATTCTTCTAAAATATTGTTTGAGAAAGTAGGGTTAATAAAAATTTCTATCCTAGAAAAAAAACTAATAAAATACCGAGAACGAAGCTTACCTTATCTCTACATTAAATTTCCGCAACCAAATTTTCTTGTAGAGATGAGATCAAACATCCTGTAGAGAATATATCAGTCGTGTAGATGAACGTTTTATTATTTACTAGTCACTACTACTAGGCAATTAATAGTTGATAAGAACGTAGTTGGTATCTATTGGATATAAGATACATATTAATATTTCTTCAGGAGGTCCATCATTTTGCTCCCTCTTTTGAAAAGAAACGAAGAACTACGGTTGAATATACCACTTCTGTGTGTTTGAGCAATTATTATTCATAATCCTTCATCTATAATATAATTTTGAAGTCAAGTAATGGAAAGAGTAGGATGGGCCGGTCAAATATTGCTTGACGATGATGTTAAGCAAGCAGTTCCGAGACCTGAGATGGGCTAACCCGGTGAACATATTGTCGGCATCAGGGGTTTAACAAAATCAGGCTCTCGTGAGGGTGACACTCTCATTTGGTGTGTTACTTGGTGTGATCCAATGCTCGGAACCCTTGCAGTTAAATACTGATGAGCGTTCCGTTTCATGGCGCACGCACTTCAGGGCCATCTGAGTGAGGCTTCGAAGCACTTTGCTTGGCGTTGGGTAATTTCAGAGTGATGTTTGCCCCACGGCGACAGTGCGTATTTTGCCACAGTATAATAAGATATGTGTAAATGCGTTGGCAAACGCCATCTACGCGAAATACTGGTGTCCTCTGGGGAAATGGTATTTGCTGCAGGTCTCAGTCTTAGCGAACATATGCATGTTCAGAGAATATTGTGACATATTGAATGCTATGCATTATTTATTTTGTGCCATTGAATATAATGACCGAAAAGGTATTCATTTTCATACTATAAAAGGGATAATGATCTTGTAGAATATGCAACTTATTTTAAAGTTTATTTGATGATAAAAATAAAAGGTCTCTGTAGGATTTTGCTGGTTTGCAGAAAGTGGTATAACTTTGCATTCAAACAGCCATAAACTCTGCCTCTAGTAATAAGTTGTTAAGAAAAACAAATCAGGACCTATGCATGTAAGATCTTATGTCTCTTAATTGTGATACTTGATTAAATCAATCAGTTCATCTCAACTTGCTGTAAGGGGTAATCCGAAACCGTTTTATATTTTATTCTGAAAATAAATCGCTATCCTTTACATTCCTTCATTTTTTTTAAATATTAGTAGATTGTGTATCAAATTCCAATGAAAACTGCATTAAAACTTCCTGAAAAAGGTTTTTTATACAAAAATGCTCCTTCCCATCCACCAAAGTAAAGCATGATGGGAGATCACTTAGGTTCAAGACTACACGTGTCTTACACTCATGCAGGTCAATTTCAAGATAGCATGCGAAATTCAAAAGCTTTCATGCAATCACATAGAGGATGACACTAGAATGATATGCTACGTAAAAGCGCTATCAAAAGATATTACGTGAAACCATTGTTTTAACCCCCGATACTTATGTTTTAAACTTTCTTCTTTCTCATTTTCTCTAAAACACGAGGTGACTCAGCTTCCTCTGTTTCGCATCGGGAAAAAGAAATCTTTAATTACGTTCAGGACAATTAAGAAGAAATATTTTAGAAACTGAAGCCACATGGATCAGCTCTATATACGTAATACAGATATATGCCAGCTGCCATCATATTTATTTTTATCTTTAATGAATCATCACACACCTATACTATCACGTAATTGTTATCTATTTAGATCCAATTATTATCTATTAAGACCTAATTATTTTCCACTTTTCTGCACCCATTTCCATTTTTTGAATTGTCGTCCTTATTTTACTATTTAAGCAATTTTAAATGTCAGGACTCTCAATGTTCTTGAAAGTTTGGTTGAATATTTCTCATACAATTAGTGAAATGATATAGTTCTCTGGGTTCTTAATTTGTTCAAGACAAATGTTGAGGCATAATTAAAATTTTTAGTAAGAAGCAGATGAAAACGTCTTCACCGAAAACCGACGTCTGTTTTAGGCTCTATATAAAGCATTTTGAATCTACTTTTACTAATAATCGAACACTTCACTTGAATATACTATTAATGTGGAGGCGAATGAGATAGACAGAAAGAGACACCTATAATTAACGCACTAATCGAGGGCTTCCATATATTATGCCGAAAGTGTTTTGAATCCTCTCGGTTTCGTCTTCCATCCATCGATTGTGCCACACCTTGTCACAGAACTCCCAATCTCAAATGTCAGTCCCTATGTTCACTTTTACCTATTTACAATTCTTAAAATTTAATAAAAAGGTCCTTAACACAGAATCCAGCATCTTTTCCACGCATTGTACATGTCATCACAGTTTTTAATGTTATTACAATTTATGGAAACTAATGTTCTTGTTTTCAGTCATAAAAACATATTTAGGACTTCAATTTGTCCCGGCGGATGATGGCAGTGAATTCTTCTCGGGATTGCATCCGGGTAATCTCCTCCATCTCCATCGCTGCCGACGTTTCGATGAAATCCTTTTTCATCGTCATCAGGGCCGATGATGCCGAAACGTCGGCAGCGATGGAGATGGAGGAGATTACCCGGATGAAATCCCGAGAAGAATTCACTGCCATAAAAACATATTATTAATTTCATTGCTTGCTTTAATTGTTGGTGGGTAGTAGAATCAATCTGGGAACAAGGTGATTGCAAAAGAAATGGTTTTCAAATGGGACAGCTTTTCTTGTTGGGTGTTCCGTCTGATCAGAGAGTACATACCGCCACGGGTGTAATCAATTGACTGTCTGCACTCTGCATGGAAGTAAATATAATTCGGATAAGAGCTCTCTGGCACTTAACAGCTGTCAAGTCTGAAAGAAATGAAACGCTTGCCTTCCCCTTCACTAATCATAAGTCGGCCCCTCAACGTAACTCTTGGCACCCCTTATGATGCTCGTCTCGTCGCGAGTCAGAGTCGCGGCTGCCAACTTACTCGTACAGGGGAGGACGCTCTCTAAACTCCACGCTCCTCATCCATTTTCTCTCTCTCCCTTCTCCGTCCCTCTCACTCGCCCCTTCTCTTTTCGCTCCCCTTTTTCCTTCCCTTTCTCCCCTCCTTCGCGTGCCTACAGGTATATTCCCTTCGCTATGGCAACGGTGACATGGTTTGAATCAATTTTGTGCGCCTATAGAGCGCTGTTGCCCTCGTTCGCCATTCCTACCATCCCTATTCGATCTCGCCTCAGTCTTGATTTTATTTTTTATTCTCATCCTCCCTTTCTGTTTTTGTCCTTCTCCCCTCTGCCGCTCTTCCCTTCCCCTACCGCCCTCCCACTTCTTTGTTTTTTATTACCATCCAGCCGTAAAACGCCCGAAATATTTTTCAGCCGGTCGGAACAATGCGTCTCGGAGCTCCTGTTGCTCGAATGTTTTCTTCGAACACGAAATTTGAGATTTCGTGAGGAAAAAAGTACAATTCCCGAACCGACGTTTCGTATTTTTTTTCTGTTTTATTTTTTTTTAACCAACCCATCTCGCCGCCCCTCCCTCTGGTACTCCGCTCTAAACTTTCCATATCATTTTTTCCCACCACTCTCTGAGAAATTTCGTGCCCGCACGCCTCTCTACCAACTCGCACTCGTGCCTATGTTTTTTTCTGGGGAATTGACTTTTTCCAAACCTTTTTTCCCTTATTTTTTATCATTAATTAATTATTTTTTTTACTTAGACCTCGCTTGGAATGAATCTATCACCTTCTATCTCACGTGGTTGCCTGCATACTGCATGAACATTTGGTTCCAGTCTTTGGCGATCATGGATAGGCACCGAACGTGAAATTAAGACTCGGGTGGAATGCAATTACGCAGATATTTCAACGGGCGAATTTCCATTTCTACCCTTTACTGTGGCTGATAATAACATGCTATCGCCTAAAGCCCTGGGTGAGTGGTTTTTCAGTCTCTCAAATTTTAATCTAAATCCAAATATAGTATGTGCGTTACCTAGACATACCAATTCTCCCAAAGGGCAGATGAACTTGTAAAGAGCTTCGTTATGGTAGTAACTATTTTAAGACAGCTTTAATCTGTCAGCCTATAAATTTAAGTATTCAATTGTCACGCTCGCAGTTTGTTTCTATTACCGCTAAAAATCTCATAGGTTTGGAATACGAGCTGATCAGAGACAGTATCAATCCATGATTGGTTAAGTTCGTGTCTATGCCCCAAAAATGATCTCATTAAATTCACGTTGAAAGTCGCTTAATGTAATATTTTTTCAAACAATATTGCACTTATTGGTGGTATATACCTATTAACATTAGTTGCGTGTAATTTTTTGGCTTAGCTTTTTGCAGTATTGAGTTATTTTATTTTGGGCTATTTGTCATTGCTGCGGTAAAATGCCGCTGTTAAAATTTGGCGTCCCAATGCCTACCTATAATTGAAATACAGAGAAATGCAATGCTGATATCGTAAAAAAGTATTTTTTAACAATAAAGAAAGTATACCCTTAACTACAATAGTCCAGACCATGATTTTTGGATCAGATGACAAACTAAGAAGGGGCCATTATCAAGGGGAAACCTCCTAATCGGAAGTTTTCAAATTTTACTCTGGAGCAATAATTTTTCTGCTACTGTTTCAGGAAAGGAGTTTCATTAATTTATGATCAATAAATTTTAATAAAACGTTTACCCCAAAATAGCTAATAGCATAAATAATATGTCATTTTACTATTTGAAAATTTTGAATTATGTAATGCTGATATGCGGGTCGCGGTGGTCTAGTGGGTAGAGCGTTGGACTACTGACCGGAGGGTCCCGGGTTCGATTCCCGGGCAAGGTTCTGGGCACCTGCAGATAGTTGATTTTTCGGGTACCAGATCTTCCTGGGAAACCATAACCGGCACAGGGAAAGGAACTGGCCCCCCTACCCTGATGTGTGAATATTCACACGCCGTTGGGCTTGGTACATGGGTGAGCTCTACCATCACCTACTAAACCGACCTTCGGGACTAACTATCTTTTAGTGATAAAACTCAGCTGCCATTGCTTACAAATGAAATTTTGTTACAAGTACGAACCGATAACTTTTCGGGTGCCTTGTGATATGAACGCTATCCCATTTACATTGAGGGCTGACTGAGATATTCTCATTCAAGTGGAACTGGACCACAAATTTCTTGCAATGGTTGTGGCCAACTTGACTTCTCTCTTTAGCACAGTACTGTAGCATCTATTACTTCAGGAATGTGTCTCGGGTTTCACAACGGTTAGCGTTGAAGAGAATTGACGTTTCAATGGATTGATTTCAATGGATTAGATAGAAGTTTTTGACGCCAACGTCTTCCTGAAGACGATGGCGGTGTCGGGTATTAAAACGCCGATATTCTGCAATCATATGCGATGTGAAACCCGAAAAATTTTCATGAATTTTGTTAATCGGGAAAGCCTTGAAAACTAGGATTTGAATATTTTTTAATGGTGAGTGTTATGTCAAATTAGCGTTAGAATCATCTTTTCTACCCAAGGGAAAGCTCTGAAATCCACCCCCGCTGTCATTGAATATATGGTTTCCAGAAGATCTAAAATAACAGAAAGTATCTTACTGAGAACCTGTAGGTGATACGGAGGAAAGACGTGTTCCCGCCTAATCCGAATGTGTGAACTTTATACACCGTAGGGCTTCGTTCACGTTGACATCTACCATCATGTGTAAACTTTTTTTCTGTTCCATTCTGTCGACCAAATGCTCCGAAGAGTTATAAAACGAGTTATATTTCAATTATTTTTATTCGTTCATTATTCATTTTATGCTAAATATTAAAATAGGAGGGAAAAAATAGAGCAGGTAGAGCAATTTACATATCTCGGAAGTGTTTTGGACCAATACGGTCAGAGTGGTAGGGACGTAAGGAGAAGAATTGCGCTAGGCAAGGAGGCTTTCTCAAGGAGGAGGGAGTTGATGACGGGGACGTTGACTAGGGATGTTAAGACAAGACTCGTAAAAACTCTGATATGGAGCGTAGCTATGTACGGCGCGGAAACGTGGTCACTGAAGCAGGAGGATAGACGTAGATTGGAGGCTTTTGAAATGTGGATGTGGAGGAGAATGGAGAAGGTGAAATGGACCGAAAGGAAAACAAATGAGGAAGTACTTGGGATGGTGGGTGAGGAGAGGGGTTTGTTGAGAGAAATCCTATGGAGGCAGGAAAAATGGATGAAAGGCGTATTGAGCGGTAGTGGAATGTTGAAGAGGGTAATAGAGGGGAGGATGTTGGGCAAGCGAGGTAAGGGCAGGAACAGGATAGGGATGTTGGACGGGATGAAGGGAGGAAAGAAGTACGCGGAGATGAAGAGGGACCTCATATAGATTAGTTTGCTAGGTGGGGAGCCACAAAATGTTTATTTGATAGTTGTGTCCATCCAAAAACCTACCTTAACCGGTAGATTACCTAATAATAATTCATTTTATTTCAAGGTCTTCCAATATGGATAACAGCTTTATTCAAAGGTGTCTTCGTTGAAATTGTTAATCATTATTCAGTCTTCTCCTTTCTATCAATTATTTACTCTAATCATCACAATGGTTAATTCATTTGCAATGAAAAACATTTATTGTAGCTGAAATTACATCTATTGCATATAGTGTTGGTTCCCTCTATTTCTATATCTTCTGATGACGTGGTTCATCTTCGATGAAGTTTCTTCTCCCTTTATCTAAACCCAGAGGTTTTGTTCTTGGGAAATGAGCCTTCCAGCCGCTTTGTAAAGGGGCGCTCGAGACACTGAGTTATTCCTTTAAAAGATGGAAAGTTCTTTCCTTTTAAGCTTTTTTGTATTTATTAGACCATTTTCAAACTCTTTTATGCGTCCAGAAAGTTGCGTGTCAAACCTCATTCCATTGAGTCTGCTTTTTTTTCCTTCTTACACCGAAATGTAATTTATTTTCAATGAAATTTGAAACTCTACCTTTTTTAATTTTACATTTTCTACTTTAATTTTTCTCTCGCCATTCTGTTATGATATTCATTTATATGCTCCTCCTCCTCAAATGCGGCTATTAATCACAGTTTAAAACTCCTTTCTTAAAATCGGTTAAAATATTTTATCTTCCTGTTTATTGCAAAAATATTCATAGCAATAAAAAAAAGTTTTCCCTGGGTAAATATTGGATTCTCTTTAAAAAACATAGTATAGGATGGGGCCCGTCTAATTCCTTCGGCGTAACTTTTCATGTCTTTCTCTGCGTTGACATCTTACTCCTGTGGTAGAGAAATTTTCTGTCTTTCAACAGTTTTCCGTTCTTCCTGTGGATGTCGAGATTTGAATCTTATGTATAATTCTTTTTTTTTTATATTCCATCCTTTTTCTCTCGCTATTCTAAAGCAACTTTTTTTTATCCTCTGCCTCGCATCGAGGTCGTCTTTTGTTTGCTTTGCGACGTTTATAACAACGAATGAAAAAATTGCGAAAAAGAATCGAGTGGAAAAACTCGAAGCGGTACATATATAAATTTTTTCCTTATATGTGCACATTATGTCTATTTTTAGACGCGGTTTTTGTTTGAGTTTTGAATGGGATAAACATGCATTGGAGGACAAAAATTTGGTTCCATTGTCACGCTAGAATGAATATCATTCATATCCAAATGACGCTTGCGTATTTTTTCTCTAGTTTTGAGCTTGCATTCAATCCAATTCATATCACTGCCGAGTGTTAGAGCTATCCATCTGTGATTGAAGTTGTTAAAATGGCTGAAGAACTGACTGGCAATATCTTCTTTTTATTGAGTAAATGGTATTCTTTTTAAGTTTTCTTCTTCATGAACACCCATGCCGGCATTAGGAGGTTGAATCGTGACTGCAAGAGCCAATATGCCACCGTTGTTCATATGTTGATGATGATAAGGGATCAAAAGTAATGTAAAACCCATTCATACGTAGTTAGTGAACAGTTACGATGTGAATATACAGTTTTTAAGTGCCCTATAGTTTTTATTTATTTTTTCCACATGCTCTAAAACTTACCTGTACTTCGATTTCAAAACGAATTGGTGATTTTAGCTGTTTGCAAATAGCATTTTTGATAGGTCAATACTGTTATGCTGATATATCAATACTGTTAAAATTCGTAAATAATTTCGCATGTAATGTTTTTTGTGAGAAGGAAATGTGTTTTCTCACATTAATCCACACTTTTTTGTGCTAGCCCTCCACTCTCTAAGAGAACTTGTGTTAAACCATGAATTTCCAATGCAAATTTCTGTGAAAATAAATACGGAAACACTTTTGCTAAAATGGCACATACCTGAAATTTTGTTGCCCTGTCTTTAGTTACCTTATAAGTTTTATAATTTGATCGATTAATGCTAAATCGATCTGTTGATTGAGTCCTTTTGGATATCATTAATTACTGTTTTTCCTTCCATAAATTTCTATTTTTCGTTAAAATGCAAGAATTTCATTCTAAAACGGAACGTACGTAGATTTTTGGGGTGAATTCGCAATGTGATTGACATTTTCCGGTAGATATGCATGGGATTTTTGCTGCTCAAACCCTGAAATAGTAATGAAACCGTGCTCTATTTAACTTCTTCCCTCCCTATACCTTCAGTACTTGCTGATTGAGAAAAAGTTAACTGCTAACTTCAATATTATTAACTGATAACATACCTAATAGTAATGTTCTTATAAACGATTGTGAAAGTAATGAAAAAACAATACAGCCTAAAACAGAAATACATTGTATGGTTTGTATTGGATAAAACTTGTTTCAGAATTTTCCCAAAGCCCTATAATACCCTTGATTTAGTGAAAAAAAATTTATATGAATTTTTTCTGTAATTAATTTAAAAAATAATTGAAAGTTTCTCCAGGTTTTCAGCGATGAATTTCCTGCGGTTTCGTAGTCCTTTGGGATATTCCACCTCATTCCAACGTTTTTTTTTAAAGAGGGTGTCAAAAGGAAAAACATCATTTGTCTTGCTCCTTGTTTCTGCAGGGCCAAAATATTTCATCGCATTTAAATAAATGTAGTTGTTGAGTCTCTGAAATTGGAAATTATAGTTTTTAATGCTTTCTAATTCTTCGAAGAAAGAAGAATTACTGATTAGTTAACTTATGCCAACACTTGCTCAGCGTATGCGGTGTAAATTAGCTTATGCAATTTTTAATCATTTCAATGCACCTTATAATGTAACCTAATAACGTGTGACCTAAAAATCTTTGGCTTAATGAGCCTACTGATCTAATGCCGTAATGTAAATGGTAAACATTTTCACTTACGGCAGTGAAAAGAATGATTGCATTCAGAAGGTACGTCTTCTTCGATTCGGTTCTTTCGATTTCGTTGCAAAGACTGAAGATAATCTGAGGAGAGGGAATCTGTTATTTTCAATTCTGCGCTTATTCCGGTTACTAAGTTTAGTATGAGTAGTCGTATTTATTTAATGCAGAACAACAGTGTTCATCAAATCATCTTTCATCTTCACTCTCTGTGAACTTCATTTCCCGGAAAATTAGGCATTAAAATTCCGTCCAGTCCCATATTTTTGTATTCCTCCCACTTTTAGTATAATTTATGTGAAAAAAAGAAAGCAGGTTTGGGCACAGTCGCATGCACTCCAACCGTCATCTTTATGGGAGAGTTGGCATTCGGAGTGCGTTTTCTCTCCTTCAAATCCCTCCACCCTTTTCATCCGTGTAAACACTGCCACGCCACCCAAATGGGAAGGCGAAGTCATTGCATCAGGCTTAGGAGCACCCAAAAAGTAAAGTTTTTTTGGCATAGGCTCTATTCCAACCCCCTCCCCACATTGAATTGCCCAAAGGGCATGGTAGAGACAGATGCTTGAGGGTTCCCATGTGGCACTGTCCATAACCACTCACGACCCTGGATGCGAAATGAGCCTTTGAAAAAAAATAATAAAAAAACTTGTGCACTCATTACAAAAAAATTATGAGGAGGCCTGTGCTGCTCCATGTGTTGTTCCCACTGTTCTCGGGTGTGAAACAAGGGCGCATACTCCTGTACTTTTTTCCAATAGTGTCTCACAGTAAAAAGAAAATGAGAGAATAGTTTTCAGTTTTGCCTTTGCAGTTTAAGTTTGTGTGCCTATTTCGTTCCTCCTCTTCCTTCCGTGGAGTACGATGTTTCAAGAAATACGTGTTAACAGTTTCCCCGCAAGAATCGGTCATGAAAATTGATAAATTTACTTTACATCACTAGCCAACATACAGACCATCGGTACGGCAGCTATAGGTTGTAATTTGGTGCATTCACCGCATCCCGTGTTTTCAATGGTACTCTAATGAACCCTTTGCCTCTGAATTTACGGTTACGTGTCGAAATATTTCAATGATAATGAGATCGGAGGTTTCCTTTAAAAAAATGGAACATTATTCGACTTTCTTCATCCTGTTGTCATATTGATATTTATGTTGTGGTAATGTGGGAAACTGATTAACGACCAAAGAGTGGCTCGATAAAATAATGGGATCAAGTAAATGTGCTCCGAGTATACCAACTGTTCGTAGTTTGTTTCCAAAGCTAATGCAATGATAAATTATTGTCTTCACGTCTGATATCACGATTTTCATTTTTATACTTTGAAATATTAAAGAGATTTTTTTTAACGTCGAAGGTGGAGCATTTTTCACTGAAAGATAGGTCCGCAATTAATTAGTATGGGTTGCGCTTCAGAACACTCCCAAACAAAACCCTAAGTGAGTGATTTACTTATCAGTAAAACTTTCTGAGAAACCGATGTGGGAGGAAAAAGGAACCCCCCTATATTAAAATTCACTCTATGTCACAGGAGTTGGCAGTTGGTAGGAATGCAAGGTTAGTGTTATCCTCTCCTTCCGAAAAAAACTCTAAACGTTGAAGGCTTGTGATCTTAATAGTAAAAAGGGTAATACATTGCCTAATTTTGGACAAGCAATATGGTTTGGTTTCCGATGAATACTTTGTTTTTCACCATGAAAATGTGCAAGTAGTCCCGAGTCGAAATTAGATGAAAATTTCAGATGGTGGAAAAAAAATTGTAATTTCCACAAATTAAATTCCAACAATACTTAACACAAGTAGGAGAAATCAGGCAAGTTTTATATTTTGAAATTATGTAAAAATTATAGTCATAGTAATATTATAATTATTTTACTATGCATCCGCATTTTTTTTCGGAGCAGGCGACCAATGCAGGATGCAATTCCAAACCAGCCATGTGAGAAGTTTAACCGAAAAAATCGGGTTGACCCATTTTTTTCGTAAATCTCATTTCATCCTTTACGTCTGGTAGGAAAAGAAAGATGACGCTTCGTAGGAATGACTAGTTATTTGACGAATATATTCTTGATGTGCATTATTTTTATGACGGCCTAAAAGGGTTTTTATTCAACTTTGGTTGTTTATACACGTGTTTTATCGGAGTACACAGGAGTGCAAAGTTAACTCGCTTGAAGGGCTTTTATGACCCCATTAGTCCTCTATCGTTGGTAAAATTTATTGGTTTGTAGAGATAACAGAGGAATACCAAGCTTTGCCACAGCGATGTATTACTTTGATTTGTGACGGCCAAGCACAAATTGAAGGGTCTCCCATTCTACTGAGCCATAATGTGATAAGGGAATCAAATAACTCACTAAAGATACTAAGTAGTCACTAGAAATATTAAATTAACCCAAATTAAACCATATGATCAATTAATTAGGGTCTCAAAGAAATTGTATGCTCAATAATCCAGGAAGAAATTGTATGGAAATAGGACATACTTCGCTTTTGAAGCTAATATTTGAACATACCCCGTCTTCAAATTATTTAGCATGCTATGGTGTGTATTTACTCTTTCAAGCTTTCAAATGTATACTCAAGCGTTATTGTCCGAGTCTAATTAAAATTGAAGGAATGAACAGATAAAGGAGCGAACTGCACACATCGCAGAGGAAATTGCTTTAGTGTTTAGTGCGACTGCACAGGAAACTGGGCATAAAAGTATCCCTAATTCGAAATGTTTGATGAAAGCCAGGAAAAATATAGGGAGAATTGGATTCAAAATACTGCCTATGAAATTTTTTAATGATTCCCTACTGTTCGGTGAAAAGTTCACGGTCATTCGCGTGAAAGCCGAGGTGAGCACTGAAAGAAGAAAAAAGAAACAGATATTTCTTTTTTTCACACATAAAAGTGTTCACGATGAATCGTAATTCTCGGGCAGGGGGGGTGATTTGTATTCACGCGGGTGTCGCAAATTTATGTTGCTATAACGGTCCTATGTTGAATAACAATTACAAGCATTCGAATATTATTGTTTGTGCGTGCAAGGGTCGTCGAACTGCTTTTATGTAGCACTTGATGGCAGCAAATTAGATAAGGCCCATTCCACGAATTCATTACGAATTCATCAGGCTCACCATGAAAAAAAGAGAAAAAAATGCGTTGATCTCTCGCTTGGGATCAGATTATTCTAAAGGCAGCGCATAAGGCTCTTCAAAAGTGTTGGCATAACGTTTTTCTCGATCCATCTTCTGGATCCACTGCACAAAACAAATTGATGCGCGCCACAGTCATGACTCTACCCCTTATTCATTTGACAAAAATAAACATCCTTTTCGTGGCCGCTGTAAAAAAAATGAATATTACCTCGTCCAGGCAATTTTCCGCCCGTTCTCCCTCCTTCAAATGTATAATTTATTTCACTTACCACGGGTTCTTCCGCGAAATGTCATATATTTTTTCTCCTCGGCTAGATGCTGGACTGAAATAAATTCTTCTCACTCCTCTCTCTCCATTCCCGGCTACTGGCATACGTGTCAAGTATCCATACGTGTCGGCATCATCTATTAGACTGAAAATATTGGTAAAGCACATATATATCCATCGCAGTTTCGGGCAAAGGTCGACGGTCGTATACGGAGGTCTTAATACATTTGATATTATGGTTTTGGTTTATCTCTTTTGTCCATTGCGCATCTTGGGTTATGTACTGACAAGCATGGAAACTTGTAGGTCAATGTTAAATTAAATTTTGTTAGAAAAGTGCAGAAAAATGTGGGCCCCACATTTTTCTGCACTTCTGGAAAGCTGATCGGAGTGGAAACGAAGGAGAACTTTTGAATACTCCACATTCTTCAGCATGAAACTTGGATAGGTAGGCAAGGATAGCTTTCACGTCGAATTCCGCCGCAAGACTTAAGAAATCGGTAGCCTTAGGACGAGGAATCAGTTTTTCCTTGCGGCGTGTGCTACCTGGTATCAATAAAATCATATTTCTTCATCAACAATTTCTCATGTTTGAACCGGTAACCTTGATGAAAAATCCACCGCTTGTCCCACTACGTTATCACACATGTAGATAAGTATTGGTATTTAACTTTTGTGACTGGGGATGAAGCTTTGGAGTTTTCTCTGCCGCCCGTCCAATTTCGTATTAATGGAATGACATAGGTTTCAGGTGCCAAATAGTTGAAAGATTCAACAAGAAATTGAGTGTTGAAAGGGAAAACAATTTTCAAAAATGTCTTCAAATAATGACAGAAAAATTAAAAGCATTAGGTTTGTAAAAAAGTGCAATATTTTAAGAAATTCAACATAAAATATTTGTAAAATAGATACTAGCATAGGAAAAAAAGAAAAATTCGATTACGGTGTTTTCATAAAATAAATAACAATTTAGAGGTCACACCGGATGAAAGAAGTCCTTATGCTAGCTGTTGGAATTTCCTTCACTTCCTGCATTTGGTAGCAAAATCCAAAACTTTCCATTCAATAAGCACATAAGTGCGTGATGAAGAATTCATTTCATTCAATAGCTTAGAGAGAGCAGTTGAGAATGGGAGTGGCGAGACTACATCGTCGGACGTTAAGCTATTGTGAGTTCGGCACAGGAAGAAAAATTATGTGTATAGCAAATATAGCTCACGAAATTTGACTTATTATTCTGCAAACTAAAATGTATATTTTTGGTAAACATTAATAGGAGGATTAAAAGAAAGTTTTTTACTTATTTCGGAAAAAAAATATTATGTACCACACTAAGTTGCCCTGTAGTTTAGTAATAATTAACGATGTTTGCTATAAATGTACACTTGGCCTTCCAAACTAATGAGTCTCGCAATGATGTTTACTATCATCATTTTATACTATGTGAGAGTACTAACTCAAAGAGAAATAAATTATCAAAACGGGAGGAGAGAAAAAAAATAGATGAATATCGATATAGCTATGGATGGTGTAGTAAAAACTTTGGTCTTCCGCCAGAAAATAAATACTCTTAGTTATTAGGATAAGGTTTAAAGAAACCTCATGTATAAGTTTAAGTTTTTACCCGTAAACTAAGGTGAATTAAAAGCAGAAGGTGATTTAAAAAGCAGATGATATATCTGCTTTTTAAATCACCTTTTTGAGATTCTCTTGTCTCTTTTTGGAAATTCATCACAAGAAAGATGAGTCTCTTTAAATGCTAGAAAATAGGATTGCAATCGTACTGTGTGATTTTTCTGTAGGTTTTCAGAATTTGTGAAGTTTTTAGACCTCTTTTGGGCAGTTAGTAATATCTCCTTCAAAAGTTAATATTTTGGAATATTTTGCAATGAAGGCGTAGAAAAGATAATTCAACCATGAAGGATTTAATCATTCTCATTTTATTTCTGCAAATGGAGAACGTAATCTGCACTCGAATGGCATACATAGCCTTTGTTGATGACAGTGACAGAGGGAGAAATAGTCCTTATTTGACTGACAGCATATTTATCGTTGTATTTGATTTCATTTTTATCTGTTAGTTACCATCAAATTTTAAGTTTTGGCAGCGCAAACGCATTAAATTGGATCAGTATCTATGATGAAAATATAAATAAGTCCGCCTTTTGCGTGAATGAGCTACATACGTACATTACTTGTTTTATTAAAATTTTATTTAATCTTCAGTAATTCAATACTTTTCAGAATTTGTGACTTCACATGGCATTACAGAAACTTTTGTGAGTACATTACTGCAGTTTGTTTTCAAAGTACTGAATTAATTAGTAGAAACTTACTATGCGTAAAATAGTGCCATATTAACATGCTACTCGAACTGAAGAATGGAAAGATTCATTCATGTTTTTTTTTAATGAAAGATATAGTTTTATGCGACAGGAAAAATACAATAGAGGATCATAACAATTTACTGGAATTTCCATTATGAATTCTTTCATTTTGCCTCCTTATGCACTCATCACGATACGATATGTTACGATAAAAAGTGGGATGTGACAGGTCTTTAATAGGAATTAAACTGGGAGCCGAATGAGATGCAAATAGAACAAGCGAGACTAAATTTTATTCTTAACATACGAGTTGAACTATGACACAAAGGGAATTTGTTTATGCACTCGTAATATGTGTAGGCATGTCGTATGATTATGGTTCGGTCGCTCCTTTTCCACTTGGACCTTTGGTGGATCTTGGCGTGCCAGGTGCATGAGGAAATAGAAGCATTTTATGTAGAATGGCTGGTAACCTACCACCCCCTGCCACACGTCCTTGCGACGGCTTGCGGGGTACTGTGAAGATGTAGATGTAGATCACATCACAATAAGAAACGTGCCTTAAATTATTTTATTATAATCTCATAATGATAGATCGGTTCGTTTTGGACTGTCATAATCAAGGGGGTAAGCAGGGAAAAATTCCGATAATCTGCCAGAACGATCAGATTTTGCATTACGGATGCTATTTATCAAAGGATTTCCGTGAGATACATGGCCTTCTCTGGTGGATTTTACAAAGGGAGATAATTAAATTTTCAATTACGTAAGTCTTTTTCAATTACTCTGATAAAATCACCCTTTCCTCTGAAGAGTTCCATAGCCGTCGGCCAGTAAAGCTGGGATGAACAGGAAAAAATCCCTTCCTATCTGAAAGGCCCGTGTGTCGAAATGAAGCATCCGAAATTATATCATACTCTCGCGGTGATTCGTTTCTCACGCTTTACGTCTATGAGCACATTTTTGATGGTTTTCATTTGCGAATTTTCTCCATTCTTTTGATATTTTAAATTTATTCCGATCATCTTTCTAATTTTCCTAATTTAATACGACCTCGGAAATGCTTCTTAATACTGTTCCTTAATATAATTTTCCGGGTGATGATTACCGTTTCTTCTAGAAATGAATTGGTTCAGCTTATATGTAGCCTCAAAATTTTTGATATTCGTTCCTTTCTCTCTCTCTAAAATTTCACGCACAAGTTGTGTAGGTTTTTCTCGTAGATAACTAACCATACGTGCGTGCGAAAATACTCTCATGATCAAAGATTCAAGGTTGATACATGAATGAGTTTCTCTCCGAGCACTCTCAAATCGTGTAGTAGTATAAGTTTAGCTGGTATATATATTGGTGGTTGAAATGAATATACTCAATTTTAAGTAATTATGATTGTTATCGCTAAATAAGTTGCGTTTCATTTACAAATAATTTGCTTGTATTTTTGTGATCTGTGGAACGCGGAAGTTTAATACAAAATTTTCATTAACATATTTATAAAACTTTTATTCGATTTATTCAGATTCCGACAAAGCGATGCACTCCAACAAAAATTTTCTCTTCTCATTTAAAAAACACTGCCACTGCTCTGAAATACATGAGGATGTGCTTCGCATGCGAACTGGTTATTTCCGCTTGAAAGTTCTCTAGTGTTTGAATATGACACTGGCTCGCACGATGTAAATTTAGAAGGGTCAGCGAGCTACCCAATATAAACAATCAATGATGGCTGTTTAAATACAATAAAAGTACAGCGACGGAGTGTATTTTTTCAGAATTTAATTCAACATAGATTAGCTTCGCTTGCGATCAGTCGTGGAAGCATGAGTTGCCTAATCTGGAAGCGCTGTTCATATCGATGGGACCAGATTAAAGTCATCTTTATTTGATGTTTAGCCGTGGGTTATTGTGAAATACGTACACCGCTCCGCACTGGTTTCTAATGATTCTGCGATGAGGTCGGTGAGATATAGTATTTTCCAATGCACACGTATTGAGAGATTAATTTGACGGTTCAGTCACGTATGACTTTGGATTTTCGTTTCCACAGTAGCCGTTGGAAAAATCGAACACAAACTTTGCAGTTTGCGTTGCAAGTTATGAAGATCTCACAAAATCCAATATTGGAAAACATATGATGGATCGTAGCGCTGCCATGAGTTGAAATGATAAAAAAAAATATGGGGGGCAAGGAAATTGGAATTTACAATAAATTCATTGAACTGCATGGAAATAGTGAGATTTTTTCAGGTAGTAGCAGTTATTAGTAGTTTTTAAGGGAGGCAATCATGAGCAGAGGTCATTTGCGCCAGAAGGGATAGGTGGACGTGGGTTGGAATTTTAGGGAATGGAAGAAGGATAGAGATAAACCCGGCGTCGACACTAGCCACATACTAGCGAAAAGTATCAAGGAGTACACAATTGAACGTCTCATCCAACGGAAAGATAGAAAGGAAAGATATAGTATCCGTGGTTTACCCGAAGGTCGGTGTGATAGGTGATGGTAGATTTCACCCATTTCTAAGCCCAACGGCGTGTGAAATTCACACATCACGGATAATGGGAACCAGATACTTTCCCTGTGCTGATGCGCTTTATAACTTACTACTCTTAACTTACTTCATTCTCAGTGCGACTTCACCCCACTGTTACCACCTCTTTTTTATTAACTAATTAACAGTATGTAATATTTACTCGAATATTTTACTTTAAATGAAATTTCCAATTGAATAAATTATAGTTACCTATAAATCTCCAAACCGCTATACCGCCCTACAATAACGGTTGTTCGTTCTGCTAGGAGAATACCCTAAGGTATTAATTAATTCAATACAAAACCGATTAACAGATGGAAATGTTCGAGTAAAGATATTTTTGTTTGTACTGCTGGTCGGTAAATATCGGCATAAGAGATTGTAATCAAGAAGTCAATTCTCAGAGTTTTCATCGTTTTCCCAATGTAACGTGATGAACCTATATTTTGAATCATTCGTATATCAAGCGAAGAAATCTTTTTTTCCGGTGAGCTTAATAAGTAGGCCAGGTGGTTTACAAAAGTATAACTGTGAGCATATTTTTCTCACCAGGCACCCAATGGGTACCTTCATTACTGCCTCTAGTTCATGCTGTCACCATGAACGTGGGCAATGAAAACGCTATCTAACTCTACCCTTCAAATATCGCTCTACGGAATCGAATGTAACACTATGCATGGCGCTACCATAAATTATTGGTTTCAAGTTCCGTGATGCTGTATCGTGCGTGAATGAGACTGATTTTATGGTTAGAGTTAGGTGGGAAAAATACCTGTGACCAACTTTACTGAGGAGTACGAAGTAATCGCTGGGAACCTCTCCAACCCTAGCTTGCAATGACCGTAGTATTCCCAAATGCGCCCTCTAGTCTCCAGTTGACTTGGACTTTGTCAAATATTACGCATTTATACCGCCCTTGAAAACTTCATAGCAAGTGTTCATCATCTACTGGTCAAAATTGACTCTGATCGGATGTCGAAGTAATAAAATGAACATGTACGCAAAGTCAGCCATCAAATGTCACATAGGGAAGCTTCCTACACTTTTGTGTAAGGAGGAATAGCAAAGATATCTAGGTAAACTGAATGATCATAATGTTATCACCAGTATAATAAATATCTTGCAGACACTCATTTAATTTAATTTAAGGGTAAGTAAAGATTAAATCAAAACCGTTTACCGTTATGACTTTGTAAGTGACGGTAGTTTCCACGGGTCTCATTCGCTCCTTATGGTGGTGTCAAAGCGTAATAAATTCTCTCGGTGCACATTCCGGCGTATCGCATTCCAAAATAAGTGAATTACGAGCACGTACGACGAAATAAGCAATTAGGCGCTTCGATAAAGCATTGATAAACCCCATTACTCCCTTGCCAATGCATTCCCTGTAAGGAATTTGGGACAAAGAACACTCCATCCTTTCACCTCGATCTTCCCCGTCCGCCACCCACCCCTGAGGGCACAGCTTGTACACGTCTTAATCTTCTAAAAAGGCCGAGGAGATTAAAAGGAAATGGAAGGAAGGGTGGGAGAGGAGGGGGATGAGGAATGGGGTTGGGGGCGCAAAGAGAATTGGGAGGTCGGGAGGAGAGAAGAGAGAATGTGGTGGTGTTGTATGTGTGGGTGCGTGGGTGGGGTTTGTGGGGTGGAAAGGGGCGAAAGTGAGGGCGAAGGGCAAGAAGGAGGCAGAGGACGGTTGATGCCTTCGGCCTGAGGGGGTGAGAGGGAAGGATTTGGGAGCACTTTTGAGGCCTCGGAGTCGTAATGCTGATGAACCGGCTTCAGAATCTCAAAAACGTAGTGACGTTTGTATGTAATCACTTACACCTAATGGTCGTAATTTTTGTTTGATGTAGATTAGAGTGCCTATGATAAATCATTTCAAAAGTATTACTTTTTGTTTTAACTGCATACTTCTTCGATAAACCATAAATTGGCAATAAAAAAATGCAGAAAACAGCCCCCTTTAAGTTATGTTCTGGAGAAGTCTAAGACATTAAATCAAGAAAAATAATTAAATCATCAAAAATCCGTAAAATAACGAATCTAGTCTTGATCTGCTATCAGTTGTTTTTTGAAAAATTTTGGATCGCATGGAAGTGATTCTAACTCTTTTATGTCCAATTATTTGCATAAAGTGAACACTTTTATCAGTAGATTTAGTGTAGGTGTATCAAATTATTCAATAAATTTCTATATAAATGAAATGTTGAAATGGAATGAAATTTAATTAATTTTTACTTTTACATCTGGTTAAAATTAACTGGTCTAAACTAAGCCCAGAAAATACTACATATGACGCCATAAAATCCTGCCTGTTGAGTGTTAACTAAATCTTTTCCTAGCATATTAAAATAATGGATAGGGTATCTGTAAAAATACCCAAAAACTCTAATTACACAAAGTTCACAGAAAATGAAGGATACTATAAGGATAATTTCCTTCTTTGTTACGCGAATGCATTGTGTAAGAAGCATCGATTGTTTTCCTAAAATTTTTACTGACCTTAATTTGTGCGTTTTCGTTGAAATTTTTATAATTCATAAGGAGAGTTGCAAAACGATGTATATTTACATTTAGCATGCATAGTTTTTCGTAAACATCTTCACTTCAACGGAACAATTAATAGATTTTCATCTTTATGAATCTCTAATGTTTAATAAAACAAATAATTTACTTGTGAATGTTTAAAATAATGCATGTTCGTGTATGGCATAAGCAGAATTAACAGTTGGGTAATCATTTGTACATTTAACATGTCCGGGAAAATTCCCAGTTGCCGGAAGAATCGTCTGCATAACGGTGCCAATGGCTACTTGGTTTTTCATAGTCAAGCACCATGGGAGTGGAAATGAATTGTTATTTCCACACGTGTTTTCTTTATACTTTCAACCCAATCGCTAAGTCTCCATTTCCGTCCCATTAGCCTTTATTTCAAGACGGCAGACATTCACTTGCGAGTTAGACCCTTGTTCTTGAGGAAACCCGGCAACTGACCAACGATTGAAACGCCAATGGAAAGGGATAAAGAATGGGAATTTGGATGAATTTGCAAACGGTATCTATTTTTATCTAATTTCATATAATGGTATCCTGCTATAAACTATTTCAATATGATCGATGAAATGTTTTCAGTAACCATGTATTGGACGCTTATCATAAATAGGTGTTGGCAAAGAGTTTGCATTGCTCTCCCAAGTTTTGCCTACAGAGAGTGGTTTAATATAAAACCGCTTTTTTTTAGCACAGACAAGATAATTCATCCCATGTCTTAGGGAATAGCGTATAAATGCCGAGTGGTTTGCCATCAGAGTTGAAAATGTTCAACTTTCATTACTCAGATACTGTCAATTTTCCTTGCGATGAATAATGTGTCAATTGCAAAAACGTGCGGCATATCTCCAAACGGTATCGGATTGACATTTTTTTTCGGTTATTCGCCTGTGGCCGAACCGCGAGAAATAGTCCCTCAACTTCTATGTAGATGATTGAGGATTGAGGTTCATCTTTCTAGTACGAGCTAACGCATTTTTCCAGTGAAACATGCTTTTTACATATCAATGTAATTTGTCATAGACATATCTGGACCATTTTTGTGAGTACACACTGGAACAATGACTACGACTGATCAAAGGTGTTTCATTCCATTCTACTCAATTTTTTTACATTAGAAAAAATATTTAAGTAATTGAAGCCACCTGGATCAACTCCCACAACCCACATAGATACATTTTGACTAGGTTCCTCGTTTATTATAATTGCTCTTGGGGATCCAGATATACGCTTTTGTTGCTCCATTGCAGTTTTATTAAAGTAATGCCGAATTAATTTTGTAAAAAATGATATTTATTTAGTTTTTATCTTCGCACTCGCTTAATCGACGGCGAAAAATCATTTCCTTTGTCACTTACAAATGTTCAGTTTTCCCATTAAATTGGTGGCAGATGGTGTTTCTCTGTTTGAATCCTGAATTCTTTTTTATAGTAGATAAAGAATAAGGAATTCTGTGAGGTATGCAGAACGGTAGAATAAATTCGCAACGACACTCAACAAATAAAGTATCGGGGAACGTGGAGTAAGTTAGAATAACCACCACTTCTCGAATCGGAGGGACTGTAACCGTGCTCACGCATTGTTGCGAGATATTGGGACGGGGTCGCCAATTGGGATTGTCTAGAAGGGTGAAGAGAAACAGGGAGACGGGTAGGAAGAGAGAAGTGTTAGGGGTGTTGGGGAAGTGAGTCTTGGGTGCTGCGGTGGAAGGCAGTCGTCGGGAGTTGAGGTTAAGAAGTGTTAGGGGAGTCACCGTTTAAGGAAAGAATAGTTGAGGGGAAGGACCATCTCTGATGTAGGATGTTGTTTGCTCGGCCGGTCACGGTTGACGCACACGGCTTAGGGAAAGGAGTGTGCGTGTGTGGTTGAGAGGGGAAGAGGTGAGGTTTTGGGAGTGGAGAGTTCAAAGGAGGGGATGGAAGGGACAAAATATGGGGCAGTTGGAAGAAGAGGGTGGAAAACGGAGATCCACGGACGAGTGAGAGAGAGAGAGGGAAGAAAGTGTCAGGAGAGAGCGGGAATCCGAAATAGGATCCCTATTCGGGGCAAGTGTCCACACTACGAGACGAACTTGGAAAAGGAAAGGGAAAGAGAGGGTGGAGAGAGGATTGGGAATGGAAAGGAAAGACAAGGACATGGAGGTAGAATGAGAAAAGGAGAGAGAGAGAAGCGCAGCAAAGGATATAGTCTGAAAGGGAATTAGAATTGGTGGGAAAAGAAAACAGGAGTCGGAATGAAGAAGGGATGAGAGTGGAAAGGTTTACGAGTGGACGTGGAAGATGTTGTGGTGTGTTGAGATGTGGGCGCAAGATGCTGGGGGGGGGGGGAAAGTAATCGAAAAGGAAAACAGAGACTCGATTACGGAAACTCGAGAGATATAAAGAAAGGAAAAGAAAGGCAGGAAATTGCTCTCAGAGAACAGGAAACAGCAGCAATACCATGGAAAGCTTGCTCGTGTCAGACTAATGAAGTGAAATTTACTTGAGGGGGAGACTTATATGAGAAAATTATATAATTTAATGAAAACGAGAAGAAATATCACTGAGTTAACGTTTAAAGTTAGGGAAAAAAAATTGCGGAGAGGAAGGAATACATCGAGAAAATCATGGTTGAATTCTGTATAAAATACTTTGTTAGCGATTAATGCGATATTAGGAGCCAAAGAGTATGTACGAAGGAAAATATGAATATGGCAGAGGGGAAGCAGTATACAAGAACGGGACAGTGTGGAAGAAATTAGTCAAGGGAGTACTTGAAATGAGGATTTTTATTATTTTTCTATCGTAAAATGGAATTGCGAGAAGGAAATAGATTTTGACGTTCATGTTTTTAGTAATCTGTTGTAAAAATATTTTGGTTGTGATTTTATGTTCTAATTCGGCGAGTAGTTAAAATGTCTCGTTGATTTAATCACTCCGTAAATTTTAATTTTTCAACAATCCATGAATTTCTTTTGGTGGATTTTAGTATTGATTTTTTTATGAGTTGTGCATTTGTATGCTTTAATGCATATCATATAATGGAATGAAAACGGACAAAACCTGATCGTAGTCTGGAATTTTCATCCAAATTTATTGCTAATAATGGTCACATATTCCATTTATTATTGATTAATTCATCTCTCATTTTGATTTTATCATCTCTTCCATTCGCTTACTTCCTTCTGATAGAACAATGGAAGTGAACTGCGGTTGAATTATTGCAGAACATTTCGCTTGAGAGAAGACAATTGAGGCGGATATTTCATTGGATATTACCATAGGACGCACTCATAGTCCCACACTACTACGGAGATAAGAAAAATGAGATTCAATTTGCGCAAAGTTAAGGTTTGAAGGTTAGGGTCGTTCCGTTAATTTCTAAAAGATTCGGAGACCTTTTGTATTAGTAATGCCTCGTCAAAGATTTTAGGGAAAAGGAAAATTATTCCTCGGCACTACACGTTTAGGGCGTAAGTTCATAATGCCTTGATCTTGTGAACGACGGAAGAATGATGAATAAAAATATATTCCTGTCTAAATCAGAAGAAAACTTGTTCAATTTCGGAATGTTTTCAAGGGTTATTGAAAATTAGCCATTAATTCAAATGTGGGGAGTTACTTTATTTTAATTTGTAGAAAGTCAAGAATAAGTATTTTTAATTAATTTACTGACCTGACTGCAACCACTTTTTTATTTAGTACTACATTTTACATTACTGCTTTAGCGTTGAAGCAATGGCTTAGCAATCCCGGGTAAAAGATTTCATAGTTATACGATTACTCAAAGGTATTGTGGAAAGGAACGTCAGTTGATTTTCGTAAAATAATTATAATGGGAAGGGGACGAAAAAAAATTAGATGGTGACATATCTGGCATGCGATAAATTTTTCGATAAATAAAGAATTTTCATTCCTGTTCTCTTAATATCATGCAATGTCGAAATCATGAAACCCTGCTTTGATTACAATATCATTTATTTATGCCATCATCAATCTTCTGATAACCCCAGAATTTGATTAATTAATTGTTACTCAATCGAGTTTTAATGTTGCAGGAGAAATATTTTGACAGTTTCTAAGCCATCATCACCAATGGTAGCATCACTGACATCATTTGGAGCAGTCCTTTACCATTTAAAAAATACCCAATCATTTAAAATGAACTTCGTAATTATTTATAGAAAATAATAATTCATTAAACTGCTAAAAGAAGTGTTAATGCACTTTTTATTTGCTCTCTGTTGTGTGTTTTCTAGCTCGATGGAAACGATTTGGTCGAAATAATCGAAATTTCTATGTGACTGGGTATAACAGCTACTGCATCTTCATCTATGCATAGAATGCATACAGAGATCATCTATGCATCTCCATGGTCATTGTTGGGATCAAATTGGATATACTTACACACGAAAATCAATCTTTCATGTGAAGTCATACGCATGTCAAACTGCGTTATATAGCATCGCTACTTAAAATCCCATGTTTTTACTGTGTTATATTCAATTGTTGTTTACCTCAGAATTCGTCAATTAACAAGTTTCAGATTCTGTTTCTTAGAAGCGTGGTGACAACTCTAGATTTCCTGCAACGATATATCTTGCAATTCTTGACTGTGAGCATGAGTTTGTATACTTAGGTATCGTTGATGCATAATCGCACTTCAAAGTGTAGATTCATGTGCATAGGTTTAATTTCTCCAGTAATATGATAAAAAATATTTCCAAACATACTTTGTGGATAGCTAAATCTTCGTTGTACACTTGAGATCTCATATAGGGTAATGTCAGGGGATATAGAGCACAAATACTACACAATGATATTAATGAAGAAAGTGTATAGTTAACTATTTATCGTGTTGGACAGAGTATATGGAGAATGGAAAGTAGATTTATTTTATCGAAAGTTTGAGTTTAAAGTTTTTGTGTCTGTGAGTTTTGCGAGGGAAAAATGAATGTTTAATGTGTAAGCAGCCTGGGTTCTACATCCTTTGTTTATTTACGCGGTAAAATCAACCGATAGAGTGAAAATAGGTCGTAATACAGGATTACAGCTACAGGTTGTAATGCACCTCTGTTTCAGGAGTAAAACTGAGTTTCTTGTGCTATCAAGACTCTTCATCATAAAAATAATGCTTACTCTACTGTTTAATCTTGTGATGCTATGGTTGACTACAAAACGACTTCATTGTTGAGTGAATTACAATCACGAGCGATAGAAGAGGGGAAGCGAGGATGTGAGGGCCTACTGCTGGGAGGAAGTCAGGCGTGCATAAAGACCTGTTTCTTGCATTATTATTTTTTACCATTTGGCGGGAAAATGTCTTTCGTAGTGGCAAATATGGTCCGTCAAAGGTTCTTACAGAGAGGTAAAGCGGTTCCTTTGTATCCGATGAGAGGAGGGTGCGCGAGAAAAGAGCAGGAGGCGGAGTTAACAGCGGAAGGAGTTGGCTGGGCGGGGGAGGAAGGGAAAGAGACGAGGCTTGAAGGAAATTATTGTGAGATGAAGGAGAAGGGAGGGCGGTATTAGAGGATAAAGGGGAGGAAGAAAATTTAAAAAAAGGGAGAGAGTGAAAGGTAGGTGTAAGGGAGGAAGGGAGGATAGTTTGGACATGGCCGCCCTTAAGGCGAGGGAAGGGAGTGCCGCAGGACATAAAGGGAGGCATAGGTGTTAGCTCTTTGTGTTAAGGGAAGGCGGGGTGTGTGGGATCGGTTGAAGAGGGAGGGATGGATTGGGCGGGGGGGGATAGAGAGAGAGGAGGATGGGGACGTTTACGGGTGGAAGAGAAGAGAGTACGGAGTGTGGGCAATGTCTTGCGATGAATGCAGCGAGAGGAAAGGGAGTGAGAAGGAGGTAGAGAACGGAGATGTGTTATTTGGACGCCACTGCATGAGTTTGTGTACGTGTGTGAACTAAGGAGGGAATTTGGAGGCGATAAGACTTAGAAAGCAGGTGTCTCAGAGGACTGTGCCATAGAGTTTATTCCGTTGAGGTTGAATGGAGGAAAAGAGTAGGAGAAAGGAACATGGAATTGTATAAATCCTGTTCTAGAAATCTGGTTGACTAAAGTACATCAGGGTTAGTGAAAAATCAAGTAGTGGTAGGAAGTTAAAAAATGTGCCGGCTAATGATAAATATGAATCAGGATTGTTATATGAAAATGTAAAGTCGAGGAAAGAGAATGGGGAGTTACCTTCAGCAGTTTATTTCCCCCTACTCTTACAAGCGTACTTACTAGAAGTGTAGTAAAATCTTCACGAGAGCATTAAATTACAAGCACACACCAAAGGTATGAATAGCAATGATGATATTTTCGTAAATTTACCTTTCATAAACGTAACTGTTTTCACTTCCTGCATAATCCCATCGCTTAAGCTTCACATGATGGCTTCTGTTATTATTCGGGGTAAATCAATTGCGATTACCACCTGACAATGTCTGCCTCGTATGCACATGTATATTAATAACAACGTGGTGCCCCTGGATAAGGATTCGGCATAAACACTGATTGTTTTTGTGAATTAATTTTTTAGCTATAAATTTTTCAATATTTTGTTTTCATTTCCTTTCATTAATAATTTTCAGGGTGTATTTGTCCATTTGCATTCCGCGTCAGAAATAGTTGGAAATTTGATTTGCTGTATATTAGTTGGGGTACCCTTAGGAAGTCTTTTTTAAACTTCGGTGGTTTATTTATGTTAAAAAATAAAAACAAATGACTGTGATATTAATTAACTCAATCTATGCGTGTATGTTTTTATCTTAAATGTATAGAAATACAATGCTAAACTTTCGTACTGATAGACGATTTGTTAAATCTCTTTTACTCGGATATGATTTCTAAGCCATCATGCGTCGTAGAAATCCGCGGCTTTTTTTCGATTTCCCCATCTAAAAAGTAATTATTATTTTAATAGTTTCTCCCATTATTGAAATTGTAGGTCAGTTTTTTATTCTTCGTAATATATGTAATTAATGTCGTTAACTATAAGGAGAACACCTGTTTCACGATGAATTATTGTCGAGCCATTTCCGATAACAAACAAGGCGAATTTTAATTATGTTTGTCTTACCACAATATAAATCCCACGAAAACCAACGCAAACAGCTGGAAATAAAACTTTTTCATTGTTTGCTCGCGGAATCATAATATTTAAAAAACCAAAAGGCAAGGTTTAGATATGAGGTTGTGATCAACATTATCGGAAAAATGACTAGTTGATACCAGTTATAATGCATAGTTAATGATCAAATCGTAAAATTGAAAAAATAAGAATTTTTTTAAAGATTGAAAGTGGTGGAAATATAATTTTGGACGCTGTGTACAATGACTGATTTTTGGAAATGTGCTTCTAGGATTCTCCCGGATATTTTTAAGCGGCAAGATTTGCTGCATAAATGTAGAGTGCAAAAAGTAACTAATCATATTTTCCTATAAAAAAGCAAGGAATATTATCTCCAGTTAAAATTATTACCAAGATAATTTTAATTTATATTTCAAAAGTTGGCTTATTCTCTGCTCAAGGGGAATATTTTTCATTAGCAAACAGATTTTCCACTTGAACATTTTGATATTCATGGAGCAATTCCAATGTGTAAATGTGTAGATTTATTTCTAGAGATGACTTATTACTTTTTACGGATATTGAAATGTACAGAAAACCATGATAGCCATGATGATTGTTTTTGTCCGTGTGGTATTCTTTTAATGCATATTAATTCGTTTTAATCACTGGATTGGTTGATTTTTCATATTTCTATATAAAATACGAATAAAACTGTATCGAACGAAATCTATGTGATGCGTTTGGTTTGCAGTGTGTTGTGTGTGCCGAGGAATTTCACAATATGGGTCTGGAAAATGAATTGGAACTCACAAAATAAGTGTGAGAAAATGGGGAAGAAAAGTGCTGGAGCTACGTTTGAATTATTCCTTTTCCATTCAGCGAATTCTTCTTTGAAAGTTAACGAGTGTACGAGTGTTATAAACACCACTCACCTTTTGTGTGACGAAGAGACACATGTGCTAAGGTTCTGGATGTTTTAATGAGCCTGAGGAGATAAATTGACGAGAGCCATCTTTACTAATCAATGGTTTGACACTCCATTGCCTTTGGACAATGAAGCGCTCTTTCATTCGTGCTTTTTATGGTCGGTATATAAATACAAATCCGATGGGAGGTTGGTGATTATCTGAAGTACATGCCACGGATATCTCGGGTTGGATTAAAATAAGCTATATTTTTCCAGTAATCAAAAAATCAACGGTTGTCATTTCATTTCATAGTGAATGGAGGTTTGTTGCGAAAAATATTATCCTGATCCTATTATATGGACAATTACGTCATTAGATCCTAATTCACTTCAGTTGGATTATAAAGGTTTTGATCATTACAACTTGAAAAACAATTTCGTAAAAAAAGAGTACAAAAACAGGTCAATATTCAGGTCTGGTTACAACATTTTACAGAATTCAACCGGAAAGATCGTTTGGTAGGCGAGGGTATGGCTCATCCAATACGTAGGAGCCATACTAATAGCAATGGCGAGGGAATTCATGCGTCAGGAGACGGAGAGGGGGCAACTCCTTTCCGTGTGCCGTCTGTGGTATTTCAGGAAGACACTTGAAAAATCTCACAGCTTGGATGAAGCTGAGGGTGCTCACCCGGAATCGAAGCCGGGTTCTCCGGTCAGATCAGGACTCTACTCACAGGTCTACTACGCACAAATTACAACTTATAACTTTCGAATCATAGTCAGCGCTCATGCTAATTACTAGACATTCAATCGTCAGATTCGGGGTAATGAAGTTTTACCATAAACTTATATCACATTATCTCTCCTGCGCTTTTCTTTATTAATGCAAATAACCCTTTCACCGTTATTTACTTATTCAAGGCGTATTAGGTAAGGCATATCATGTAACATAAGACCCCATTCATTTCTCTAAGATTTTATTAATATTCAAATTCCCGTTCAACAACTCTTAATTATAACACAATCAATCTTGGATTGTTTTGATATCTGAAAAAAATGTATTAAAATGCCAATTTCTACAGAAGATTATTCTTAAAACATGATTTGGAGGTTCTTGTCGCTGTAAGCTTGAAAGAAAGAACTCTCCCCAAGGGTAATGAGAGTGCGTGCGAGAAATGAGAAACCGGACGACAGGCGTCGTGAAGTGAAATTGCGATGTGAGCTGAAGGCGAAATCGGGGATGACAATGGGGATGAGACAAGCATCGTATTCACGTGATGAGGAAACTTAGGTTCAAGGTTTTTCAGGAGCCTCCCCGTCTTATTTCACTGTTGTTTTTCTCACCAAAGGTCGTCAGGGACATTTTAGCTTCCTTGACACCCGCCCCTTAATTTCTCCTCTTCCTCCTAGCCTCTCTTTGTTCCTGCTGGAGATGTGGGCGAGAAAAGAAAAAAATGTGAGAAAGAAGTAAATTCCGAGCAAAAGAGAGAAACTATTAAAAAAAATCGAGAAAAAGGCGAAAGGAAAGTGGTTGGTTGGTCGTTGGAGCGTTGGTCACATTGGTCAAAGTTTATGTCCCTCTTTCTCTTTCGTCTCCCTCCGACAGTATTCAACATAACGCCGTAGGTGATACGGGACGACAACTACTCGTGAGGGCTAGTAGCTGAACGATGGGGGACACACGGAGAGGGGGAGAAGGCGGTGGTGGGAGTTGGAGGGAATAGGTTGCGTGCTTTGGAGAAATCTTCTTGAAAGCTTCCTTTCTCCTCCTTCTACCTCTCCCTCTCGTACTTCTCCCCCCGGACAGTTTCAACTTCTTCTGCTTGCGGACATGCATTGGGTGAAAATACGCCCTTTTTCTTTCCCTTTCAGCCTCGTCTCCTATTTCCATCCTTTCTCTTCAAGCGCTCCTTCGGCCCCTTTAAAGGCGCCGATTCGATTCGTATCGATGTCCATTTGCTGCATTACCTGTCTTTTCTTCCCATCTCCGTTTTGTCTATCAATCCCTACGTCATCACCTCAATGGTGCTTTGAAACATCTCGCAGCTATTTTATTGCAGAAAACATGCAAAAAGTTATATAAATGTGAAATATATGTTATATATATTTTTCAAAACATTTCCAAAACCATCAAAATTTGTGTTTTAATTTATTTTCAAAATTGACAGCTATGAAAATAAATTCATTAAAAATATAGAAGATATTTAGTATTCTGGATAAACTTAATGAAATTGAAAACGAATTTATTTATATTGGATACCGTCTAGAGGTACCCTGGTTCATTTACGAAAGTCTGTGGGCACTGTCTTAGTAATTGCGTTTAATATTCCATGAAACATTTAAAACATTATGCTGTGCCACTTTTGCCATGTTATGGGTATATTATCTCAGTTACGAAATTATCATATCCGTATTGAAAAATGTACTTGCATTTGTTCTTTTTCCTCAGGAACATCTGTAGTTAAACAATAAATATATCGGAATACCGTAATGAAAACATCAAGTTTACAGGTACTGATCGTTTGATAGGTGAAAAGATATGCAAAATGATCTGACAAGGACAGCTAGCGGAAAATTAATATTCCAAAATTCAGATCTTCAGAAAAAGAGAAAAGAAGACCTATCTGTCGAGGCACAATCCACTTGACACTTTTTCTCCATATTTCTTTCACACTACATTAACTCTTAGTAAAACTCGCTGGAATACTCAATGTATGGTCGAAAGACTTCTATTCTTCCTCTCCCAGTCTCCTATTCTACTCTAACAACGGGATACTTAAAATCTTGTAGCCCTCCTCCTTCTTATAAATTGCCTTTGTGAGCTAACCAACCGATATACTATAATTATCCCTCTGATATATTCCTCCAAAGTCTACAGTAAATTTTTTAGTCTCACATTTTTCTAAATACCATCCATAATAAAGCATACCGATAAATGTGTTCTCTCTTGGCCCACCTTTCATCTCGCTTCTTCGTCCAATTTCCATTCATAGTTTTCATCATCTATTTATCTAGCTTCCAGGAAGTCGTAATTCTTCTCCTATTCTCCTATCTTTTGAGAGCGCGCAGTCTTGTGAATGAACCCCTCCGACTTTGCCTCTTTCATCCTCAACTTTTATATTTTTTCCTTATCCCTACCCTCGGATTTTTTTCTTTCCTACTTCGCTGCCTTTTTAAAACACTTTTTTTTACACTTCCCGTTGGCATTAAAGCCCCTGGGTGGTTTTCCCTTTTTCGTTTTCCCTTCTTGAAAACTCCATAACGTTAGTGGTTTACATTTAATTGGTGATTAAACTCATCGTGTTGCCTTTCAAAATATCATCCTTCATTATGGTCCTTTGATTGTTGCTGTATTTTTAGAACGGTACAGTGTAATTGGATCTTATTGTGCCCTTTGAAATATCTCTTTATTATACCAGAATCTCGTATCTACGGAGTTTTTCTCTTCCTTCGATAGAATCCATCAGCCTCGCAATTTTACCTCTAGCTCTCCCTTTGTTCGCCTACTCGTATATTTATTTCCATTTCTTTCTCCTTCGTTCTCTCGCAACTTCTGTATGGCTTCCTACTATGCCTGACTGCCTTCATTCATATTGCGTTACGTGGGGGGAATCCTATTGGGTCCCCCCGTCTCATCGATTGCTTAGGGTACCTTTTTGCATGACTTGATTGTAAGTGGTGGCAGAAGGCGATTTTAATACTTCCTCATTTCCTTCCTTATATATTTCTGCGATCTAGACGTGGAGTTTAATTGGCTTTTTTCACCGTCTGAGTTGAGGAATCAAGGAAAGCAAATTAATGATTCGGAACGGGAAAAAAATGCCCAATGCTCTCCAATCCCAGCTAAAGAAATAATAACTTTTAACTCTTAATATTAAATATTTTTGAATCGAACAAGTTGATTTCATAACGTTCATTAACAAAACTTGAAGATAATTCTACTCGTAGTTTTCTTTGGTAGATAATGCGAGAAATTGGTCACAGTGGGCCAAAATTTTCGAAGAAGAGTTGACTTTTGCGATTCCTGTGGACAGCTTGAGTCCTCCCACATGAAAGTTTATTACGCTTTCTTGCGATATTTTATTAGGGGCATGTTTAATTATATTAATGTTGTGCACCTGTAAAGTGTTTATCAATTTATGTTGTGGGCAAAGACCTACGATATCTGATCCACTTGTTACCGCTAATTCATTGAAACATTTTTTGCGTTAAATATCTCTTGTGAGTCATTTTTATCTTGTTATTTCTGTACGCGGGAACCTCTTTGTTTTACTGTAAATGAAAAATCTTTTCGTCAAACAAGTGTTCAAGTAACTTAAGCGCATACAATTGGCTAGCAAAATGGTTTAAGTGCTACACTCATTATGGAACGCTAAGTACGTTGCTCATTATTGCTGTAATTATGGTTTTCACAGAATGCGCACCTCATGTGTGTGTCAAGTGTGCACCTTTCCATAGTTTAATGAGCGGTACTAAGTGACAGCACTGTGACCTTCATTTCTGAAAGAATAACATACTATTTTCCTTATTTTATGATCTATTTTGTATTTCGGCAATTGAGCGGAATCCGGAAAGCATGTGCCAACATGATGATCTTCATCATGTTTGTTTTGGGTACAGCCATTTAATCAAATTCGCTCGACGTTTTCGCCACAAGGATTTTTCATGAGAATTCGCAATGGATTTACTTTACTGCCAATTCCCAGGAAGCTTTATTTCATCCAGGGCATCTATTGGGCTTGTGAAATGGTTGGAGAGTGGAGAGGTGGGCTGCGGTGCGTACTATCTCTCGAGCACGGTGAAATATCGACGAAACATTGTGTGAAACACTTCCTCCATTTTGATCTCGCGCTTGCTCTTCCTCTTCCCGGGTTCTCCCTCCCCCGTTCCGGAATCTATCAAGTCGGGAGTGTTATAAATCACTCCAGCCTTTCCGGGCGCGCAACGAAACAATGGAATCCGCGTTACCTTAACCCCTATTGCTCCATTCGTCGTCCTTCCTGCTACCCTCTTTCCGCGAACACCTGGCCAAGCGCGCGCCGAGAGTTGATGATTCATTCTGCCGTCATATATTGACCTGTGAAACCAGATCCTGGAATGCTTTTGGTGGTTTTATCCACGAGCCGTAAATTGCCTATGTGATCAGCGATAGCTTAACCAAGGGTGAAGCGAATCAGGTGATATTAATCTTCTGCGGTAGAAATTATGTGATTACATTCAATGAAGCATCTATTGGCAAATAAAATAATGGTAGGCAGGCATATAGTAAGGTTAGCAATTCTGACGATGAAAAACTATTCTAAAGGGTAATAGGAGTAAGGAGTATGCATCCATTAAAATGAAATGGGGGAGAAAAACTTGGGATTCCGGCACATAAGGATTTGCAACATGATGATCACCGAGTGAATATTATTAATTCACCAGCGCTGTTTTGGGAAACTCCGGGCGGAAGAGTCAAATGAAAGTAGTGTCTGTTATATTTGATCGTAGTTTGGCTTTTTGGGTTTTCTCTAATCCACATGAATCCATTATTGATTTCAATCGGCTAATTCGGAAATAATATCCAAAAGTTGGAAAAACTTATTTCCACGTGACATACGATTGTGACCTCTACCCATTAATAAATATTGAAAACCCAGTAGCGTTGGCTCATATTCTTTCCATATTTATAATTTACCTATTTTCAAAAATAGTTATAATAAGAGGATATAATTAACGTTTAATCTAAATTTAACTTGACAAAACAAAGCTAGGGTGCATGGCAGGGGTTAATTTCACAGTATACCATACATTACCCACCAAAACATTACTTATATAGTGAAAGAATACGAGAGGTATGGGAGAGTAGTCTGCAACTTGGGGGTTGGTTTATAAGTGATGATAGACCTCACCTCGTACTAAGCCCTTTGTACGCCGCCATGTAAAATTTGCATATTTAGAATAGAGGATTAAGGTCTCTAAGCTAAAATTTCCTTGTGCTACCTGCGATTTTCCAGAAAGTTCTGGTACCCACAAAATCACACAGTTTAGGATCATATGCAATTTTCCAAATATAGTATCCAGAACCTTTTTCTTATCAGCAGGACGCTCTGCCCTTTACACGAACCATACTAGCTGTTTTGGGAGATATCTTATTTTAGAGATGCAGAAACGATAGTTTCAGGTGCAGAGGTATTGGTAGGAAAGCAGGCAATAATTATACAATACAACATTAGCTGCATATTATAAATGATAACAGCTTTTACTATCGGTAAAAACGCATGGGATTTCATGCTGAATTTTAAAAACTATCTTCATGGTTTAGCGAGCATAACCGCTGTAGAGTTCATATGGTCTGCCAAATTCAAATGCAATGCAGTGAAACATTGGACTGTACTTGCCATCTCTGTCATCTTTTCAATGTCCACCCAGTCTTAAGTTAGCGCATTACAAGTAAAACGCGGTGAATGTTACATTTCAACCTACCTTTCTAAAAAAATGGATGTGTAATGACTATTTAAAATTCATGTAAGGTCAATGAAAGGGAATTCGTATAGCCCATAAATTATTTAAGTATTTTCTTTTCTGATCAAGGTTTTGAACTAATCAGTAGTCTTTTTCTAGGTAAGGAAACGATTGGACTATGCTGATATTCATTTGCAAATAATAATAGATGAAAATAAGTCATATTATAATTTGCTTAGCAAGCGCTACTCTATTATATTTTTAATTTTTAACTTACCAAGATAATCTGGTCTTAACGTTCGGTTTCATCAATGTCTTTTAGTGAGCCAAGTTATTACCCAAAACGGATTTCAAATACCAAACCATACAATCAGTTCTTGGTTTCATTTCTTTTGCATAATGTTTGATAATCAATTTTTCCTCACTCACTTCTGTAACATTTCTATCGCTTATTCAATTAAAATTACATATTTTAAAAAAATCTTCGTAACTATTTTTTAACAACTCGCCGACGATTAAGCAAAGTTTTCTCAATCTAGAGATAGTAATACAATCGCTGGAGTCACTTCAGTATATTTTGAAGCATACGGTGTACCAAATTATTCCATTTCTTTCTTTTTTTAGGCAAAAGACACAAAATTGAAAAAATGCATTTTTCAAAAGAAAATTCTTAAAAATATTCAAATATAATATTTAAAGACGATGAGTTGACAATCAGTGTATCAAACGGGCTAAACGTCAATCGAATGTCAGAGTGCCATAAGTATTATGTCGCTTGCGTCCAGGAAATTGTAGCATCAAACCCAGCCAATTCTTAACGAATTAATGGATCCATGCGGAGTTAGAAATTGACCCATGAAAAATTTCTTGTAAACGCCACACCTTAAACTTGTGCATATAATTTCGTACAAGAGAGATGACGAAGGATGAGACTCGGAATTACTTTAATTTCATTTTCCTTTCATTCAAAGGGGGCGGCGTTTATTATCTCGTTTGGTACTTACGCGTGAAAGAGCACAAAAATAAACTGCCACACGTAAGAGTAGGGTTAGCAAACAGCACCCTCTCTACAGGTGTGCCAGTTGGGTTGCATGGGAAGAAAGCGAAATAATTAATCAAGGGTTCAGACGACGGACTGCAGGCTGCGATGGCAGAAGGGAATAGAGTGAGGAGGGGGCGTATGTGTGCGAGAGAGATGGGATAAAGGGTGGGGAGAGACAGATAGGCAGAGGGGGAGAGAAAGAGGAGGAGTTTGTTCTAAAAGGTCGCAGTGGCGACCTCTTGTAATGCTGCCACCTGAGTTTCTCTAGAGGCCGCTGGGATTGAGATTAAGTAGTCGCAGTTATTGCGGCGTCGTGGCGTGGAGGCGGTGGGTTCGTCGAGCTGGTTGGATGGTTAAGGCCTAAAAGGAGGGGCTAATATGTTACGGTGCTTATTGTCCCTTTGCAAGGGAATGACGGAATGAGTAATGACTTCCTTATGAAACAGTTGGGCACGGAATATTCATGGAACAGAATCGTTTCTATCGATCCGGGATCTGGAATTCTCTCTCTTGACCTCCTTCTCTCTGGGGTCATCCGTGGCGTTAATTTTTTTTACGGAGCATAGTAATTCAATTAGTATTCATTGACCGTGTCGTTTAAATGATATTGAGTGTGGAATATTTTTTAGTACTACAGGTGAAACTATGTACGCTTTTGGTGAAGAGGAAGGAAGAGAAAGAGGCAGCTTTTACGTCAAGAAATTGTGTAGCTATTATGGGACTAAAATCAAGCTTAAAAATGCAGCATGCTTCAGAAGCGCACAAAGACCTTCAAAAATCTGATTTTTAACAGTAGAATAAATAAGTTTTGAAAAAATTAATTTCATTGTAGGGGTACTAAAAATAGTAAAAAATCTGAATGGACTAGTTGATTAATTGGCAGATGATTCTAGAAATTATTTATTTGGAAACTATGGAATAAGCATTATTTCTGCTCTATGGAAGACTTAATTTGTGGTGTTTTGCACAAAATGAAATTTCGAGTGCCAGCAATGGAAGCACCCAAGTAAGGGTGGCCAATTACAAAATGAATTACACTTGATCTTGCAAAAGCGTTAGTAAAACGTTGGAGGCATATTTTTGGATACATTTAAAATCAAGTATAAATTTTCCTAGATTAGAACGTCGAGTGTAACTATCTCGTAAATGCATGAGGCTACACTTTGTAAGCATAGAGTTTTTAAAAAGTGAAAGTCTTTTGTTAAACTCACAAAAACAACTAATGATTGGACTGAAGTAAGTACATGGAGTTGTGGGGGCGCGAGGTTAGCAATAAGAATTCATCAGAAGGACAGGGAAGTAATTATGCGAGACAGGGATGGAAGCGGAGGGTTTAGAAGACTGATCATATATGAAGATCTGGCGTACGGAAAGTGAGGTCGGGGCGAAGGACGGAATGATAAAGGTGGAAAGTACGAGGGTCCCCGGGGAGGATCTTAGCGGTATGTTCCCCTATCTCACATGACCTGGGTGGTAATGTTTCTTCCACCGCTTTCTTTACCACGCCCTCCCGTTGAAACTAATGGATGACTCTCGAGTGGAATACCATCATACCATTCTCACTCGCGAAGTGGCATCGTTTCCCGGCTTGAGCGGGAAATCTTTTGCAGGGACTCTGTAAATTGCTTTGTCTCACTCTCCGCATTCTTAAGCGTTCATTTTCCCAGAAAATAGTACAGGCTCTTTAAGTACCTTTTCTTAATGCGGCCAAGCTTTTATTTTATTGTTTGTTTTATTACACCGGGAAAGATGGAGATTTTTTTATGTGACTGTAAACCTAAACGGCAGAGGGTATTTGAATGATTATTTCAGGTCGACTTTGAGTATATATGTCGGGGCGGGGATAATTATGGTTAAAACATGAAAATTATATAAAATAACGATTTCACATCAAATTCTGTAACATTAAGGTAAGAATATTTGGTTTTCTTCCGCCTTTTCTCTCACCTCGTTTCGCTTGGTTAAAAACTTTTCTTCACATTTTCAAGGAATTTTTCGTAAGGAATGAAAAATGTAACAGACTTAATTAATCTTTCTATATTAATAAGTGGATATGGTTTTTATTTTTCTTCTATTATACATTTTTAGATCGTCCTTGTGATTCCAGATTAACATACCGCCAGTTTACGCAGCTCTCATGCCCGAAATGGCTGTTCAACTTGCAATATTATTTGCTTTTCAGGCAAGCACTTCACCAGGCCAACCTGTTGTGGAATTTGCATGAATTTACTTTATTTTCAATATATCTTTTATGTTTTTAAAGCCAGTTCTTAGCATTAACAGTTATTATTTTCTCTTTTCAGGTAAGGAAATCAGGATGAGATTGAGATGCACAGAATGGTCAGGAAACACGATTGAAACTGCCCCAGGGTACGTTATGTGTTGAATTTTTATTTCAGCATCAAGGACGCTTATATGCACTCTGATTATGTAGCACACAGTTTTATGAGATATGTATTCTTGGGTAGAAAGCAGCACTGAAATACCATCAAATTATCTTTTAAGGACGATAGTGTCTTCTTTGATGCTCTGATCTTCACTTCAATAAGATTTATATTCCGAATTAATCTTAATGCCAAATTCGTCATCAAATTAGCTGAGCAGTTATGTGAAATAGGAACAAACTCTCGTTACTCATCATACTTAAAGATAAAATCCCCGTTATAAGATTCACACATCTTACAGAGAATAGAAAGTTTGACTTGAAGTTAGGCAAATTGTACACTATGTCGTTGTGTGGGTTGCCGCCAATTCATGTTCGCTCCGCAAGATCTGTCCCAAAAGTAGTAGGACTGAGTCGATTAAAAAAAGTTGACATTGACAGAATTGGTATATTCACTAAAAAATATTCGAAGCAGCTCCCTTTTGAGTCCACACATTGCTTCCAGAGGGTTTTCTGCGCCTCGTACGCTTTCTGGAAGGCGGCGCCCGAAATGCTGCTAATCTCCCTCTTCAAAGCCTGATGTAACTCTTCCACCGAGCCGTGATGACTTCCTTTGGGAACGGATTTGAGACGGGGCAGAAGTCTGGTGGGGCATTGTCTGAAAAGTTTTGATTCTCACTCACATGGTCGAGAAGCTCTTGGCAGATCCGCGTGTGAGTTTCCTATTGTTGGAGTTGAGAATGAATCATTTCGTTATACCAACTGAGAGTGCTGTATTTTGATATGCATATGGATTTGGATATGATTCTCACTAAACAGTTATGACATTCTGAACGACGTAAAATTGTGTGTATTTTGGATTTGGAAAATAGAGTTTCCCTTGGAATTAAATTCTAACTAAAAAAGCTTCAATGACCGTGAAAAAGTTGAGTCATTATTTTAAGTAAGGTTTGGCGATTATTATTCCCGGATTAATAGACAAATATTTATGGTAGATTAATGAGTTCAATCGTAAATTTACCCTTGACATACTGGAATTTTATGAAAAATGATATTAAGTATTTATCTTTGGAGACACTCGCTGATTTCCGAGGTAGAATTATCAGTTGGACCCTAATATTTTTCTACATCTTAGAAATTTCCATGGCAAAATGAAAACGAAAAATCATAAATTTTGTGTAATTCTTTTATGTCTTTAAACGATTTTATAAGCTACCCAAGGTTCGGACGATTTTCGGTATTAAACCAAAAAATGTACGTGTCCTTAGGAAGTAATAAAACTTGTAAACATCATTGCTTCGTAATGTCACCGGAAATACCAATTGAAAAAGTAGCCTATTCAGTTAATCATACGTTTGCTTATATTTTTCTAAGTTCAGTTACATTTAAGAGGCTTGGTAAAAATCAATCTGAGAAAGATCTTTAGCCCTATTTCTTTCGAAAGCCATTCTTTAAACGGCCCCGCTGAACGCATATCCCCTGTTATTATATTTTTCTTGCATTTTACATTTTTCTTTTTTGTTCGTCGATACCACTCTCGCAAAAATAGTGAAATGGTACGAAAAATATTATTGTTGAAGGTTTTTCACGGAGCAAAGCATTAAATTAAAAGTGTGAGTATTTTTGTTTCACAGCGTTTGTTTTGTGCTTTCATAACCCTATCATACTCCTCGGTCGTCCCACATCTACATTCTTTTGGAAGTGAAGTCGAGGACGTTAATGTATAGCGCTTGGACGTCCCCCGGAACGTTTGGCTTGTTCCCTCATCTAGGTTTGTAGTGGTTTGCGTTTTTTTCGGAAAGGCAAAAATTCACGTCGCTCTCCTGTGGCTTTTTTCCAATATCTCTTCTCCTTTTGCAAGTCAACCCCAGAACGATGAGTTTGAGCCGGTTTTTTCTATGGGTGACCTCATGGATATCTGAAATCGGTCGTCTGTTTTGAAATTCTAAAAAAAAACGAAAATGTGTTATTTTAAATCGCAGTCAGAAGTAATCCTAAACTATATGGATTAGTGGTATTTTTCAGGCTCCTAGTAAAAATGTGGGCATTCTCCTCTTTATTTAAATCGGATTCGCAAGCAATATTTCTTCACTTGAGAACTTTTCTGTGAAATTTTACCAAATTTCATTCCGTTTTGCCTACCTCTGAATGTTAAAGCAGTAATAATCTGAATAATTGTTGCACCCATTGCTACATTAATACATGTTAATTAGTAATTAAACTTAATTCAACGAATTATATTTTAAGTGGTGATTTAATCGGTTGATTTAAAGCCGGTTTTCAAAGGCCGTCGCCCAACTCGATGGCAAAGAAAGGGAATACATTTTCCCAGTTAGTCTCTTTCGGAGAAACGACTTTTTTGATGTAATAAAAATTTCTCTTGATTTCCCAAGAAAATTTAGGGTTTTCTTCTTGAATAGTACAATATTACAGAGCTGCCTGCTACAAGAATTATGCCTTGGATTTTATCATTTTAGGGTAAATGGTTGTATACCATATGACCTAGCAGTGAAACCTTCCATTTGCATAAGCATTAAGGTAGCAAGAAATTTTCGCTGTATTTATAAGCCATTTTTGAATCGGGTAGTTGAATGCGATTTCTCTCATTCTCTTTAAGAATTTTTAATTTACTATGCATATTTAATCAATTTAAACGATGGTGTTTGGCAGTCCTCCTACTTTTATAAAATTAAATTTTAAAATTGTTAATTGCCAATTTCCATTAATACGTTGAATTAAGAACAGACGCTTTTATCATGAATTTTGTAGGATATACATGTACCAAGTGTATACACATCGATTTTATAAACTAATTGCAGGTTTAGTTCGTGAAATTTCTATTTCCGACATTAATAATATGTATAATTATAGAATCACTTACTTTCAACGAAGAAATTGACCAAGTAAAATTTTTGTAAACAGAATTTCGACGGGAAATCAATGACGGTTATTGTCGTAATTTCGATCTATTTAGAATATTTTTCCATGTAGATTTCTACTTGATCCTCTTATGAGTACTTGTGTCCTTTATTGCTCTAGAAAGATAAAGAAAAAACGTGCTTAGGATATGTGAAATATCGTTTTTCTTCCCCACGAAAGAAAAAGATTCTCTGTGAATTATGGTCTGTCAACAACCACCCAATTACATGGCCTTTACTACTTTAAAAGTTGAATTTATGAGCATTACTTTGAAGGCGATTCAAACAAATTATGAGAGGGATATTTAAATTTGATACGACGAAGGGGACAGTAACTGGTCAGAATTGGAGTGCCTTTACCTAAGATTCATCTGCTCTATATGGTTCCCTCTTGCCTCGAGATTATCACTTGATTATTTGGTATCGGTATAATCTTAGATACAAGTAGTGTTTAAAGGTTTATTAATGTTTTAACGGAGTGATTTTGATGGATGCGCTTCCTTTCGGGACTTCATCCAAACCAAAAAATGTCAACAGGATGGATGCTTATCCATTGTTCTAAAGTAAAAAACGCACCTTAAATCCTAAACAGTGATAATTTTAATGCTGGTGAAAAATTAATACGAGAGAATACGATCAAACCAATTAGACCACGGAATAAAATGACACGTTTCAATTCACTAGAAGAGATTGCTTTAATTTACAAGCATTATTCATGGATGAAAGCCCGAATAGAAATATTTTTATTAGTAGTTCTCTGCTACAAAAATCATTTAATTTATCCATCGAAATAATTTCGCTTCGCAGTGACGAATCGAATTAGAATCGTCATTTCTGAAAACTGATGTCAAAACCCAAACCTTGGGTGCAAATCATTTCGAAGATTTTTCTAGCGGTATTATATTCTGGAGTAATGGAGAGAGTGGGGGTTTGTCATTTTTGTGAAGCAAATTTTAATCCATGGTGGGAGTCGTCAAAGCCGTGAGGCTCAAGACTCTTTCGTCATTTATCAAAACAGTCGCTAATCGTTTTGAAGAAAATGAACGTTTCTCGTAACGGGGTGTGATTAGAAAGAGTCGCTCTATCAATTCTGGCTATAGAATGATACCTTGAAGTGAATTAAGTACTTAGGGGTAATGATGCTTCCGTGTCTGACGCAGGCAGTGAGAGAAATAAATCAGAGGGAAAGTGGAGATGTTTTAAGACCCAAGGGAATCCGAAGATGTATATATGTGTTCGGAGAGTCGGTGGGAGTAAAGAGGGATGGAGAACGGTGGTTAAAGCGAGAGGGGGGAGCATAAGATACGCCAGAGAAAGAGTAGTAAAGTGGGTGGATGGAAGGGAGAGGATCCGCGTTAGGAAGAAGGGGTGCAAGTTTAATTAAGTCTAGGGGGAGGATGGGAAAAAGGCTTACAGCAAACAGTCAGGAATACCTTTTCCACGAGGCGCTCCGTAAATAATTTTTTCTTTTCACATCGCGTTGAGTTTAAACCGTTTTTCATGTTTCGGGAATTATATTAAATTTCTTAACTCCGCCCTCAAATAAAATATTTTCTTTATAAATGTAAGGCATTAGTGTTATCTCTTTAGCGTTAGTAATCATTTCGTGGTAATTTTTTATGAAAAATCTAATTAACTGCTGGATATTATTACATAAATGATTTTGTACCAAACAACTTGTTTGGTATTGACGAAAACGAAGATAATTGCCATATTTTGAAAATTATTCACCATTACATAAAAGCCAATGTTTTATGAATTCAAAACTCTCTCTCATGTCTCCTCCTTGGTCGAGATTTCTGTTTAAGATTTTTTCAATATTAGAGTTGAATGCATTTAATATCCTGAAATTTGCAAGCTTCCGCGTTCTTATATGGTAATTCACTTATAAGAAAATGAATATCTAGGGCAGTAAATAAGGGTGTATGATGATGCTTTCTGATATTCCATCGTTTACGGTGAAAACTCAAGCTGAACGGCAAAATGTACACTTTGTCGCATAGATAATGGGATTGTATTCGTATGTGGTTGCTTGAGAGAACAGTTATACAGAATAATCATAGTGAAATGATTTGAGTAGGCTAACCTTTTATTGTGCCGTTGCAAATATTAGTTATTCTCCAGCTCTCAATGCCAATTTTCTTGCGACGATATAGTATGTCTCCGCCGGATGAAATGTCCGAAATATTTTCGTTATAATGAACGCCTAACTATATTCATTAAATGGCCAGAATATGACCACATGTATATACTTACATGTATTGCCAATCGTTCCCAGATAATCTAGAAATAAGGCAACTATTTTGGCTAAAGCATCTTAGGAACATTCATCACTTCTTGTAAGTCTCGGTGAATTAATAATTAAAATTTTTTTAAATTTATCGAAGGTGCAACTTTTTCTGCGGTTCACATAAGCTGCGGATTGAACACCACAATAGATAATTGAGGTGAAATAATGGGATTTAGGTTGTAGGAGCGCCAGTGGTGGGAAAAACGAGATGGAGGCAAAAGAAAAATTCCGTAGAATAGGACATTTTCATCCGAGGAAAATCCAGCTAACAGCAAATAATAACAGTGTAGACGCAAGGAAATTGTTCATACAACCTAATAATAAGAGTGTGTATTTTCATGATTGTAATATACTGAAGATCTAAACAGATAAAGGAAATTAAAAGAAATGGAAATTCCTTATACAAGAATGGTGAAAAGTTACAAAGACCTACTAACAAATGAATGCATCGAACTGGTGGGTAATAATAAAGTGTAATAAAGACCCCAGTAAAAGAAAACTTGGACATGCTCTGATACATGTGAGTTTCCTGAATAATTTATTTTATTGGAGTATAAATGGAGAAGGATTACTCGGGATAGTATTCGTAATTCAATCTTCGAGTCTTGCATTTATCATAAAATATGATGGAATAAAATAAAAATAGACGATCCTTGGGTTTAATCCCAAGAATGCGAAAAATTTAATAATATACCCCGTATATTAATGTTTTTAAAATTATGTAAAAACGTTATTGTAAAATTTTGTAAATATGTAAAAAAGGGAAAATTCACAACTATTTTGTCGAGCGTTTTTTTTTCAAAACGTGAAAAACTGAAAGATTTATTACGTACTGAAGCGAAAGATATGTTTTTACATTTATCGTTGACTGATCGCAATCGATCTGAAAGGGCCTGATTATTCTAGGAATAATCATGCCATCAGGAGATATTCGAAATTCGACGAGAGTGCGTGCTCGTGACAGGTCGACTTAGTCTGACGCGTAGGCCAATCCTGCTTTGTGGGATGTTAGGGCTTTTGTGCGAAGGGATCCCGGGAGCTAACTATTGGACCGAGCCCTCGGAGGAGAGGGTGGGGGAGAAGTTTTGGAGGTGGGGTAGGGAGTATTTTGCGAGCGGGAATAGATTTAGCAGTGGGGTGCGTGGGATGCTATCGGAACAGGTGAGTGAGTGAGTAATGGTCGAGGAAAGAGTGAATGAAAGTTGAATAGGAGGAGGGAATTTATGTCTCTTCGTCCTCTTGCGTTTCTCGGATGTGTGTTTCCCCTCTCTTCACCTCCGTAGTCCTCCCGTCTCCCTCGCTCCGTCCACTAAATCTAAACCATTTTCCTTTGACCCGCTCACTGTGGAACAATATTGCATTTGGTTTCTCTCATTCCATGTGGATTGAGCCTGGAGAGAGAAAAGAAATCCTGTTTATTTTCGGAGTTGGAGATAAAACGGATACCTCCAAACGGAAACCCGGTGAGAAGCAATGCAATTGGCACCACCTAGGATATCCATGCTGTATTATTTGTAGAGTTTCAATTTCGAAAGAGAAAATGATAATTACGCAATTTACTAGAGTATTTATCGGGGAGGCGTGGAAAGGTTACAGAATTCATACAGTCGCTGTTTTATAATTCAGTTATTCATTCATTCAGAATGAACCTGTTTTTATTCTACTTGCGATTGGTAATTTACGGATCTCTCCTCATTCGTCATTCAAGGCATACAACTTAATTAAATTATAAAAACGATGACCCTATAAGTGTGAATGGAGTTGATATACGTTTTTCGGATTTCGATACCTCCAGAACCAATCAGATAAGGTATTGTAGCAAGGCTGATCCTAAGATGAGATGAAACGCTACATTTTCCCTTGAAAATTGTAAAATTAATCCAGTTGCCGTTTGAAGCATATTATTTCTTTACGATTTATTTCATTCTTTTAGGGATCATTCTGATTCTATCACAGGCTCTGTTTAACATTAGGTTTGACTATCGACGTATTTACAGTGTTTATCATCAATCTTGAGGTGTGAAAGCATTTGCTAAGTGCGGATTCATGATGAATAATTGTCATTAACTTCTTCAAATATTCAAGGTTTAATCAATATGGTAACTCAAGGAAATCTTCCTTCATATTTTTCACAGTTTGAAGCAAAGTAACATGATGGGTACGGTATTTTTAATTAGGTTACCCGAAAACTATGGACAATGTATGAGTTTCATAACAATTGGGATCTATGCGTAACTTTGCCCTTGAGCATATTAAGACAAGGTGAAAACATCGTAGTTTGGAAAAATTCCGCATGAAGTGGTGTCCTAATCATAAACGTCACGATATTCAAGCTAGTTCCGTCAGGTGGTCAGTTATAGTTAAAGTAATTAATTATAGTTTAGACTGATTATACAATGTTCAAAATTCAAACCTAATCAGGATGGTTGTTATTTTTTTCTCCCATTTTTTGTCCTTCGAGTTCAATATTGTGAAAAGGCGTAATAACGCCATATAATCTGCAAATCGGCCAAGGTTAATAATATTAGCCTTGTATTTTTTTCAATTCCTTTAATAATCTCCCTTTTTCTTCCCCTTTATCCTATGAACTTGATTCATTTGGTTTTGAAGTAATTCTAGAGTAGTCGAATGTAAAGGCGAGCGTATAATATTCCAAATTCATACATGTATTATCTGCGTTTTTTACTGGCAAGTTCTACCAATTATTTAGCGTAGCGTGTTTGGCGTATTATTGAAATTTTAAGATTAAGGTGGTAAAATAGGGAAGGATAAAGGTATCAAAACATTTTTGCGCTTCACACCAGTAGTGTCAAAAATAATCGCCATGGATAACCACGTCGGGAAAATACGTTGTATATTCTTGATGCTTATGACCGACTTTAACAGCTTTTTTATTTAGACTTCCCTCGCGGCCTTTCGGAATCTCCAATATAATCTGGCGAAAATCTGTGCCGTTTTTTTAATGCCATTCCATTGTACTTGCGTGCATTTTTCGTTTTGTAAAGCTCATTTCAACATGAAATAAATAACACAAATGACTTCCAATGGCCGCATGAAACGTGTGATACAGCTATAGCAGGACGTGGATGCCTCGGTTACGCATCCATTCCTGGTATCTCTTTCAAGGGGAAAAAAGAGATTGACTGAGGCTCACACCCTTTCACGTTGAGATTGCCGGGATGGTGAGAGAAAGGGTGTGGAATGAGGAGGCCTGAATATATTGATGGATACGACCAGGCGCATTTGACCTTTTTCAGTCATTTTTCCCGTTATTTACGATTGCATTATGAAGACCTAAACCTCTATCAGGAAAAATCTTAATGGAAAATTTTCTTATTCCTTCCGTCTTGCCGTATTCTGGGGAAACCTCAAATGCATTGTAGTTTGATGGAGATTCAGAATCAAACTATTGCAAAATCGATCTGGAAGTAAGTTTGACGAATAGTTTCTTGAAAAATTGTTTCAATAATCGAATATTATGAAGTGTTGTAAGTAAATGTCACATTTATGCTACTGTTACGAACGTACTATATATGAAATGTCTCGTGAACATTTAATACCATTGCCATTCTGCATTTTATTATCTATTAAAATGTATTCCATACATACTGTCCCTGGAAATTCAACGCTATAACAGATAATCAATATATTAATGGCCGTTAGGTTAATATCTGATCCGCAAGCATTTTCCCTGTTGGTGGGTTTTGACAACATTAAATTTTAAGGTTGGAAGACACGTGCCGTAAACCCAAGGATATGAATAATGGAAGATCGTTTTTGTTTAAAAATCCAATTCTTGCAAAAGGGAAAGGCAATTTTCGAATCCTTTTTGAATTAAATACTTGGATTCGTTCAGTAACAGCGGTCTTGTTGTAAATGCAAAAGTTGGTCGAAGTTGCTCGAATCACTATTCTCCGGATGAATCTTTCACACTGGATTTATGGGACCCATGCCATCCATAGATGAAGCTCTTTTTCAAGAAAAAAGAATTGAAACAAGAAATTTGAATTTCATGAAGCTTGGCGTTTTCATGGAAATTGGAGATGTGTAAGATGATCGCCAATGTAATAGAGCTAAACAGAATCTTTATGAAAGAGGTATCATTATTTACTTCCGGAAAAGAAATTCCCTCCATTTATGGACCTTGTACGATAAATTTTTATTCTGAGAGAAATATGTTTTCAGTGTAAGTTGTTTGGCTTTCTGAAATACTCTTCTTAGACCAATGGTTACTTATTTGGAAATATTAGATGGGGAATTTATTCAAAGTATCTTACATAATTAGTTTTCATTTATAACTCAAGTTCTTTTCTGCAACACATTTCAAAAAGGTTTCATTGCATTTTAAATTACCTCTTTTCCGACCCACTGAATTACTTTTTACGTTCCAGACCAATCATCTAAGACTTAAATTATGCCATTTCAGAAGATATTAAATCAATAAATGAAACTCAAATTAATGCAAATTCATTCTAAAATAGGTCTCAGAAATAAATATATCCCGTATAATATAATTTCTAGCAATAAATAATGACATTGGCCTAAGGTCATAATTCAGTACATCGAAAGAGATATGGAATTAAATATTCGGAAATATATGTATGTAATAATTGATTTTGTCACAATACGATTTCAGATGTAAGTTATTTCGTTACCTCATTTTTTTACTTCCTTTATAAAGTGTCCCCAGGCATATTACTGAATTTCTTTTCAATGTGAAGGATTTTTACGTTCTCTATTATGAAATTTACCAAACCACCTTTAAATAGTCACATAAATTTCATTCTAGTGCGTTTTATTGGAATATTTCTTCCATTTCGCTCTATTTTGGCAAAATCATTTCGGGTCTTCCACGTTAGTACATTGGTTACTTCACGGGTTCTCTTTTGTTATTGAGGATCTCAGTATTCCTCGTTTTGAGATTCTCATCCGCCGAAATCACCAATCACTTCTCCCTTTTATTTTTTTAGTTTTGTTTATCCCTTCCTTTTCCTCATTACATTTGTTTGATGATTGGACTCTGGTCTTTCTCCCAGCATGATCGGACCAACGAAGCACCCTCCTTTCGCACTCGTCTATTTCTGGGGCAGCCCATTCACATTCTTTCATGGGCTACTCATTCGTTTCTATCCATCCTATTTTTGTCCCAGACTTATCAAGCTTCCGAGTTTCACTTCCATGCGGTAAGAAGGAGAGGAGTAAATTTTATGCTCTGGTATTTATACTTTACTAGAAAGAACTCGGTTATTTTTATACATTCCTCATAAAAACCTAAATTTTAAAAAATCACCTATTTTTATCTTTATTCAGTATCGTAGTAGTATTATTTAGGGGGGGGGCGACCGAAAGCTGAGGTCATTTGCGCCATTGGGGATGGACAGGAAAGGATGAAGGGTAAAGAGAAACCCGGCATCGGCATTAGCCTACTCTAAACGAAAGGCGCGAAGGGGTCCGCGGCTTAACGTCCCATCCGACGGGCGTCGTACTCACTCAAAGTGCTCTCCAAAAAGTACCTCAAGTGGGGATCGGGATAGCGCTGAAAAATATCTGCCACCACCAGGATTCGAACCTGGGCCCTCTGGATAGAAGCCAGTACGTTAGCCACCGCATAATCTCGATCCCTAGGTTTTTTCGTACCCCTATAAGTGTATGGCAGGTATAAACTACATGTACGGCTATTCGTCTGATAAAATACTTCCCCGGAGCTAGATAAACTGTGCCCGATTGTGTCCACCAGGTTTCTCAGCTGGTTTCTTTCGTACTAAATAACAAGTTAAGGAGACTACATATTCGATATAGCAAGTAAATGATACTATACATACGAATGTATTTTAAAAAGTTAAATTGAGATCTCTATGCATAGCAGTTTCAAGTACCTTCTGAATAGAAAGCATACTTGTACATTTTCTTGTGCACGGATTTCGTTTCGATTGTTGGAATCCCTGATACTACTGAAATCATTATTTCATTATCAATGTCAAAACGAATTACGGTTTCTAAGTAGATAACTACCTGGAAATATTTCGTCATAGAAAGTTAACTTAATTTTCTCCTTGTACGAAATACACTATGATCTGAAATATCGACCACCGCCGGGATTCGAACCAGGGCCCTCTGGATGGAAGCCAGTACGTTAGCCATCGCACCATCCCGATCCCCTTTGTTCAGTATCTCGCAAATATTGAACCATATGTGTATAAAGGCCCACTTAATATTTTTACTTTTATTATGCAAAACATTCTTACTAATTAATTCTCATGAAATGAATTTGAGTTTGGATATACGCTCTCTTTTTCATGATGACTTGTATCACATAAAAGTTATCCAATTATTTTTCTAAATCCTATGGCCTCTCAGATGTGATTTCCGCACTACTGGCGTACGTGAGGATTTATGATTTTTTGTCTCTAGCCATTGTACCTACCTAATTTCCGGGTACATCTCTCAAACATTTCATAAAATGTTATGCACTTAAAATGGATATTTTCATCTTTCTATATTACTTTAACGCACTGGATATTATATAGTCATAGCTATTAAGCACCTAAAATATAAAGCATTGTATGTTCAAATATCTTATATATCTAGTAAAAAAATTATCACCGAAATTCTCGTAGGAATATAATACTATATGCTTTATCCTTTCTTTAATCCCGTGCTTGCCACCTGATATCGTTGACCCGTCGCAAGGTTGTTTGGGTGCAAAATCTTTCTGCAAGGAAAGGGGTAATGACCGGGTGTGGGAAATTCATGCCATGCAGCAATCCTTCCTCTTTTCTCTACAAGAGTCAATGAAATAATCTCAAAGACTAACTAGAACGTACATCCGAACGTGTTTTAAACTGGATGGGTATCCTTGAAATTTGTTACGGTCACAGCCATTCAGTGTACGTTAGTGAGCCATGTGAAGTGTTTTCCTCCCGTTTTTGCCCTCCCTATCATTCCTTCCCTGTACATGACTGTGTGGTGTTGCTTGGGATTTCCAATGTCACTCGAAACGCTTCATTACGTTTAGTCCTTAAAATAAGGTGAAAACGTAAAATCTCAGAATTTAAAAATTCGTTCGAAAATACAAAGGTTCCCTCGGGAACATCGAAAAGAAAATAACATCTAATACTAATGTAAGCTCAGTAAAGAATTTTAAGTTTCAACGGATTAACATAATGTCATTTGCTATTGGTTGATTAGAATATGTTGGGAATAAATTCACAGGATTAAACTCTATAGTTCCGCAACAGCGAGATGTTAATTACAACGTATTTCGGCCACTGGAACCAGAACAAGCACTGTCACCAAATCCGTGGACTTGATTTGGACTTGTGACTGCGGGGTTGATAGACCCGCGGAAAAATTCTGGCCAAAATTAATATATTTATCTAAACTAGTCAAAGATATTAGGAGTAGTCATTCTGTGAGGTTTGAGCTGCTTTTCGTAATTTTGATTTTATTTTTTCAGTATTATTTTTCTATTTTCTGTAATCAGTGGTAATAATCAGAACAGTGTTAAAATATTGCATCTCGTCATTAGTTGTGTGTAGATTCAAGGTGTACGTATTCTGGACATCTTCGGAAAAATATTTTGCCTCATTGTGGCCTTAAAGAGAATTTTAAACAGTTGTTAATCCTAAACAAATTTACGTAAAAAACTTTTGACCTCGTATCTCTACACCTCCAGTTTACTAGCCTTATTAATTGTTTGAATAGCATATTGTTGTTGCGAATATTGCAGTTTAGCAAAAAGTAAGGACCGCTAAAATATTTATGAAAAATGTCTCATTGATAGATATCGTAGTCGTATTTATTATGCAAAAAATTAAAAAATCATTATCAAATACACCATTATGCTCGGAATCAATTCGTTCCCTGCGACTATCGACTGGAAAAAAATTAAGCCAGGTACCGATGGATAATTTGTTAAAACGCGTCGTTTCCAAATTCATTAGGACCGAACCTTAAATGTAGTGGATTTATAATTTAAGTCTAAAAGTTATGACATTAGGTAAGATATTTTATCATGAGTTCACTAGAAAATAAAAACGATACCATAAGAATACATGACAGATTAGGTGTACGTATATCATGTTTACTCTTTTATCCAATACCCCGTTATTTTCGTTCAATTTTTTCGGCAAACACAAGCCAACAAAATGTAAATTTATGTTGCTGCTGTGGCTTATAATCATTATTGGATTATATTGGCCACGTAACTCGATTGAATAGTATTCGGAAACATGTGATTTGTGGCTAAATTGCCAGATGAATATGATTACTGCCTAAAGCACCCGACTGACTAATACACTCTTAGGTAGTAAGGTTAGTCAAGTTGAATGACTTTTTCTTTGGTGATATTTTTATTTTTTATTAGGTAATCTACTGGTTAATGTCGGTTTTGGATGGACACAGCTACAAAATAAATATCTTGTCTCTCTCAGCAAAATTTTGCTTTTATATATTAAAACTATATACACGGTTTTGTGATAAATACGAGATATCGAAGTGTTACACTTTTAAGTGCTCAATGTCCTGATCACCGCAGAGGGTCAGTTAATTGTTTGTCTAAATATTACGAATATTATCTCAATTAGAAGAATGCTGTTTCAATAAGTGTTCCACTTTTCTACTTTATGGTAAAATGTTAGAAGAGGGAAACGTTCCAAATTTAAGGCACTTAAAATATTTAAAAATTTTAATTTTTATAAAATAGCGGCGATGCTTCACTTGTGGTCAATGACCACATTACCATTCTACGTTTGATGACTTTAATTTATAATGAACTCACTTTAATTGATATATACTTTTTCACTGTAGCGGCGAAAATTCTACAAGTATTTATGCTGTGTTTTGATAATCCACGCCAACACAGTACTCCGCTAGCCACTACGAGGGCATGTAGCCGAGGGTATTAGGGGTCAACCTCAGTGGCTATGAGTAAGGATCAATTATCGTGGCTTTTACCATGATTCATAGCAGTAGTTATTACATTATTTGAGTGCGTTGCAGGCCGATGCATTTTTCACCTCTCATAACCTATTATTAATAAATTGTTTTTTTGGCAAATAACATCATTATATGAAATTACTGATTTTCGAAATCTAAAATGTAAGATGTTCATTTTTTGGAGTTTAGAAATCCAGTTGATTTAAATAACAATAATTTTCGGCTTAATGTGGTCAGTTTTGTCACCCAGAAAGCATTTTAGGTCTCCACTAATATCTAATCTTTTGCATACGCAACGGTATCTATCCCTCATATACTATCGTAAAAAACGTAAAAGATGATATTATGGTTGCTAGTAGAAAGTTGGAGTGTTTTCCAGGATTCAGGATTAAAATGCTGCGTGACTTCTGATGGAAGTAACAAATGTTTAAACGATAATTGCCATTCATTAGCTCATTATTGGCTTGAATTTGGCCTCAATGGATGTAGTAGCTCTAAATAAAACTCTCGTCTTGATAGCATCGTGTAAGCAAACATATCAAGACCTAACTCCCCCGAGGTCTTAAAAAATATATTGACCGGAAGCCTAAAAATCTGTGCAGTTAAAGATGGCAAAGGATGTAGAAAAGAGTTTTGTGGTCTATAACAAGAAATGAGATGACATTAAGGGATGACCGATGGGACCTTTTTCCTTCATAAAGGGGAACGACTGGGTTGGGGGGGATTCAGTGGACGGGGGACGGATGAGGCAAAAGATCCACTTTCTAGACGAGGAAGCGAGGAGGAAAGGAGGGGTGCTCCAGAGCAATGGTTTAGAGCCCATCTTCTTCCTTTCTTTTTGCCTCTGGGCTTGGAGTTGGTTAGGGAAGCGCTGGGAAGAGGGTGTGGGAATGGGATGGTAAAGTCGTCGTACTGACTACCGCTGTGAAGGAAATGACCCGGATGATGACGTGAATGGGTAGATGGGTTTTGGGGGGGGAGGAGATAGAACACCGTGCGGCTGATGGGGTAGAGGTGGGTGGGTGTGAGACTGGGAGAGGAGTTGGCCGAATGAAGAGAGTTGGCGGGGTTGATTGTGTTCTCAGGAGGTGGTGGACACACATGAGGCTTTACCGATTTGGCTCTCTGGGTAGTGGATGTTTGGAAAGACCACCCTAGGCGTCTCCTCTATGGAATGGTATGAGTTAGAGGAAGAAGGGGAGGGGACACTGGGAGTGGGTAGAAGGGGGATGGGAATTCGAAGGAGGGGGAAATGGTTGGACGAAATTGTTATCTAGTGGTGATTGATGCGAGTTTCGACGCTTCTTCCTCGAGCGCTGACAATCTATCTCTTACCGTACCATGGAACCTTTTTCCACCTGCTTTAAAACTATTTAACACTTCAAAAGATAATAATGTTTACCCTTAAATGATAAAAATGTACAGTTAATTTCTTTTCAACCTTTGCCAAGGTAAATTTGCCCGCATCACCAGTTTGCACATGGAGGACATTTTAAATTGTTCTTGTAAATTTTAAGGCACTTCCGGTAATGCATATTTTTTTCACCTTGAGGTTGTTGAAATGGCCAAATTGTCACAGTTTCCAAGTTCTTTCACTTACTAATGTGATTTCCTCTCCAATGCGATCCTTTTCATAGATCATTTAACCGGCTGACTCTTCAGCGTTTTTTCAGGGACTTGCTCGCGATTACTTACTTGGACGTAGGTTTTATTCGATATTTTTTCCCTTGGTCATTTATGGGAGCAAACAAAGGCATCAAAAAATAAAAGTTGATGTCTTTCAAAAGTATTATTTTTGCTATGGCTCGTTTCCGCAAAAGATGAAATGATTGAAGATATCAGTCCATGCATGACTTTAGGGAGTGGACAATAAAGTATGTGATTGCGCTGTTAAGAGATCATCGTTATGAAATTTGGAACCGTGTAGTGCAATTAGAAACGAATGTAAATGTTGAGTTTTTTAATGAATGTCTTAATCGGAGTGTCAATGTGTACTAATCCCTCACTTCACTATGAATCGAAGGGAACATAATTGTGGAAGCTAAATAGCTTATCGAAAAAGTTTCTACTTACCCTTAAAGCTTGTATTTTCATACCTTTATTAAAATAAATTGGAACTCAATTTTCTCATAAAATAATTTAAATTTTCGTAATAAGATTGTAATTTAGAGAAAAGGGTTTCGATAAGAATATTTGTATTTTGTGTGATAAATCTCTGCTTTAGGATTAGTTGTGCGTTAAATCCTCGCGACCATGCACATAGAAATGCATAACATTTTTACAGATATTTGAAATTGACAGTTATAGTGTAAATTAAAACGATAAGTCGTGAACAACTTGCCCATTATTCATTAAAATTAAAATTAGGGAACATCAAAATTCTCATACCTCCATAAAACACAAAATAGAGATGCACTGTTTTGGTATTAGGTACTCGATTGTGCACCCATGGTGCTATTTTTTCAATCTGTTGACAATGTACAAAATATGTTCTTTAGTAGTCCCTAACGATTTGAAAGGCCATATTTTTTTCCTGGATGTAGGCTAGATTTATACTTTTTACCTTTAATTTTAGCATTAATAATTCATTTAATTTAATTAATATGATTCCTGGGCATTCCTCTTTGGGAACCCACAGCTTCACCTGAGTTGTGTGATTGTTTGAGTACCGGAACTTCCTGGGAAACCATGGGCGGCACCGATAAAGGGTATGATCCCCTATCATGCGCGAACTTAACTATTAGACTGTTGGTCTTAACATTGGGTGAACTCTACTGACACCTGCACAATCGAATTTAGGGTGGATTATTGTGTTTTTAGTTTTATGGTTTTTATAGGGTAACTCCGTCTGTATAATATACTGAAAAGATTTATCTGTGCATTCAAAGATACAACATGTTAAATTTATTAAGCTGTGCGTTGTGAAATATCCATCTTCAAAATCATTAAATTTTATCATACCATGTCTCTTAGGCATACTTCTACTGGTGAAATGCATGAAAAATAGAAGCATTTTAAAAATGAAACAATTGTTTCAAAATGAAAATTCAAAGGGAAAATAGTTTAAGTGTATTCTCTGTTGATGATATATGAATGAGTAAAAAAGTTTACAAAAATTAATGAATATTTGCCCAGTTGGAAGAATCTATAAATTGTTTCCGGGGCACAGATAGTCGCCAAGGGTCCCCTATCACCGGCGCATCCTTGGACTATTTCTGGCTGCGCAAACAGGGATTTTCACGGGCTACAAAGCCAAACGAGGTAACTTTATTTCCGGGTTTGATCGGGCTTTTCTCTCTCGTTCGTCACTCCTGTTATATGTGAGAGGGAAGAGTTGGAAATCGTTTTCCTTACTGGTCGGCTTTGAGGGGACGGGCAGCAGCCGAGATCGCACCTGAAGATCCCACATCGTCCCCTCCTCCCGCCGTACGTACAGGAGTGCGATATTCACTTGCGAACGTGCTCAATGTCGAGCTCCCCGATTAAGGTTTGGGTAAACATCGTCTCGCTTCTCGGGACGGCGGGGGATCACCCGGGGACCCTCTTCTCCTTCCAAGCGACTTATCATTTCACCGACACGCACACCCCTCACTCCTCTCTCATCTTCCCTTCCGCCACCACGCGAAACTTGCTTACTTTCGGGACCGGAAACCCCTTTTCCTCCTCCCCCCCTCCATCTCTCGCGTCCACCCTCCGCTGAGTTCCTCCCTGCAATCCCGCCCCAAATCTGCCCTTCCCACTTTTCCTCCGGGTTCACTTTCAACCCGGCAAAAAAGACACTTCCTTTTCCCCTTTCCCACCCTCCTCGCTACTTCAGGCCGTTATCAAACCGGCCTCGAGTATTTTCGAAAACGCCTCATTTTTTTCTCCTTATCCTCTCCCCCTCACCATCCTCTCTCTCTCTCTCATCTTCCAATCTTTCCCTCCGCTTCATCTTAACCCATCTTCATCGCCAACAAATACCTCATCTTCACCCTTTTTCTCCGTCCCCCTTTCCCCTCGAGGATATTTTTTTCCATCCATCCTCTGTGTTTTTCCATTTTGCTCTTAACCTTCCGTCACCTCTTTTCTTTTTATCCTATATCTCCGGACCTCTTTATTTTTAGTTATCAAATTTTTTGTTCTCCTATCATTTTTTCTCCCTGATCCAAGCCTTGAGATATATGGGAGTCTGAATATCGTTTTGTAGGATCAGTATTTTCTAAATACTTACGTTTAGAAGGGAAATAGGTTCTATATTTATGGCTCTATTCAAACTAATAACGCTTAGCCGTTATAAAATATAACGTAAATCGTAGAATATTCTTTAAATTCCCTCCATGCTCAATTTTAAACTGCTCCCTGACTACTGATCTTCGAAATTACGCTTTCATTCTGTAGTTCCTGTGTTTTCTTATATTTTCCTTTTCATTTTTTTATGTTCCTCAATATTAGGTAATTCAAATCTTCCACCATAACGTATACATATATATACTAGCTTACACTATTCGTCTCTATTCCACGACGTCTCGCCTTCGGACTTCACTTATCTATGTAATCCATTCGTCGCATTAAATGATAATACATTTCTTTTTCCGTGCATTCATCATATTCTGTCGCTTGATGATTTTATTTTTCGAAATAGTCATTAAGCGTTTGACGAATTTGTTATGATGGACAATAATATTTAGCGAATCTCATTTATTTTATTTTTTATGATTGCCATTTATTAATTATTTATTCTTACCAGTTAATATAGCACAGATATGGGATTAATATATAAGTTAAGTTGTCTGCTACGCAAGGATAATTGAAAGGAAAAAAATTAAAATATATTTCATCCTATCTCCCAAGCTAATTTAATTAAAAATCTCTGGAGGTTTTATAGTCCCACACGACTGGTCAAAGTTATATTTTTGCATTCTCAGTCATAAGTCAACAATGTAAAACTTATCAATTCGTGTATGCGCCTTAGATTTTCATCATAAACGTAGTAGTAAAAGTATTTAATCGCCAGAGAAAAATATTTCATTCCTTCAGTGTTGTCTTTCCATTTTTGTGAGTACATATCGAACCTCTGCTTCAACTTCATTTTTAATACTTGTTAGAGGAAAGATAAATTGTTCCCAACTTTTATTTTCTATAAAAATTGAATAAGAATTGCCAATTTAATAAATTCCAACCCTGGCTATTTCAACTTAACATTATACTTTTCCTTAAGCAGGGTACGTATAAAGCGGCCGTCGCACAAATGTAACATAGGTTGTGAACTGATCGTTGCATTTTATAAATTATCCCGATAGAAAATGGGTACTTTAATATGTTTGCCTGTCTTGTATTGTCTTGGACACTTTTCAGTGAGCATGACAATTGGTACGTATCTTTTGAACTTGGGTTGGCATCACCATGTCTTGCTAAATTATTTACGCTTATGTCATAATCCAAACTTCCTCCGTTATTATATTACATACTAATTGTCCCTAAAGCAATGTCGAGACTCTTCAATTTCTACACACAGTCACTTTCATTGCATTATTTTTAAAAAATTCATATTGGTTTGAATTTCGGGTTAAAGCAATATTTCCCAATTTTAAAGAAGTTAGCAAAAGTCCAAATTACTGAAAACATGCGGAATATTTTTATTGAGATCACGCGATCAGTAGTGCTCAAGCTAAATCAGAGAAAATTAATAAAAGCAACAAGCATAGAAGGTAATGTAATGTGTAATTTATGAAATTCTTTTGAAGCGTCAAATATTAGGTCACTATAATGAAACACATTTGCCAGGATATCTCTTCTGATGTTGGTAGTAAGATTATTTATGATTTTGAAACACCTAAGCCCACCGCCAAGAATACCCTTCATAAGAGTGAATTAAATACAAAAGAATGAAATACATAAAACCGCGGGCCGTATACCATACTTGTAGAATGCACTGAATTTGACAGATTTGAGCGATCGAGTGTAAAACATCGTTATGGATTGTGTTTATTTATAATTCTGTTTAGACATGCCAACTATTTCCCACCGAAGTGTTAGTGTTAAACATATTCTTCTTGCATTTCTTCTTTCCATTAATGGATGGCATTGACAACGTGGTTAATAGTTAACTTTACTGATTCGCCGACGCAGCCATTTACAAAGATATTTGCTGTCTTGAGAATAGAGAGGCTTCCTGAGAGACGTTTCACCAAAGATTCAAATTTTTCCCTCGCAAGGAATATTTCAGTTAAAATGCTATACCGATGATTATATTGGATGCGTAGAGTGTGCTCGGTTGGTACCTCTTTCATTCTGCGTGTGCATGTATTTTACAGTAACTTTGCAAAGGAAGCTCACATATAACGGTGAAAATTCAGTTTAATTTTTTCTTCATTTTAAAATAATATTCGTGGATTTCAATTTGGAGGTTATTTGGAAAGGTGAGGTGCCTCATGCTGCCCGAAGGCAGCCAAATCAAGTGAAGTGAAACCAAGAAACCGAGGAGAGACGGGGGTGAAAAAAAAATCATTTCATCATGCCTCATATGATCCTATCTCACTTAAATCTGGCGATAAATCTAAAGCAGTTTTGATCTGCCTTGATGGTGCCTATAAAAATCACCAGGATTTGTAGGGCAAGTTCCATTTTCTTTTAAGGGTATATGTACCAATATATAGCCGTCTCGTTTACAGGATATATTGAAAAGAGTAGTAGAACAGTGGTTCTCAACCTTTCAAGTGTATGCATGTTTTACAGGAAATGGCAAATTCCACCCTTAACCTCTCATTAGACTCTTTTGACGTGAATCCTAATAATGAACATTTTCAGTAAATTTCATTTTGCGAAATAGAATACTTAATAGCCTTCCATTTGGGGAATTGAATAAATATTATAATTTATTTAAGATATGGCTTTATTTTTGAGTCTTTCAAACATTTCGTCATCCCCTGAAAACCTGAATTTTTCCGCTACTCAGAAGAAAAAGCCTCTTTGTTGAGTTCATCTGCAGTAGAGTCCTCGGTGACATAGAAAACTGTAAAGACAAATTGTGGACTTTTATTTTTTAGTACATTTATTATGCATTCATAATATTTCTCTTCGCGCGTTTTTATTTTTCCTGAGGCTTTTATGTGAAGGCCTCAACGGGAGCACAACGAATTGCAGATAAAAGATTTCTCACTTCGCGAGCGAATATTTTTCCAAAATTTATATGGCTTTCCGCTAGTAAAAATAAGTTCTGAACTTCCCCGCAATTTCTACCTCCCCCAAAGTGACTCATTGAGCGTTTCAAACGAGAGTGAAACAATTGACATCAGAGTATGTCCACACTATTTCGCCCCAAAATTTCCCAGCTCCACGATTGTGATGCTCGTTTGTTTATCTGCATGACTATTTTTGTCTCCACGTGTGCAAAGCACAAAGGGAACCTCCTCTTTTTTTCCATTTCTTTCTCGCTTTCTCCCATTTCTATTATCCCTCGCTCCCATCGATTCCACACGTCGCACACATTCGAAAACACGGAGGCACAAGTCTGATTTCTCTCTCTCTGCTTTGATCTTTTCAAGTACCTTTGGCATTCGTTCCAATGCATCGCACGTCAGGTCACGATTGTCTATCCGTTGAGGTTTCGGTTGAACGTCTGCCAAATTAATATAATATTTCTTTGATCATCGCTTCAGCTACCCTATTGCTTATTTAATTCCTCTTTTGATGATCTCCCCCGCATTTATTCGGGTGGAGTAGATTTGGCTTCATAGCCAGGAATTGATTCCACTGAAACGGAATATTAGGCATTAGTCTTAACGGATCTGTGGAAAGATTAATTTGAATTTTATGCATAACATCGATTTGAATAAACGGTTTATTTGGCTGAATAGGTTCTTTCGATTACGTTGTGATCGATTGAATTAAATCTGTTAAAATCGTATGTAAATACCATATTAAAGCCTTCGTGTATGAACTGAATCATACAGGAATCATTGTAGATTCGATATGCCTACCAGGATCGAAAACTCGTATCGTTTTAATATTAATGGCTCACCATTGCCAAAATTTCTAAACGGACGACATAGTAAATGAAACATGAATATTATTCCAAATACTAAATTACTACCATTATTGGCTGAGCAACAACGTTCTTCTGACATCGTTCTAGTTGTTTCTGGTTCACATGTCATGGTTTTCTATTTCTTTCTTTCAGTTTTATCTTACTCTTCCTCTTTAAATTTGGGCTGAAATGTTTTTTACAACTAGTACCATTTTTTATTTTTCCATCTAATACATACAATCAATAGATTTTACATCTAATACATTTCAAATTAGATTTCCATCAAATTAGATTTCAAATTTTTCTTGCCTTCTTGTTTAGATTTTCAAATAATTGAATATAGATTTGAACATCTCCAAGTTAAATTTTCGACAAATTTGAAGAATTTGGAAGAACTGTTGAATAAATGTTTTGTTTTTTAACCACATTTGCGTGGTACACAGTAGACAGTAGACAGCTCAATAAATATTGCTTTTACTAATGGCCGCAAATGTTCGTTTTCTAATTTCCATTAGAAAATGCATTTCCACGTGTTTAATTAGCAAATATTAATGACTAACCATGTGAAAAAGTGTTTAATTCGTCATACCAATTATTCTTTTCTAATAGTACGTGATTCTTTAGCGAATTGAATATGTTTAAATGCTAATGTTCATAATTACTCATATTTACGTTAAAACTTGAAAAGTTATGTGAAAAATAACTTCCGCTACATCTCACCTGAATATGTTGAATGTATCCGGAACTTTATAATTTAGTTGATCAGTTTGAGGAAGGGTTATTAGGATACATGTTGCATTTCTTTCGTTTTTAAAACGGAAAAATAATTCTTAATTATATTTTACCAGAGGTTCTATAGTTGTGTCATTAAAACTTTATAATGTGCATACTGCCTTTCTCTCATATGATTAAATTAATAATCAAAGAGAAGTCCAGTTCCCCATTACAAAATTTCTATTATTTGATGAGTTTGCTGATTCTCTGGACACTTTGGGATTTAGAATTTCGGCTTTAAATTCTTATATCTCATGTTACTCCATTTCATTTTCGCGGTCACTAGAGGGTTAACAGTTGCAATAACAGTGAAATTACCATTTCATGCGTCGTATCTCCTCGCAAAACTCTGCTCTTCCAAGTTTCATGGAATTTTTGTCGCGGATTCCGGAAAAACATTACTAATCAACATAGCTAACATCAGAATAAAGTGAAAAATTAGTGGTGTTGATGTAGGAGATTTTAATTGAGCGAAAGTCAGCAAAAAGTGTGGTAAATTAAAACAGAAAATTCACTACCGGTCCAATGAAAAAATTACTCCAGTTTCATTATAAAATAATAACGGAATGTCAAAAAAATTTGCCAAAGATAAATCATGAAAAGGCATAAAATCTAAAATTCACTTTAGAAGTCAACCGCAGATCACTGGTGTTGTTCACCAAGCATTTATTTAAATAAAATTGGTAATAAGACTTACCTATGAAATATTATTCAAGCTCCACGATTGAGTGGTGAATATTTATGGGTATGTAGTTCATGGAAAATTTCAAATTGCGATTGAAACTCATTTGCCAACATGTACCCATTTTACCCAACTTTTTCATCCGGGTGTGCCAATGAAAATGCTTCCAATTTTTTTAAATTCCTTATTAGCTCATGAATCTAGGATTTTACTCAACAATGAGCGGCATATTTCACCTACCTATGGGACGAAGAGTTGTGCGATAGGACTCAGGCGACTCAGGTACTCGGTTGATATTACGATAAAGAATTTTTCTATTGAATCGGTGACAGGTTATATTTCTTCTCACTGATGATATCGCGGTTATAGCAGAGAGCTGAGAAGTGCTAAATTTGCGTGTTATTATTTAAAATTTAGGAGGACAAATTTTAATGCTTCATTATGAGAGTGAATGAATGACAACTTAAACTAGAATAAATTAAAGGCAGATATTGAATTACGTTATATCATTGAATGATATAATGAGGCAGGTATCAATTAAATATATATTGAATTACATGATATATCTGAGAAAGAAATATATGTATATGGTTTGAAAAAGGTTTGACGGAAAAAAGTGAAGAATAGCTTACACCAAGGTGTTTATGGTGAACAGCTTTCAATCGTGCTAAAAGAAAATGGATTAACAAATAATAAAGCTTTCGGTGAGGACACTATGATCGAAGACTGTGGCTACATAAAAGTACATTAGAGCGTATGGGGAGCTTGAAATGCAAGGTGATAAGTGGTGAAAGCTCAAAATGTAATGAAATGATAAAAAAAGAATTTAGGAAGTGTAAGGAAGGGTAAAAGAGGACATAATTATCTTCTTATCATGATGTCTTAAACTGTCGGATGCGGGGATGAAACAAGTAATTAAATAAAATGGAGAAGGGTACACGAAAGAGGAACTTTCAGAGACCATGGCAATCAACGTATCGTAGGGAAGAAAAAGGTGGACTAATGAACCTCTTCACTATCATCACGGGTTAATTTTTGTTTGATCAGGGAAATATAATATAATTAACGTTGGTCATCCATTAATTTTCAAAAGATCACATAGGCACAAGTAGTCTTACTGAGAAAACATACTTGTTTAGGCACAAGTAGTTGGAAAGAAATTTTCAATTATTGTTACCCTGCTTTTCGTCCTGCTTCATTATATAGGTTCAGGTGGTCACACTTGAGTATTAAAAGTTTACCAAAAAATGCAAAATAAATTTATTTCCAAAAGTAGCTTCCTCTGTTCCTCCAAAAGTGCCACAGTTAAAATGTGTATTTACCATTTGAGTTTTGGCGTTACTATTCGAATGGCGGTGAATTCATTTTTCCCGAAACTGCAGATCTTCACCTCCTATGCAGTGAATAATTATTTCTTGTTAGTAAATTGTAATTACATGATAAGTAATGGCATGGCCTGTCAAGAGTTTCCACATTGTGATAAAAATTCAAACGAAATCATATTCGTAACATGGAAGCACGAGAGTCCTCACCATGTTTCAGGACAAAAACCATGCTGTATTTACATGTATATTTGTAATAATGATAATTGATAAATTCTTAAACGTCTGTGTGATGTCGAACCTTAATTTTACACGGTCATAGTTTTAGTTTGCCTTGACATTCCTGTTTCTATTTTAAATGAGGTGTCATGCGAATACTGCAATGGGGAAGTGGTATATGGTATAGGAGGTGATAATTAACATTATAAATATTTTTTTTGCTCTTAGATAGGTATATCCATTAACTTTACTACATAGCGTGAGGTAACATGATAATATAGTGGGAATTTTAATGATTCCGACTTCATTTCTGAGTGAAATTTTGTGAATTAAAAACAGGATAACAGAAACTAAATTCAGGGCGGAAAACAAACCCTTAAATCTTGTATTTCGGTCAGCAGGGAGGCAACTTACACAGTTCAGTAGGACGAGTGGTACCAGAGCTCCAATTTAGTTTTGAATGGAACGCGAAGGAAAATTGGTATGATTTTTATCTTTAAAAAATAATATTCTTTAAGTGTTATTTCAAACGCGATATCAAAACCACGATTCAATTATTTACAATTTAAATTGATTAACAATCAGGTGAAAGAGAGGAAAATTCTGTGAAAGTAAGTTGAAAGAGAGGAATAGTATTTTGGATGAAATAATGGGAGGTAAAAAGTATTCAGAGCTTAAAAAATGTAATTGTATGTAACATGGGTTTTGAGGATATTTTTGAAATGCTAGAAAAAGCTTAGAATAGTCCTTGGATAGACTAGATAGTCCTTGGGTCCATCAAAAGCTTGGCATATCGTGAAAGACTACTGTTAATAATAATAATCGGTAAAGGTCACCAATGGGGTCAGTAGGAATATTTAGGTTGAAAGATCATTTACCAACTTAATGTTAAAAGTTTAACAGTAAAATAAGTAGGTACTATCCCGCATACACGGAACATTTGAAAAAAACATGCTTGCTCTTAAACTTTCAACCAACCAAAAACGTCAATTTCAGTCAGATTTTCGTCGGCGACGAAAAGACTTTCGACATGATACAAATCGTTTGTGTCTCGACTTCTTGAGTCAAGGAATGCAGATTTCCAGCTGCATCGCGGACACCACAGATCATTTTCTGTCCCGCCCCCGCTGTCCGGTTGTGAGCGCTTCATGAGTTGCCTGCGAGGGAGGGATGACGGAGGAGGGAGAGACAGAGGGGTCTGGCGAACGACAAACGACACGCGGGAGGAAGGAAGAGATTACAGCATCCGCCCCTCCTCCGCGCCCCATTTCCCTCGCCCCTTTGATTCTCGAGAGAGAGTCTGGCCCACACTCGAACAGGCGGCCGGCCACGTAATTCCCTTCCGTCCGTTTTTAATTTCCCCATTTCTCTTCCCATCCCATCGCGCTCCTCTCTGGTTCGCCTTTACCTTTTGAACTAGCCCCTCTACCTATTAGGATCCTCCACCTATTACTCTCCCCCCAACCCTTCCCTCCTCGCGTTATCCCCAAATGGGCACTTCATGTAAAATTTTTCTCTCTTTCCCGATGGGTAGAAGTGGACGCCAACCTTTTGAAGTCTGCAAATCGGGCGTGACCGCCATGCGGGCGGCCTGACGTTCAGGTCACACAACGCGCCTCCCTCTCGCTCTTGAGGGCTGTGGCCAGAGGCGTCCGTGATATGTAGCAAGCATCCTACCCCTGAACTTTAGGAGATACGAGAGGAGGAGAAAGGGATGAAAAAGAGGGAGGGGAGGGAAATGACTCTTCCCGAGTTCGGTGAAAAATAATGGATTTGAGAGAAAATATTAAACGGGAGCTTGGCTCGTGAGATCTATTCACGGGGCCACCGTTTTATATCCGGCGTTAGTAATTGAAATAAAATCTAAAAACGGGAAAATGAAAATAGAAAGAAAATTTGTCTTCTGCGCGAACTTTTCCATGAACAATCCTGATCTTTATTTTTATATTTTCATCCGGAAAGTTAATTATCCATATAAAAGCATGCTCTCTCTCTCTCTCAGTCATTTATATTGTCCTTATGTTCTCTCTTTAGCAAAAACAAACTGGTTCTATTTCTGCGCCCCTTAGTCGTGCATGATACACGCTTAAATTAGTAAATAGCATGCCATTCTCAGATTTAAACATGAAAAAAATTCAAATCATATGCTTATATTCTTTTTTATTTGTCCCATGTATGTGTGTCATCCCTTGGCCTTCCTCTTGGGACTTTTTCCTCTATTTTTCCTTCTATTATATTCTTCACGAATTCATTGTGCCTCAGGGTGTGGCCAATCCATCTGGTTCTTTTTTTCTCTATGGTGTTCCTTAAGGTCCGTTCGTTGTCTATTCTTCTGTGTACTTCTTCATTTCTTATTTTATCCGTCCATTTGAACAAGGATCATCCTCCAGCACCAGGTTTCTAAGGCTTCTAGTCTTTTTTGATCTACTTTTCCGATGGTGATCCTTCTGATCCATAGAGTGCCACGTTCTATACGAATGTTTTCACGTATTGTTTCCTCGTCTGTAGTTCTTCGTATCCTTTGAATACAGTAGTTTTCTTTTCATTGTGACTGGAGGGATGGGCAGCTTAATACAAACCTATAGATGAATTGATTACGTAATTAAACGGAGTGGAAGGAAGAATAGAGGTGGGAATGATGGGTAGGGGAGTATGACAAGATTGCTCGATATCACTAATGCTTTCTAAAATCATATGACTGATCAAGGTATTCAAAAACTTGGCCAATTCAGATCACCTGGCCTGTCCGATACTTCTCGCTGTTATACATAGCGCATTATGAATCCAAGCGATGATGAGGTGTAATGAACCCAGCAGGAGTATTCACACATTGCCGTTTTCTATTTGCCATTCCCTCAAGAATTTTTGTCACCACAAGTCGATGCGATGAATCGAAAAGTGAGACTCCTCACTTCAGTGGAACGTCATCCGTTCCTTATTATTTCACTCCAAAAACTAATCGGCTACAGCCTTCCATTATTCCCTAACCAATGTTAATTTTAACACTTCATTGGCACGAACATTATTCCATAAGCCATGTCATTTTCAACACAACAGTTTTCTTTTCATTGTGAATTCTCTCTTAGCTTGAGCTATTCTTCGCTTGATGTCTTTAGTAATTCTTATGTCCCAAGCGATGATACTTCTGAGATAGGTGAGGAATCCACTTGCTCTAATGGTTGTCCTTTCAGTGTGACTACCGTATTCCGCTTCTCTCTTCTCCATACTGGGATTTTAGTCTTCATCTTGTTTATGTTCATGTTGTATCTTTGTAGAACTTGATTCAATATGTTTAGTGACCTTTGAGATCCTTCTGGTTTTCTGCTATCGTTGCAATATCGTCGGCGAAGTCTGTTTCGGTAGCATGTTTATCTCTTCTCCATTGATTCTAATTCCGTTTAATCCGATGCCTTGTGCTTCTCTTATTACCTCGTCTAGGTACATGCACAACGATGCAGGTGAGAGGTTGCATCCTTATCTAACTCCTTTGTTAATTTTAGCCTCTACATGACTTCCATCTCTCATTCGCGTTGTGGCTACCTGCTTCTTGCTAATAGCTCATAGCTAATCGATTATTCTTCTGCCGTTGTAATATATTCCGAGTTTTTCCAGCAGTCCAAACATCTTGTGTCATTCCACATTGTCGAAGGCTTTCTCCAAGTCCACGAATGCCACATATGGTTGTTTGTTCACATGTATTGTTTTCTCTATCATGATTCTAAGACAGAGTATGGCTTCCCTGGTTTCTCTATTCTTCCTAAAGCCAATTGGTTTTCCGATAGGTTATTTCCAATTTTCCTTTCCATCCTTCGACTTATTATTCGCGTAAGTATTTCTGATGCAAATGACTCAAGGTTCGGTGTTCCTCACATTTCTCTGTCCTCGTCTTCTTTGGGGATCGCAATCTTCACACTCCTTTGAAAGTCTTCCGTCTTCGTAGCTATCTTCGATTATTCAATACAGATTGTACTTGGCATTGTTTCCGAGTGCCTGAGTGCAAATGACTCAAGGTTCGGTGTTCCTCACATTTCTCTGCCCTCGTCTTCTTTGGAATCGCGATCTTCACACTCCTTTGAAAGTTTTCAGGAAGTCTTCCGTCTTTGTAGCTATCTTCGATTATTCTATACAGATTGTACTTGGCATTGTTTTCAGTGCCTTGGTGATGTCTCCGTCTATTCTGTCTTATCCAGGAGCTTTGTTTTTCTTAAGGTCTTTTACTGCTATATCGAATTCGTACCGTAGTATGTATAGGCCCTGGTTTTCGTCATCCGTTTCACTCTCGTCCTTCATCAGGCTTTACTCCAGCGGCCTCGGGCCTTGGTAGAGCTCTTCGATGTATTGATTCCATCTACTGCCAATATCTTCACCTTCTATCAGTATATCGCCGTTTACATTCCTGTGTTGTTGCTTTTCATTTTCCTTTCTCCGTAATGCTTCTTCACCGGTTTGTGTGCTGTGTCAGTATTCCCCTTCTTCACATTTTCGTTGATTTCCTCGCAGCAGCCTTCTATCTAGTTCTCCGTAGCCTTTTTGCATTCTCGGTTGACTTGGTTTTTAAGCTTCTAGAGCCTTTCCTCATTATCATTCCTGGTGTTCTTGCATTTTCTTCTATTAGTTCCCTATCTTCTTCGTGATCCATGATTTCTTCGTCTCAGCTCTCTTTCTCATCAGTTGCTCTTCTACAACTTTTGCGATTGCCCTCTTCAATTCATCCCATCTCCCTTCTTTCTCCTTCATCACCTAGTTTGCTATCAATGGCCTTGGCGAATCTTTCTCTGTCGTCTTTTTCCACCAGCAACTTTGACCAGCACCTTGGACCTTGTTTGGTCTTATCAATTTTCTTGTAGTGGAGTTGGCTCTCCATGATTAATAGGTTGTGATCGCTATTTATGTCTGCACCAGGGGTAGCTCTTTTACTGCTTCAACTGGTTCTTGCATCTCCTTCTTACTAGAATTGAGTCTATTTGAATCTTGCAATATCCCCTGGTATTTTTCATGTGTACCTCTTTCGCCGAAGTTGTTCGAAGAGACTGTGAGCTACTACCATATTCTTCTCATTACAGAACTCGACCAGTCTTTCTCCTTTGGAGTTCAGGTTTCCCAGCCCGAAATTTGCGACGCTGGGTCCCTCTTTTCCTTCTCCTAGGTCTGCGTTCCTGTCTCCTATTATGATGATATTTTATTTCCCTTCACCTTTCCGAAGACTTCTTCCATTTTCTCGCACACTTCTTCTGTATGGCTAGCCGTCGGCATGTATGCTTGCTCGATCGCGGTGTCCGTGGGCTCTCCTTCTAGCTGCACCCTCAGAATTATCTCATTTTACGGCAATATTGCCTTTACTCTTTTCGCCCATTCTTTTTCAGCATTATGCCAACGCCTGCGATCCTCCGGTCGTCTCCCGAGTATATAATTCGATATCCGTCGATCCAGTTGTCGTCTGCTCCCGTCCATTGGATCTCGCTAACTCCCAGGATGTCTATACCCAGCCTCTCCATTTCTATCTTGACCTTCTCTGCTCACTCCTAAGGATCTTACATTGCATGTCAAAATCCTGCATCTGTCTTTCCTGACCGATTTACCATTACCAGTAGTCACCCAATCGGATCTCCGATTGGGGGACTTTTTTACCTACGGAATATTTACTGGGAAGGATACCATCATGTCATAAAAAGATGGATTGCAGGGCTGCATCTCCCTGGGAGACTAATGCAGTGGTTTCCCTTTGCCTTCCGCATCGCAGTACTTCGGCCGATTCCGTGAACTTCACTCTCACCCAAAGCTGTGGCGGCTGTTTATGCCGGACCGATCTCCTTGATCTGCGCCATCAATGCCTCCTACAGAGAGCTCCTTCCTCTCAGTATTGGGGTCATTTTGTGTTTCGTGTAAAAGTTGTCAACCGCTGGTAAATATTTTCTGACAAAAGAGTCAAAAAATATTCTATGCTCTCGAACCTGCGACCCTCGGTATGAAAGTCGAAGACGCTACCACTTGTCCACCCCGGTCCCCTAATTAATATGAAATAGTTAAATGATAAAAATAATTAAGATAATGTATAGTTCTTGTCTATCGCATCAAAGGGTGAATAAATATATAGCAAGCATGCAATTTATGGTGCGATAATTGTAATTTCCATAAATTGATTCTATTCGAATTTTTCATTTTAATTTTTGTTAAAGTACCAAATGAGTTCTTGTAGCTTTAAATTTTATGTCTTATATGTGTGTAAAAAATAATATCAAATGATTATCAGTTCTTTTTAGGATCTATGAAGTTTGACATTTTATTAACAATATATATAGGACATGATACTCATTTACAATTATCTTATCATGGAGTGTTTGGCGATGTTAAAAGAAAGTTTTTTACGATACGGAACCCAAATAAAAGACTGATAAGTCTTAGTATGTTGCGATGTTGCGTATGAAGATATTTTTTGTACATACTGAGATTTTTGACAGGGTTCAAGTGGCTGTTTATAAGCGATATATGCTATTATTGTTACACGTGTATTTATATTAGATCATTGTGTATCACAATGTGACCGGTTTGATCAAGTGCAACAGCATAAACTCATTGGTAGCTACCAACACGAAGATTAATTTTCTACAGATTATCTCTCCTTTCCCTGCTCCGAGGTCCTTTTTATTTATTAATAGCTACTTGCTTTAGCATCTCCTATTGCCTGCTTATCGTATAAGAGTCTCGATAAAAAATTAGCGGATTGTATCTTAATCACTATCTTACGGAAGTTTCTTTGTAATGAAATATATTTAATGAGTTTGTCTCTTCCTCTTGGCACTGTTCTTAAGAGACTTCCGTTGGTCTACTCGTACGTGAGACTTAGTCATTAGCGATTCTCTCCACCCATTCAATTCTCCGGCCGGCAATTCATCTTCTCCTAATATCTTATTTCCATGCTTTTTCCTGGAAAAAATCGAGAGCATTTGCCGCAGGAATTAAGTGCTTCAGTGTTATTATGATGGTTTTTCTTATCCTTGGCTAGTGATGATTTTGCGTACCCTTGTGTTTCCACGAGTACATATACCCATGCTGATGTCGTAATTCATCAGGAAGCTAAATTTGTACTCAACTGTTCCAGATATTTCCATGCTGATCTTATGATGGTGCTATTTTATATGCTTTTTACTCAAACAATTTACTTTCTTTCATTTCCATTAACTTTTTATTTGTATTTATCCACCACTTCTTGTCATGCTTATCACATTTTCCAGTCTATCTTCTCATATGGTCTGACTTTAGCAATGTGAAGCCTAGTGACTTCTTCTTCCACTACTTTGATTACAGAATTCTGTTTAAATGTTCTTCGTTTATTGCTTTTTACATAGTAAACGTCGTAAATATAAACTATTATGCTATGTAATATCCTTATAGATCAAGGTTTATTCTACTCATAACTTCATATATTAAAGAATAGTAGATAGTACATCCATTCGTCTTCCTTTAATTGAATGCAATTCGTCCATCTAGTCTTTCATTTAATATTTTTAATCGTTTTTCCGGTTAAAGAGAACCGTCCGTGAATTTTATTTTGCATTAGTTGCTGGGCATTTTGTTTGAGGCATAAATAATGTCTTTTTATTCTTCTTGTGTTTTCAATGCGATCAACTAATATGCTATCCACATGACTACCTATTAGTGTATGAGAGTTGTCTATCGCTAGAAGCCTCCTCCAACCATGAATCGATGTAGGGAAAGAATAATCGGCAAAAAATGGCATATTTGACAAAGGTCATAGGTTTACCACTACGAAAAATCAGGGATTATTGCGGATTTCTACTCGGCAGTTTCTCATATTGTTTATAAATCCAGAAAAGGGCTCAAATTATTTAAAAAAATTGGAAATAAGGTAATACATCGACGAATTTTCTGCATGATTTTGAGGAACCCTTTTAAAATGGCTTGGATTTAAATAGAATTCAATGCATGATGTTGGGTATCGCGTGCGGCAAAAAGGAAAATTATAGCAGTTTGCTGCGGTGATGTCAACAAGAAGTCTACTAGTAGAGAGCCCTTCTTTTGATGTTCTATTGAAACGAAGGGAAATGTATGAAAAAAAGTACCGACTAGGATTTCGATCACCATGAAAAAATCTCCATTAACTCACTTTGTAGTTTTGGTTTCCTCAAAGGTATTAGAAAATCAGTACGATTGCTATGGGAATAGAATTAATTCAAGTAAAACAAAGATCCGGGTTCGAATCCCGGTCAAGGCGAATGATTTTTACTCTCTGAAATGGTTGCATTATAATGCACACATAGCGGGTGACTCCGTTAAAGTTACTGTTATAGTTTCTTGAAATTTGTCTAAGGTATGAACAGCCTAAGTGTTTGAAATTGGCTTTATTAACATCGTGGACTGTGGCGCGTCGCGCACGACTTCGAATACCTGTGACATTGTATGTACGGTATTTCGTCATAAGATCTTGTTCCTTTAAAGCCCCCAAAATTTCAGAGTGTAAGAGGACGTCTCGGTAGCTTAATTGGTTAAAGCACTCGGCCGGATATCGAGGGATCCGGGTTCGAATCCCGGTCAAGGCGAATGATTTTTACTCTCTTAAATTGTTGCATTATAAAGGTTTTGAGGTTGTCGGATAGGAGGACTATTAAGTTCAACGTTGAAATTTCGATGGCAAATACAAGAGTAGGGAGAAAATTTGTTTCTTGGAAGTGTTTCAGAACCAGTTGATCAATGAGTAGGGACATCAGGAAATAATTTCGCTTGGTGAAGAATCTTTTGCGACAAAGATCTAATTAATTACAGGGACGTTGTGTGTGAATTTTAAGGAAAGATTAGTGAAAACGATGATATGAAGCATGATTTTCTTTGGCGCGGAAACATTGGTTGTTGAAGCAGGATGATTCCATACCCTTCAATCCGTCCAACATCCCTATCCTTTTCCTGCCCTTTCCCCGTTTGCCTAACATTGTTCTCTCTATCACAGTCGTCAACACCCCAATGCCGGACAATGTGCTTCGCATCCATTTTTCCTGTCTCCTTACGATTTCTCCCTACAGTCGCCTCTCCTCAACCACCGTACCTTGCACATCCTCATTTTTTTCCTCTCTATCCACTTACTTTCTCTAATCTTTTCCAAAATCCACGTTTCAAAAGCCTCCAATATACGCCTATCACCCTGCTTCAATGACCATTTTCTGCGCCGTACGTATCTACACTCCATAGTTTTAACGACACTTTTTTTAAAGTCGTAAAGTAATCCACGTCCCTGTCATCCTGAAATATTATAAAAATGTATGTGTATAATATAAATATATATATATATATATATAGGGTCGCGGTGGTTCAGTGGGTAGAGCGTTGGACTACTGACCGGAGGGTCCCGGGATCGATTCCCGGGCGAGGCACTCTGGGCACCTGCAGCTCCACCCAAGCTAGTTGATTTTTCGGGTACCAGATCTTCCTGGGAAACCATAACTGGCACAGGGAAAGGAACTGGCCCCCCTACCCTGTTGTGTGAATATTCACACGCCGTCGGGCTTGGTACATGGTTGAGCTCTACCATCACCTACTAAACCGACCTTCGGGTTGATTACTGTGTTTATGGTTTATATATATATATATATATATATATATATATATTTGCTATATATTTAATATGTGCCCTAGATTTATATATATATATATATATATATATATATATATATATATATATATAATCTAGGGCACATCGCTTTCTATTGTACGAGCTTGCCAGCCAAACGATTTGCACAATAAAAGTTTCGGGGCTGAGTAATCGTTGATACACGTGGATTGTTTACAATTGAATGTATTGGGCAGGGGCACGTTTAAGGATATTCCGTTGAATTGATGACCTCAAATCGATTTGTATTCGCGTAAAAAATTCTGAAGTGAAGACCAGTTTCCCTTCCTGGATCATCCGCTCATGCATGGTAATGCGGGTCATGGTGGTTCGCGTATTCCTTGTTTTTCAATGCATAAAATAAAATTCTCTTTTTTATGCACCGCATACTTGAATATTTATGTGCTATTCGCTGTTTCGGTTATTGTTTTCGTATTAATTTCTCTCTTGTCGTCCTCTTCCCTTGTTTGCAGCTATGGTGGATGTCTTGCGTTCCTTCCGTTTATGACGTACTGTAGGTCCGGATTGGTGCCAGGTCAAGCCAATTGAATGTATTCATTATATGCCGGTATTGCATTTGTGAAATTTTTAATATCTACCCTGAGGCCTTGTTTCGGGAAATATACGATACACTTGTGTGATGCATTCAGCGTCTTCCATCATTTTAGTTTTCCAGATTACAACATCTCATTCTTGCGCATTAAAAATAATTTAATAAATTCTACTTCTACTGTGACGTTTCATATGATATTATCGTTATATAAAGATGATTTAGGTAATTGAGAACATTAATGTAACGAACCTCGCTCTCGTCTTTATCTCTCTGTATTTATTCTGTTTGCATTCTTGTTAAATTTTTCTCAATGTTCCAACTTGATAAAGAGGAGAAAGCTAATTGAAGGTTAGCTCATGACGCATGCTAGAACTATAAACAACCGGTACACTAATCTTATTTCATCTTAGTAAGCTCGAGCTAATGTGGAAAGAAGGAGGAGATTGCATTAATATTTCTGATACAAATATAAAAAGGCAAAGGATTCCATAAAGACTGTAGTACCTACGGTACTTGGAGTAAACTTAAGATATTTACGATTCAGGTGTATTTTAGTCAGCTTTGTCTAGCAAATATTTCTATCCCCTTATGAATTCAACTTGAAATGCATTTATAGTGTGGTATATAAAATATTTAATTAATTTTTAAGAACATTAATGAAAATTATTTAAAGGTTAAATTATATTAGGCGTGGTAATTTTATGTTCTACGCATGCTCCAACATCACGTACCTTGGGTGTTTCGGAGTGACATCTAGTTGTATGCGTTTACGAAATCCAGTTGTTTTCTCGTACAGAGAGTTTACGTCATCTATAGTATATATAGATGACGTAATAGTAACAAGTATATGTAATAAAAGTAAATTGGGATCCTCTAAAAAGTAGAGGATCCCAATCAAGAAAGTGGTATTTTACAAACATAAACGATATTTATGCATTTATTTCACCTCGTAGATTATTAATATTTTGTATGAAATGGAAAAATAACGCATAAATATGTAATAACGCATGATGTCTCTGTCGAACACTAGCCAACTTGATAAATTACGAATGGTCGTCTAAAAAATGTTCTGGGTTAGAAAAAAAGCTTGTGTTTCGTATAAGAGCCTGTATTTTTTCTTTTGTTCTAATATATATATCCCGTAGGATGTCCCTAAATTAGGGACGTTCTATGTAATTTTTCAGAATGTTTTCTTTGTCCCTACCTTTTTGTCTTATCGCTCATTATGAGCCACGTTTGTGGACTTGTCCCTGTCATGAGTTGGCTTTTAAGCAGTTTCGACCACCTGTAACGAAGTTTTCGCATATATTTGTTTTTATAGTTCATCTCAAAATTAAGGGCTTAAATTTACGGTGGAAGTTTTGAAAAACTCTATAGTATGTTTATAGCAGAACTCATAACGAAATAGTGAACGTGTTACCTATTTTTCCGCGTATGACTTCGAGCTGGGATCTTACGAGAGAGAGAAAATGGGAAGAAAATAGCCACTTCATCGGGATATTTGGGCAAAATTTGGGCGGTGGGATCCAATAAATGAGTGGCCATTCTAGTCTCGATGGAAAAGAAAGGAAAATGCCAATCCGGAGACATCGGAAAAGACATCCTTCAGAAAAGGACATTCCGGGGGCATCGAAGGGTATAATACGTAGGACCTTCATGGGGATCTTTATCAAATACTTTCAAGTGAGGGAAGTTTGTTTCGGATTTTTATAAGAAGCTTTCATGCCTTTTCCATTAACGAAGACATTTCCTTTTCAAAAGTTTCAATGAAAAAATTTCCATAGTTTTCCTTTCATTTTTCTTAGGCTTGAAATTTCCAGGCTATAATGTTGATTGACTCAGAGTCGACGTCTAGGACAATTCATTCCGTGTCGATTTTCATCATTTGACGTCCGTGAGTTATAAGGAGTGGTGTTATTGATGGCAAAATTTTCCTGTGGTTGAATGAATGAAACAAAATATAATGACATTCATTCCCAACCCATTACGACCGAAATCGATTCTTTTGTTTCCAGGTTGGATATTTGGTTTGACTATTTGGGAAGTAGAATATTTCTTTATTTGTGTCCCAGATCTGCGTATAATTTACAAATATTCTTAAATATTCCGAAATTTACTCTGAAGGGAGAGAAATTTTTGAATGTCTGTTGAATTCACGAATTTTCCGTGAAGAAAGCAATTCATAACTTTCCATTGCAAGCTCGTCTAGAAAGGAAAATCCTATAATATCGTCCTATGAGAAGAAATAAATCGGGAAACAGTGTGGTCATTTTAGGTTAATCACCGCCTAATAATTGCTTTGTTTGACGCATGAGAAATTTCGCTCCATAGTGGCTCTAAAAATTACTCGTATTAGTTCAAACGCCTATGGAAGTCATGATATTTACCTACATTTTGCTGTTTTCATCTCATAAATATTCCAGGATTATGATCAAAACAAGTATTTTTAATGACCGAACCGGACCGAAAAACTGTTGATTCTTTTAATGCATGACCTCCTCAAGGGCCATTTATAACGTGATTGTTGCACTCACAGGTCATCGCTTGGCACCGATGAGATGAAATTGTTGTTTTTATTTGGTGATGCTGCATCGTGCGACCTCGATTGTTGTTTACCTTGGGTTGATGAGTTGCGCACCTGCGGGGTTAGGTTGTTTTGACGTCGGATGGTTAATTGTTTATGAATAAATTAAGTGGTCTAGATTCCCCACTTCCCCCCTACTGAATCTAGCAATAGAAATGCAAAACATGATGAGGTAATATTTAAGCCGATTGAGGATTCAAACCATCGAACTCGTTTTCCCTGTGCTTAACTATATTAGTACCGATTTCCAGAGTAGGCCAAAATGTTGTACGCGACCAACCCTTCAGAATCTTATCATTGTCAACGTTTTAAAAGACTAAAAAGAGACGTTTCAGGCGTGATATGGTGGAATAACATGATTAAATAAAATTGGCAATTTTCCACAAAAAATAGAAATTTATTGATACGACCGGTTTCGATGCAACTACATCATCATCTGGTAACAGTCATATTCTCGTTGTCTGCTGTATATGCTGGAACACAAGTGAGGGGGGGGTAGTAGAAAAAGGGGGGAAAAAAGAGAGGGAAGGGAGAAGGAAAGTGGGCAACGTGGGTGTCAATGGGGGTGGAGAAAGGTTTCTGGTGAGGAGAAAGGGTGAAAAATTAGCCCCGTCCGGGAGACGTCACCGCTGGCTGGAAGGGTTGTCTCATTGAGGGTGGACACTCAGTGCAGCGCTAAACTCCTAGGACCGTGGAGAAAAGGGGGGACCGGGGTTCCCCCTCCCCCGGCCGCGAAGATATCCATGCACAAAGAAGTGTTCGAAAAGGAGTAAAGGTTGAGGTCACTGTCTATATGGTTCCAATGGGGGGGTTGGAGGGAGCCGTGAAGGAGAGCCCTAGCGAGGGATTCAGGGTTGGGGTGGGAGGAAGGAAGGGAGAGAAAGGAGTGGGGACACAAAGCTTCACGCCTTCTTCGGGGTAACTTGGTCAGAGGGTGCACCGGGGGGGATGGGGGGGGGGAATTCCGAGATTTAAGGAGAGGAGATCACTGGTCACACGTGCGTCGAGGGAAGGCGATGGAGAGGAGGGAGGAGGGTGAAGATGAGAATTGGACTTCGTTGATGAGGTCCAAGTCCTTCCGATGTAGAATTTCCAGCTGTTCCATAGTGTCTAATTTCTTACCTTTGGTCAGGTTGTGAAGCACTTTAAAATTGAAATTACAAAAATGTTTGAAATCGAGAAGATGTTTGGCGAAAACAGAATTGGTGAGACCTGTGATGAAACCTTTCCTATGTTCGCTGATGCGAGTCGAAAAACTCCTGCCTGTCTGGCCAATGTACGTAGCACCACACTCACACTGAATTTCGTATACACCACTTTGGTTATTGTAATGTATGGGATCTTTATTGGAGCATAAGGCTTTGAAAAGATTATTGGGGGTATAAAATGCAATGCGGAATAGATCTTTGGGAAACTTGTTGGCAATTTTATAGGACACGGGGTTATGGAATGGGAGTTTGCACCACTTACGCTCTGAAGTAGTGGTGACTGAGAGGGAAACGTTTAACTTCAGGGCCTGTTTTTTAAGTTTTTTCTTTAATAACTTATCTATTAGGCTGACGTGGTAACCGTTTTTAAAAGCTATGTGTTTAATGGTTTTGACCTCTCGTTCAAAGTTGGATTTGGACAAGGGGATACTGATTAGTCTATGGATCATGCAATTGAAGCTGGCTAGTTTGTGGGTGATGGGGTGGCAGGAGTCCGATGGTATCACTTGATCAGTGTAAGTGGGTTTTCTGTATATTGCAAAAGTATGTGTGTTGTCTATAATTTCGATAGTTAAGTCCAAGAAATTGGTTTTATTGCCCCCTCCCGATTCCATGGTGGAAATTATAGATGGATGAAGGGAGTTTAGGAATTTAAAGAAAATTTCCAGCTGTCTATCACTGCCCGTCCAACAGCTCAAGATATCATCTACATATCTGTACCAGTATAAAATGTTGTTGGTGAATTTGGAGTTACTTAGGATCTTGTCCTCCAAATTGTCCATGAAAATTTCGGCAAGGAGTGGGGAAAGAGGTGACCCCATCGCTAGCCCGTCCTTTTGTTTACACTAGTTGCCGCAAAATAAAAAATAATTTTGTTCCACGCAAATTTTTAGGAGTGAACATAATTCATGAACGAGGGGTTGGTCCACATTGGCGTTCATTCGTATACTGCGAGCGTAATTTAAGGTATCATTCGTGGGAATAGAAGTGAAGAGATTAGTTACATCAAACGATACCAACTTAGCGTTGGGTGGTACAGTGAAGGGCAGAAGACGTTCCGTTAAAGAAATGGAGTTTTCTATAGAGAATCTGGGTTTGAAGCCAGAGAGTTGTCGATAGATCGAGTTTAATTTCGTGGCTAGTTTATGCACTGGAGCACTGACACTTGACACAACTGGTCTAATGGGTACATCTTTAGTATTTATTTCACCCTTTCTCCTCACCAGAAACCTTTCTCCACCCCCATTGACACCCACGTTGCCCACTTTCCTTCTCCCTTCCCTCTCTTTTTTCCCCCCTTTTTCTACTACCCCCCCCTTACTTGTGTTCCAGCATATATAGCAGACAACGAGAATATGACTGTTACCAGATGATGATGTAGTTGCATCGAAACCGGTCGTATCAATAAATTTCTATTTTTCGTGGAAAATTGCCAATTTTATTTAATAAAAAAGTTTTAAAAGACGGCTGAAATCTTCTTCGACTCCTGTGCCTTTGTCCAATACATCAGGTTTTCTCTTGCATCCCCCTTTTAATCTCAGTATTTGATTTTTTGCCTTTTTTCATAGTTTATCCTCTCACCACCAACCAAACATCCCCGACATACATTACACTTTATTCTCTTTCTCTCCACATGACCAGCTTTCTGCCACTCTTAGTATTTATTCCAAAAGCATCACATATCCTTAAACTTATTTTTGTGAATGTCAATTGTTTCATTGTGACTTATTGCAAACAGCGTGAGATAGAACAACTTTATTCATTAAAACCGCCTAATTAGCGTAAACGAATACTTGCAAAATAATTTAATCATGCCAATATCTTTATTCCTGCTGAAATTGCTCAAGAGTGATGAAATTCGGATGCCAAATACGGTGGATTCATTCGTGTCCGGGCTCAGTAGTGTTTCGCAATAGCGACCAGAATTTCACATAAATAGATATATGAGACAAGTGAGAATCACACCGCTCGCTTCAGAACTTCGAATTATGATTCAGCGTTGACAACCACGGGAGGGTAAGCTTAAAAACATCTTTTAACGGGCTGGCGGAGCTTGTAATATGAATGGTTAAACCATCAGTGGTTATCCTGAACACTCTTTAGAGTTTACAAATGTGGAAATATCTATTAAAGCTTTTGAGGGAATTAAACCGTTTCCGAGTTCTGGGATGAAAAGTTGTGTTTGAATTTTAGCTTAAAAAATTAGTGCTAATCTCATACAGAATTCATGAGGAATCAAGAGAACACTTCATTAAAGCATACAGAATTGTATTTTACTGTTATCTAAGTGTGTGAGGAAAAAGGATGGGAATAATTACACCACTATTTGTTTTAATCATACGTAATTAAGTGCCTACCCCAATTCTGGTCATATCCAAGTAGTAGCCGTTTTATCACTTATATTTTAAATTGCCTTCTCTTAATTTCGGTGTTCTTGAAATTTTAACTCTATAACTTATCATTTAATGAGTATATCTACGCTTGAAAATGTCCTATTTTTGCTGCATATTACATGGCTCATTTGCGTAATGGTGTCATCCTTTTATCAGTAATTTATTCCCAAGAAAAGTTCATATATTAATTAAAAAAATAACGCAGTGGAAACGGTAAAGGTCATGCCACTTTTTTAAATGGATCTTATCAAGCTTACGGCATGAATAGTAAAGTTTTAACGCCAAATTTACAAGGTTTTTACGAATATCGGTAACGCTTACTCGCGTAAAATACCTTGCCCAATTATTTTATTACTCTTATATTGCAAAAAATAACGAGTGTTTTTAAAAGTCTAATGTTATTTTGTTAATGAATTATTTTTACCTCTCTTTTAGTTAGTATGTATATAATTAAATACACAATCATAAAACAACAATTTTGCTATTGTATTTCAATTAAATAGAGTTAAAGTAACATTTGAAGTAAATCTAGTTTTCAAGCATCAATAAAATGGTGTTTTGCGTTATTTTTGAATAAATCTTGCGCGCACCATTTCATTGCTTTTACAAAAAATGCGAGTATATATGTCGATATATGAACAGCTATAGTTAAATCCTCTGTGAATATAATAGTTCATAATTTAAGCTTACCCTTTCACTTCGCTCTAATTGTTACTAAGTCCATTTCTTTAAAATCTTATCAATTTAAATTTGAAGATTCTGCGCCATAAATTAAAATGACATTGTTATAAATTGTTGAGGAATACATTCACAATTGATTTTTATAAAAATGCATATTTGTCAGATTTGTTCCTGATTACTTATAATACACAAATTATGAGAAAGGGCCGATGCTTTTAAGTAGGAAGTATTGAAACTAATGCTACCATAAGTAAAACGCACATAGCATGGAGTACAGGTATGTGCAAGTACTAGCTTTTATCATGACTGTTGGAGATAATGACACCGTTTTTGCTGTGTAGCCTAGTGATTCACCTGCAAAGATGTTTGTGCCTTGTTTGTGTAACATGGTATCCTGGTGGGTTAAATGTTCAAAAAAATGCCTGGTGACTCCGGGAACTGTCAGTTTCATCCGAGCTGTGCGATTTTTTTATACCAGATATTTCTAGGAAACCGCAAGCGCTACTGCGAAAGTGACTACTCACTCGATCCTCGTGCGAAATTGAGGCGCCATAGGGCTTTATGCGGAGTGGACTACCCTCGCCTTTCAAACCAGTCTTCATTTGTATTTAATTACTCCGACGGTTATGTAGGGTCTTTGGGGTTATGAGACGAGGAGTTCATGGCCTGGTTAAATAGATAGGGGTTAAATACACACAGAATACTCAATATCAAAAGCTTTATTCGTTTGTAACCTTGTATAATGCGCACCCGTTTTTTGGAATCTTGAGCTACAAAAAGTTAAGGAAAAATTGAAAAATGAACTAATTTTATGATTATCCTATTTGTATCACCTGCAAATTTTTTCAGAGCCACCTCGAAACCAAAACCAATTTACGAGTTTTATACGAAAAACAACAGAGTTATATCACCATTTTCTTTGCTCAATTTGTTCACGTAGTTGTCCTTGCAGGTAGGGAACACAAAAACCACTTTTTCGATCTTCATCTTCGTCTCCCTCTCCCACCTCTCCCGCCGGTTTCATCCAAAAAAAAAGCCCCCGCGGAAGGAGACGCCGCAAAGCGGGGGCAGAGAGGTCTCCTTCCCAAAACACCTTCACCACCCCAATCTTTAACCTGGGCAATCCTTCCATCAAAGCCCTTCCCTATCTCTCTCTTTCCCCCTCTCCTCCCCTCCCGCCGTTCGGAAGACGAAACTCTTGAATGACCTCCAACGCACACATCCCTCTCCCTTCCTCCTTCCTCTCCTCCGCCTTCCCTTCGTATCTCTCGCTTCTCATTCTTATATTTGCCTCTTCCACATTCCCGGCATGTTTCGCGTCATTGGTAGGCTGCACATTTCCGCTAATACCTGTCACTGTTTTTCTTACCTCTCTCGTGTGTGCCGCTGGTGTGTTCTCAATGACAGGAGAGGAGCTTTCCTCGCCCGTCATTCCATCACCCACCCACGCCCACCCTCCACCTCGTCGTCGTCGGCCGCTCCCTACTCCACTCCCTCCCTGCGACTCCTCTTCCATTATCCCTCCTCTCACGCACCCTCTCCTCGCCAACCTTATATGTGCAGCCTCTTCCGATCCCTTCCCACGCATTGTAGGGTGATGGTTGGGAGAGGGGGAAGAGAATTGTTTGATAGGATTTTGAGGGGCTGGGCGATGCGGAGAAAAATATCGATGCATGAAAGTTTTATATTTTTGTAGAATATTTGGTTAAAATATTAATATACATGTATTTTAGTCAGGTTATCTACTTCGGGCAAATGTGTCTCACAAACGTTTTTAGTGTTACTTGATAAATCTTCGTCATGAATCGTCAAATCTAGGATCGATTTGACCCAGCGATACACTCAGTTGTTTCATTTGGAAAACCTTTTAATGCGAATAAATAAATTTCTTTTCCATAATTTCTACCATTACTTGTGTAAAGTACTCATCCGGTGTCTTTCTTCTCCAGTTGTTCTCCCAGCATATTCTATACTCAATTTGGTTCAATACCTAATGTCAATTTTTATCGCAACCACAGTAAAGCTTCATGTTCTAATGGCTGAGCGTAGGGAATAATACGTATACGTATATGCTCCACGTATATGGTCTTCTTGGAAGAAATCTTTTACGTGCCAATGTTTTAACTCACGAACCAAGACGTTGTAATTTTACCAGAGTTATTATTTCAAAAAGTGGTTAATTGCGTTCAATATTAAAGTCTTGTGTATTTTTACGTAACCTGTGTCCTGATTTATGCCGGAACTTCAAAATGCTCAAGTGAATATGCAAGCGGAAAAACATCGAATAGTTCGGTGCATCGATATAAGCAGCCCAATCTAACCCCCAGGGATCCATTCCCTGCCATTTTTTTTCAATCTCCCTTCTCTCGGAACGTCTCTCCCCTCCCTACCGTCCGCCCTGGCTGCCTCTCTCCATATCTTTCACATCCCTCCTCCTCCACGCCAAGCAATCGCAGCTCCTCTCCCCTCTCCTCTTATCTCTTCACCACATCTCACCTCCAGCCACCCCCTTTCTCTCTCCCCATGCTATCTCCGCAGTTCCTCGAAAGACGCTATCTCCTGGCTCCACTCCCTGACAGGCATCGACAACTCGTGTCGTGTAGTGCTCCCGTCAATGGGTTGGGCGAAAAGAGATGGGGTCGCAAAAATCGCTGCCCTTCCGACTGAGGCTGAGATTTAGTCCATTTTTTTCTTTGAGAAGGCCTTGCCACGAAAAGCGGTTCATTCCTTTTTTATTTTGTTCCAATAATATATGACTGACACAAGTGCCTGATTAAGCGTAGAGGGATGGAAAACAATGCTGTGATAAGAGTGATATTGTTTCTGAAAAAATGTGCGAATTTGCCTGAGTTTTCATGTACTTAAAAATTATTAATTTTAATCAAAAATAAATTTTATGAAACGACCAATTTCAATGTACTTGGTAAATAATCAAGTATCAAATGACTTGATAATACTTCATATGAACAAATCGTCGCTTTCTGGATTAAATTACTTGAAAATATGAAGTGCATATCTTTCAGTGTTTCAACAAATTTGGTAGGGTTGTTCCATATATTTCATTAAATACTGGTAGCTTTCCTATTTGTTTTTTCATATATCATGGTAGCTGTTGGTAATTTTAACTTTGAACTCATTAATTAGGAGAAAAAGGTTCCTTCAATATTCCCGTTTCCAAAAAAAATATTATTTGTTCTAATTCCATGCGAACATTTACCATGACTGTTTCGAAACAATTAACTCATTAAACTATGGAGATGAGGTATTTGAAAAAGAAATTACTGGCATGCTACCAATCAGAAATTAATGGGCTGCATTCCTCATGAGATAATGATTTAATATTTAAGTTATAGCATCTGCGTTTTGCATCGTAAAGCTAATAGTGAGCATAGAATTTTCAATATTTCAATTGGCAATTTTTTACAAAATAGTCGGTTTAAATGCCACAGTTCTTTGCAAATGGCAGTTTTATTCCATTTCGGACAATTATTCCTTGAAAATTATGTAAATAATATATATTATGTGGGCAGGTGTGAGTAGTTTTTGCAGTTTTGCAGTTTGTGCAGTAGGCAGGTGTGAGTAGTTTTTTTATAAGAGAAACTGATACCTGTTTTAAAAGTCAATGGTTTGCTTCTTGGTAGAAATATATTTTTTATTAAATCTTATCAAATTTTAACCTCTTCATATCACTTAAAGGTAATGTTCACGTTGGGTTTTTGTGCGTATTTTACCAGCTTGAGGGAAACGAAAAATAAATTAGGGGCAATTTTTCTATTTCTCCTCCGTCATAATCATACTTTTACAATTTCGTCTTGTCACGATATTGTTGGAGTAATCCTTTTAAACCAATTATACATATTTGAGCTGATATTCAATGGAATAAGCAACAACTTGGTAGTTGGGTTTCCAAGAAATAATTGTAATTAAATAATATAATTATCAAATTTCGTGTTTGATCCGCTAAGCCCAATGGTTTATGTAGGGACACACTCGCACGCCGTAATCCGATCAATTAATGTTGCGATGGACGTCAGCCTATTAATCATCACCGCCGAGGTTCCGATCACTCGTTTGAAATTCCGTCGGACTACAACCTTGCAGCGCTTAATCTTCTCCCCGGTTTTTTGCACCCTTCCTTCCCGTTCTCGGTATCTGGCAGCCGCCACGCGAGCTCGGTGCGGTGCTGGAATATCGAACGGGGAAAATAAATCGCCAGTCTGGTGGGAATATTCGAAATCTGATTGGCATCAAGGTAATAACTTGCTAATCCGCCCCAATAATTGCGTGTATTACATCCGCATGATCTCCAAACGTGAAGCGTCGTCCACCTTCACTCGGATAACACGCAGGAGTACGTGAATGCGTTCATAGGAATTTGACTTAAAAAGACGCGTCTACGTGTCGGTCGGGGAATGGGGAGCGGACGAACCGTTAGGGGTAATGATGTTTGAAGGGTGGTGGAATGGAAACCCGCGCCAGATGTCTTCGCGCCCTCCCGGTTTTGGATCGAATTCGCGTGCATGAGTTCTTTTGTTATCAAATCTGGAAATTGTATATCCCACCATCTCGGTTTTTCAGTCCAGTGCAACAAGTAACTCCGCTCTTTGACGTTCCTGCGCACCTACCGCTGTAGTACTCCCTCCCAGGTGCCGCAGATAACCGGATACAATTTTCGTGAATTGAGCGCAAAATGAAAAGTTTCAATTGATTTTGTGACGGATCATGTTAGTTGGGTGTTTAGAATATTCTTCTAGAAGTTCCTAAGCCCCGGGCTCCAGTCCCAGCATGGGCAGGGATGTTGATTTAAATGATATGGCATGGTCCCAGGTACATTTTTACCAGATAAATGCCACTGTCTATAACTTAGGACAACACTGATTGTTATTGGAGAAGTATCTTAATAGTTAACTCGTAAAAGCTTTTGCGTTATTAAAAATGTTACTGTTAGTCTTTATCAGCTAATTGGACAGCAAATCCTGTTGTCAAATTCGTTTTCCAGGTTGTTAGCTTTTGGTTCACGAACTTTCAAGATTTTTATCATTTTAATATTGGCCTTCTATAGCAGCTAGAATGTATGCTTCTTGGATCTAAAATTCTTTTGTGCTAACTTATGTTATTGGATATACTACTTTAATATCAACTTTGATCTCACTTTGGTGTTAAATCCTGTGTATACATACAATTTTTCAAGTTAGGCGATACCTATGATTAAAATCAAACTTTAAATAAGACATCATAACAGGATAATGAATTACATTGGCTGTACAAGATAGATGATAAACGAAATAATTTATTTCTATAATCAGTTGAACTTAGTTTCCGATCTGACTTTTATTGGTTGAGACGAAAGCTACGATACCCCGTCGAATGAAGCGATAATCTAGATTTATTTGCCGACAAAAATTCAGCGGGAGGAAGAAATAAGCAGTTTGTGCGACCAATTAAAAGAAATAATTAGGAACGCTCCGGAAAGGCAGCACTTAATAGTAATGGGGGGGATTGAACGCAGTGATAGCCTTAGGCCAATCTGAATCAGCAGATCAGCAATGATAGGCAGGGGAGTTAGACAGGGTTGTTTATTATCCCTGGTAATTGTTCAAATATATGCTGAAGAAATGTTTTGGTTAAGTTAGAAGCTTGGGAAGGGCTAGTGCGGCAAAAAAGAGAGCGGCGATATGATGCAGTCAGTTAAGTTTGTAGATGATCAAACAATGGTGAACCAGAGCCAAGTAATTTCAGTTATCGATGAGTGATATACGGGCACAATCAGAGGGGCATGAGATGAAGATGAACCACAGAAAAATAAAAGTAATGAGTTTCTGAAAAGGTAGGAAAGCTGAGTTAAACATTAAAGTATTGCGAGAAAATAAACTGGAGCAGTTGAGGCAGTTCATGTACTTGGACATTATTTTATAGGAAAAGATTGATATTTGTGGGGATACAATGAAAAAGAATCGTTAACAAAGGAAAAATTGACAAGAAGAGGAGTAATCACATGTGAACTTAGTAAATTTGGGAAGAAAGAATAGTAAATACTTAAGCATCTCTCTCTGGGGATGTTGCGTCTTTTCTTTAAGGTAAGCAGAGTAGAGGAAGGGAATAGGTCACATAGGCAGGTAGAAGTTAACGATAAAATGAAGTAGGAAATATTAGAGAACTTTAAGATCTGATGCATAATTGTGTTTAAGTGTACTTTTAGTTATATTTTTTGGGTAGTATATACTTGGTAATAATTGTGTCCATCCGAAAACCTACCTTAACTGTTGATTACCTAATAATAATATACTTGGTATGGATGATCTTACTCGCCCAAGCATTAGGGGGGGTGTTGTATAAGAGATGACTTTTAACGCGTACTGATGCATAATAATCGAATTTTAAAAACACTATGGTGGGCATACTTGGACAATATTCAGTGGCAGTCATTCAAGTTTGATCTTTTTAAATACATTTCCTCGCTTTTTTTTGTGGTTGACGTTTATCGGATTAATTTTTGAAATGCGAACCTTGTTCAGTGAGAAATTTATCAAAGCAGACTGCAGAATTTTCTGTGGCTAATTTTTGAAAGTTCAATTTTCTATTATTTTGTCTCATCGCAGAAAACTACTACCTTGAACAAAAAGTTCCCGGAATAACCACCGTGTGGCGCTCCCATCATTCCGATTTGAGTTCTGTTCTTTTTGATAAATTGGTACATCTGTTGTTGATATTCCCTTTAAATCTGTGTCATAACTTGACATTTGCAAAAGTTACGTAGCCAAGAGTATATCTATCTCTGTGTGTGTTGGCGATTTTTTACAATGGCAGAAATGGATTTAAATTTGCAACAACGAACTTGTATTAAATTTTGCGTAAAAAACGGATTTAGTGGCGCACGGACGTTGGAAATGTTGGAAAAGTGTTTCGACAACGATTCTCTAAAAAAAACGGTCGTTTACCAGTGGCACGAGCGGTTCAGAAGTGGTCGTGAGTCAATCGAAGATGATGAACGCAGTGGCAGACCATCGACATCGAAAGTCGGTGAAAAAATTGATAAAGTAAAAGAAATGTTGGTCAATAACCGCAAATTAACCATCAGAGAAATAGCGGAGGACTTGAACATTGCCTATGGATCCGCCCAAGACATTGTGGTTAATGATTTGGGTTTCCGTCGTGTAGCAGCAAAGTTGGTGCCAAAAGACCTCAATTTCATGCAAAAAAGAGACCGTGTTGAAGTCGCAAAAGACATGATTTGCGAGGCTGAATCCGATCCCACATTCATCAAAAGGGTCATTACTGGAGACGAGACGTGGGTTTATGAGTACGACACGCAATCCAGACATCAGGCAAGTGAATGGCGTTCACCATATGAGCCGAGACCAAAAAAACCACGTCGTTTTCAGTCAAAAAAGAAGGCAATGCTGACGGTTTTCATGGATTACAACGGTGTAGTGCATCATGAATTTTTGCCAGAAGGCCAGACAGTAAACAAAGAGTATTATTTGGGCGTTATGAGACGTTTGCGTGAAGCAATTCGCCGAAAGAGACCAGAAATCGTCGCACAGTGCGTCGAGACCGTCGCACAGTGCTATCATTATTCGTAATTCTTTGACGAAAAATGCAACAAATACCATCCAACAGCCACCGAATTCACCTGATTTGGCTCCCTGTGACTTCTTTCTGTTCAATCGAGTTAAAAAACCATTACGGGGAACGCGTTTTAGCAGCCGAGAGGAAGTAATGGAAAAATCGCAGGAAGCACTGATGGACATACCGAAAACCGAATATAAAAAATGTTTCGAGGATTGGATCAAGCGCTGGCATAAGTGTGTTGCAGTCGATGGGGATTACTTTGAAGGGGACAATATAGATTTAGATGAATAAACTTGTATTTTTAATTTTCTGAATAAATTCCGGGAACTTTTTGATCAAGGTAGTATTTAGTAAATGTTACGCTGAGTGGCTGTATTATTTACACAACCGTTGAAAAGGGCGTTATTTAGTTCGTTGAATTGTGCACCTCAATATGAAACGGCAGGCTCTAGAGCAAAAGAAAATTTAGGAAACCCCTTTATTTTATGTAATACGTGTATATATAAAGCCGTAGCAAAAAGATATATTGAATAGTGGCCCGTTGGTGTTACGCAAGTCTGTTTGGATCCTGGTAATTGTGGAGTCACTAAGTGAGTGTTTTTAACACATGAGAGAGTGATTCAAATGAAGGGATAAACAAAAAAAGGACCACGAGGCTTGAGATTTCACCCGATACTCGTTGCTGAAAAAACCACACCTGCTGTTTATTTAAGTGGGAAACATTAGATTTTTTTATGTATTATTGTTTTTTTCGGTTTAAAACATTTATTCGTATGGCCTTCGAAAAGTTATGGAGAAAGTTATTGTTGGCAATTATTTAGTTATTAAGTGTCTCTTAAATCGTATTTGATTGAAAAATCATTTTTATGAATTTGTCCTTTCCAAAACTACACTCGTGTGTCGGTAATGTGGCGCGACAAATCCTTAGTCATGATATGTGTCATATTCATTTATAACTCTGTATTCTTTCACATCCTGTAGATAATTATAGAACATTGTTTCTCAGTCATTAACGCACTGTAATAATTTGATGATACTGTATATATAATTACCTGAATTTGAAATGAATTAATAGTAAACTTCAGTTCCTGTTACTAGTATATGATCTAAAATAAGCTTCAAACTGACGGTATACAGTGTATACAGGTTTGTTCATGTTAGTCAGAGAATCTACGATACCTGATTTAAATTTACGATCTGATCTCTTGCTTTCCCTGACTGATTTTCCTTCTGGTGCTACACCGGATCCCCCGCACTTGCGTCACCACCATCACCTACCTCAATTCTGCTGATTGTTATGTTTTATGTGAAGCATTAACATACAATTATTTTGCGGTTATTTCCCTTACCCCAGCGCAGGTGCCATCGAGAAATCCGCCCTCTATAACCTGGCCGGTTCCCACAACTCTGCATATTGGCGTGATCAGTCCTTTTGGAATCTCGCCCGACCCACCCTTCTGCCAACTGATCTAGTCTCTCCTTCCTCCTATACCAGAGTGCCTTTCCTCAAGTTTCACTCGCCTACCCTCTAATTCTCTTACCCTCTGGGTCTCTCGCCACGCGCCGTCAATTCGATAACAACTTCATTAGTGCCGGATATATCGGTCGGATTGTCATGTCATTCGCCTGCAAGAGAGTGAAGTGGACGTAGAAATGGGCGCGGCGGGGGGGGGGGAGGTAGGATGCCGATTGAAAGTGACAGGGAGAACACTCGTGGAGTTGGTCGGAATTTGCACCTTTGAAAATGCAGACAGGATATCAGGGTGGAGGGTATAGATGTTGGAAGGGAATCCGCTCGGATAGAAACGAATGGTAATGGCAGGATAAAGGGGAGAGCGGAAGGGAATACTTTGGATAAAGCAAAGAAATGAAGACAGTTAAAAAGCGGAGAGAGTACCTGAGAGGACGGACAGTTTCCTGGCGTGGAAAACGCCGTCCTCGTCCTCTCCCTCCACGCACCCCCTTTGCCCGCCTCACGTCCGCCATTCCGCCTCACGTTTCACCTTCGCCGGAGCAATTATGGGGTCCAGATACGGGCAAAAGAGATGCGTGCTTTCCCTCCATATCCAGATCAAACCCTCGCACGCGGGTTTTGAGGAGGAAGAGAGAACTTTTTTTTATAATCTGTTTGAATGATCAGGGTGTTCAGAGTGTAAATGGTCCATAATTCGATCTCAATTCGTTGGCAGGAAATCGATTTCCAGGGAAAAAATAAATTCAACGCTTTTTAAAAAGATATAAAATCATCCTACTGTTAAAAATCTAGTGAACTTTCTGCAGAATGATTTTAATGCGAGATTAATGCATGAGAATTTTCTGTAATAAACGTATTTTTGGGTACAGGGCATTAGGAAATGTACCTCCATAGCTCCGCTTTAAGCGCGTTTTTCACGACGTAATTTTTCGAGACATGTTCAAAAATTAAAGAGGACACATCTTCATCACATAACTGAGTGATAGGTGACGAGGATTGGAGTGAAACGGTAGGAAATGGGCGGGAATGCGGGGAAAGATTTCTTGGGCAAATGATCATTTTCAAAAATAGGAGTGGTTGAGGCTGTGGAGGGAGGCCAAGTATACACGAAAGAGAAAGCAGGGATTACACTGACTTTTACTTTTCCACATAAACTTTTTAATTTTTACAACCCAGGTTTCGTTATAGCATAGCATCATCAGGGATTACAGTTGAGTCCAAAGTAGTAGGATCACTACCTATGCTAGTGGAAGGAGAGAAAGCAGTTCTGCACTGAGTAACCATTAATTTCTCGGAAATTAAGTACTAGGGAAGTTGATTTATCTGATACACGAGTATGCCCTGACCGTCGTTAGCACCTTTGAATAAAAAAGTAGTAAAACTACCCTCGGGTTTAACTAAGCATGATGTAGTGCTACTACTAATTTTAAGTGAATCATTGCTTTCGCAATAATGAATCGCTTTAATAGCATTTTTTGATAGCTTTCGTACATTTACTTTCAGATGGATTCCATTTACGTAAGGTTTTTGGCATTTAATAAACATTTAAATACTTTTATTATCTAATTTCTTTCTGCCAGTTCTGAACAAAATGTTATTGAGTCACAATGAATAGTCTATGTTCATACCGAATTATAGTAACCAGAGTAATGTAATTTATGAATCAAATCGATGTGTTCTCACTTGATTAAGACAATGGAGTAATGAGCATTATGAAGTTCCTTTCTTTTGGCTTCAAATAGAGGGCTGCCGAAACAAATTGGATTCGGTAATCTCACCAAAAAAATTCTTAATATGTAGCTACTTTTTTCTTATAGTTTGCAACATTGTTGAATTATTCATTCAATCATTTAAATTAAAACGACACGATCCATTTATTTTCCCTGCTGTTGACATAATATCCATGAAGTAAGAGGTAAATTGGCGTTTTTAGAGGGTTGTTGTGACGCTTTTTCTCACTCTTTCGAATCCCCCCAGCTTAATTCCTTCCTCTCTGCCTTTCTGTGTTGGGGTGTCGAATACATGCTATCCTCAAGCTCACGTCATAATTAGGTTTTCCCGACCAGTCTTGTTTAGAATCTTCCTTGCTCTGTTACTTACTCCCATGTTTTCGTCTCACGGCGGCTGCATCATCGCCAGCCTCCCTATCTCTCAGCCCCCTCATACTCCATCCCATTTCACACTTTCACCTTCGTTCAAAGAAGGCCCTGACAGTGGGTCTTTCCCCCAACCCTTACGAATTTCTTTCCTTTCTGGATCTCATGTTTATTATTCCGATGCTACCGTTTTCTTTGTTTCGTCCCGGTATCCTGAATATTCAGCTTGTCACCTTATCACATTATTACTTTCGTTACTGCCCTCACCTCTGTTTCCACTAACAATATGCTATTCTTTCTTCCCTTTTTTGAATTTCACTATTTTTTGGGATGAAGTGATGAATAATATAAATCTTAAATAAGAGATCTCTTTAAACATCTTTAGGTGCTTGGAGTGCGTTTATTGTAATGCTGTTTGAAAATATAGGGTAGAATAATATTTAATAGCGTCATATGGTTGTGAAAAAGTTAACGCACTGGCGTTTATACTCTTAGTAGATTTTGAAGTTGGTCAAATGAGGGCCATATATCAAATGCAGCGGTTGCTAGGAAGATGTGCTTCTCAATGATGGCGGCAACAGTTACTTTATGAATTTCGCACCATTATTATAGTTTAACATATTTTTCTTTTCTCCTAGGCTAGTAAAACGTTGGATAAGGACGTGTATAACTCTATATTTTAATGCGATGGAGAGAAATTTCTCCATTCGCATGCTTCATATTTTAGAAGGATAAAATATGAAAAATTTCAATAAAAAATGGAGGAAAACAATGCTAAAATTGAAATCATACATAAAAAATAAAGATTAAATGAGTATTGAAGTGGGATAATTGAAGGAGATACCGAATTAAAATAGGGGAGTGTATGCACAGAAAAGAGTGAATTTTCCAAGTGATTAGCAAAGTTGGCTTTAATGACTGATTTAAAATGACAAATTAATATTGGGATTGTTGGATAGGCATTAGTTTCAATCAATCGGGCGATTTAGGATTGCAGAAATATTTTATTTTTCCTTTGATATCCTCATAATCAGTAATAATCATAGCCCGATATAGATTTTTATGGTAGAATAAATTAAAATTTTAATTATTTTTCAATTACTGTATTTTTTAGATGAATGTCAGGTTTCATAATGTCTCGTTAAACTTGAGGTTAATTTTAACCTCCAATTTAAGCCAAAACTCGGATCTATGACCGCTAATTAAGTTCAAAACAGTTGAACGGCTCAATATATGACAGACGGCTTTGCATACTACGGTTACAATGTTCACATTAACTAATTAGCAATCTTATTTGTTTATAAAATCGGATTTGTCGTAATATTTACGTTAATAACGTTCACATTAGGTAATGATTAGATTTAACAAGGCATAAAACCGGGTCTAAGCGTTTAGAAACCAAATGCATTTTGAAAATGTCCCAAATCTTGTAGGAGTTCTTACGAAGCTAAAAAAATAGAAATTCTTATTCATTTAGGCAATGTTAAGGTTATGCATTAGGTAATTACTTGAGGTTAATAGTAACGAGAACTTTATATTGATATAATTAATTTAAAAAATGCTGTTAAGTGTTTAATTATGTTGATTTATGAAAATATTTAGTCTATGATGAATAAAAAGTTTGTTACAACACTCATGTTTATGGTACAGAAAAACGTTACAAGAGTTTTAATTTAAACCCATCATTGGATGAGTATTTGTCTTCCCGAAACTTCAGGACATTGGTTACATTCATTTGAATTTAGTTTTTCCTGCGAGGTTACGACATCAACAGTGGTTTCGGGAAAAGAAAATCTTAGCACCTACGAAAAATCAAAATAATATTTTGTATGATTCACTATGGCATAGCATCATATAAATGTGTCTTGGGGAAAATTAATTATAATCTATTACAGTGTAAATTATTGAACAAATTTGAAGTAAACTAATGAGTGCCTTCCGAAATCCAAAAGTGTATAAGCTAGACTAAAAATAGCTTTATTTCTAATCATAATTAGACCCTTGAGCACATGAAAGAGCATGCTAATTTTTATTACCAAGTTGGTCACGTAAATTTCTCTAAGAATTAATTATCAAATTTAATTCCTAATTACCTTTTGTAATCTCATTTGTTTTCCGTGAGGCTCATCTTCTTTTGAGTGTCCAGTGGTCCAATTCATCATTCGCTTTTTGCTATTGTATGGTGAGGGTTGATCCATTCTAAATTAGCAAAAATTATTTTCGTGGACAAACGGTCACCAACTATTCTGAACTGTTTTTTAATACTAACCACATAAATAATTCCATTTGTTTACTTTAATTGTTGCGCTTAGTGATCAGTCAATTCACAACTTTACTGGCCAATCTTAACAATCTGGATAATTATTGTCTTCTGAGGTTTTCTTTGAGTTCTTATTTTATTAACTATGGTATGTGGAAAAAATTAAATGGCAGTGGTTATAATGGCTTTACGAAAACTGATTTACCCTCTCATTTCGTTAAGGTTTTCAAAATAATCGAAATAGACCAATGAAGATCATTTAATTGGCATTTGAGAGAAAAGAACTCTTCATACCACATTTTATTGATGTTGTTGTAGCTTAGTGGGCACATCCTCAGGGTAAAAACTGAAGATACACGGTTCAAGTCCTTAAGTCTGTGTTACATCGCTAGTTGAACCCAGGGTTTATCACCTTCTGGGTGTCAGAAATTTCCGAGGAAGTATTGGAGGCACTGGCGAAGAACTGGCCACTGGCATGAATTATGCATATTGCTAGGACTTGGATCCGATAAAACTAGCTCTCGCATATTCCTAGATTTTCGGATTAAAGAGTTTTGAAATAGATATAATTTAAGTGTTGGCGTCATTTGTAATTGTCCACCTCTTAATAGTTTAGAGGGGGGCTTAATATTAGTTAATTTTGTCTTTTTTAGGGATACTGAAATTAAGGAATAATACTTTAAACTTTATGGTGTAAGTTCAAGTGATAAATGAAATTTCTACCCACTCATACGCCAAATAACTAAAGCAATGTCTCTGTAAGTATGCGAAAACTGTAGCGAGGAGAATATACGAGGACCTCGCATTTGTCCTTAACGGCCTCAAGTTGAAACATATCGTAATGAATACTCTCAGAAATAGCTTTCTATTATCATACAAGGTCTATCCCAAATTACTAGGACTGAGTTGATTAAAAAAATTATTACTAGAATAGATCCATTCACTCAGAAGTCTTCGCAGTAGCACCCTTGTGCGTCCACGCATCGCTGCCAGCCGGTTTTCCACGCCTCGTACGCGTTCTGGAAGGTGTTGCCCGGAATGCTGCTATGCTCCCTCTTCACCGCCTGTTGTAACGCTTCCACCGAGTCGTGGTGACGTTCTTTCAACATGGATTTGAGTTGGAGGAAGAGGAAGAAGTCTGGTGGGGCAGCGTCAGGGCTATAGGGTGGCTGGGGCAGGGTCGAGAAGCTCTTGGCAGATCCGCGTGCGAGTTTCCTTTTATTCTTCCGAGAGCACTCGCGGCACCAACTTCACACACACTTTCTAATGCCCATGTTTTCGGTCACTAATCGATGCACAATACTTATAGGGATGCCAAGTTCATAAAAAATTATGCGGGCACTTAATCTACGCGCTCTGTCCAACAAAGCTCTTCACTCCTGCAAGACTTTCGTCATTTATTGTGGTCGAAGGGTGTCCTAAACGGTCACCGTCTTCAACATCTCTACCCTACCGAAAAAAATTGTGTCACTCAAATACTTCCAATCTCAAAATGGCATTATCACCATAAGCTGCCTTGAGCATGCCATGAGTCTCTTTTCCGCTTTTTCCCAGTTTCACGTACAATTTGATGGCGCAGCGATGTTCCAATAACCCGATGATGACAGAAGGTAAACAGGTGACTTCATAGAGGTTTCGCAAACCAACAATCCGCTCTCAGCAAAGGCTGGAAGCCTTTTCTGAGACTTCCCTCGAACCCAGCCAGAGAAACCGCCTCCCGTCTGTCCATCCGGGAATAAATAAGTCCTACTACTTTTCGAACGGACTTTGTATATGATCTAAAAATGTTAACACTGGGGAAATATTATTAATCCAAACTGAATATATACACTTTAATTGAAGGAAATCTATGATATTTCTTCATACTTGTTACTGTAATCTGAATTACCCTCTTCACCTTTACATTTTACTTCACCCTTCGAATCCCTCGCAGGAAATAGTTGTTTGCCTGAGGGTTACTTGCCGACATGAAATCCCAAAAATTTCCCATTAAGCCAATGAAAAAATTGACAGCTCTTTGGAGTCGTAGTGATAAATTCCAAAAATCCTGGGTCTATCTATCTATTCAATTCCGAGGGAAGATGGATAGAAAAAAATCACTCGGCCATCGACAATATCGGATCCTCCTTTTGCCAAAAAAAAATCCGTCATTGAGATCCCATTCAGAGGAGCTTTCAGAAAGCGGCGAAAGGCTTAACGAGACCTTTAATAATGATTAAACTCGCTTGATCGATTTTCTAAAGCACCTGGGCCGACCTTCAGCAATTTAACTCTCGCCCCACCTCCCACTCTCCTTCCTTGTCCTTCTTCCTCTCTCCTTCGCCGTCGATATTCTTCGCCAAACGACGTCATCATCAGTTCTGGAAACTCTTACGCTCACACCTCCCCCTCCACAGAGTCATCTGCCGGCCTCTTGCCCAGCCCACTCGCGCCTCCCTCCTGACCATCATGCATGGAACCTCTCTCCCCTTCCCAGTATCCCTTCCCCTTTGCTCCACTGATCTCATCATCGCCATCCTCCTCCTATTGCCTCCCAATCGTCATGGCCCTTATCGCTAGTCGATAAAAAAGGGACGCACAAAAACGGGGAGGAGAAGGACGAATAAAATGGTTCTCGATTTTCGCGTGGAAAAAAAGACGTGCAGCGAAACAATTTCCCCTGCGTACATATGTGTAAACGTCAGCTTACAAATCGTTACTCGGGCGAATGGTGGGAAGGGTGGATTAGCACGGAGATGTGTAAAGCGTGAAGGACGAAAAGATAAATAACGGGAGGAGCGCTGTTTGGGGAAAACTAGGAGAATGATGACGCGGACGTGCCTTATTGCTTGATTTGATTTGCGCTTACGGGTCGTTAAGCCGATGATGCATGCACAATGCGCAGCTTTCACCCCTGCATAATTCCGAGATTGGCAGCGCCGCATGCAGATTTAGTTTGACAGAATTTGTGTTTATTTTATTCCAATCTGGCAACCTCCAAAAAACCGATTGGTACCTACAGTTTTCGCGAGGAAATTTGCCTTTTCGCAAAAATACTATCAGTTTCTCTTTTAGAAATTGTAATTGTGCCGAACCTGTGTGGCAACTTGTATTCTTTGTACGCATTTGGATAGATTTATGGTAATGATTAATAAATGGTTAATTTTTTGTTGTCCATATTATCATAAATTGATTTTCAGTTTTTAACGATGAATCACGTCTTCATTACAATTTTTCCTCTATTTGTACATCGCATTTACGTCGTCATCGTTGTGCGGATTCCCTGATAAGAGAGATAGCGTATACATCTTCGGAAACTTCCCAGCGTTCCGATCACTACTTTTGTCTCCGTTTTCAAAGTCATGCAGTCCATTTCCTCTGGATTTTCCATGGAAATGGCGCATTCCGGTCGGTGGACCGATGTTTACTAGCAAAACCATTGCGTCCGCAAGGCCTGCTCTTTTCGGTCCGAAAATCTCGTGTCGGAGAACGAACGACTGCGGAAATTGTGTATAGCTTCATTCCGAACAAAGGTAACTGGGGCAAAACGACTTTCGAGAGAAAAATAAAACGTACCTCATTTACGCGCTCTTTCGTTATGGAAAGGCTCGAATTCTAGCGAGACCGAACAATTCGGCGACTATAGCATCCAGTATTTGCGGAGCGCGTTCTTTCCAACGATGACGGTTCTTTTTGGTAGATATGCGGTGGCTAACGTGCACTGATGCAGTTCAGAGAATATGTAGAGAATGCAGCAGAACAACCAGTTAAAATGCGCGGGTAAATATCACAATTTTTTGGTTTCATAATTGATCCAATGAACCAAGTGAATACCATCTGCCACGAAATGCTGAACTGAAATATGGCTAAAGTGAGAAAATGCTCCGCCCGTGGTTTCATTTCATGGACTTAAAATTGTTACACTCATTTGATGAAAATTGAGCCTAACGTGGAGGAAGCAATGCTTTTTTTTGTGATTCCTCATTTTGATATTTTTTCATTTGAATAGAAGAACTAAAAAGGACCTAATGCATTTAATAGGGTTGAGAAAATATATAATATTAAGATATGTTAAAAGTATTTGCAATCACTGCAGATTGCGTTTTTTATGCACAAGGACCCCTCGGCGGCTTCATTTACACTCATCATCACAATACCCTCACTAATAAGTCGTTTCAATTTTAGCCTTTAATACCCAATGCCTCATGGTGTTTATTATATTATGTCAAATAAATAATCAATTAGAACAATTTAGACCCTATAGTACCCACACGCAAAAAAGCATATTGGCAAAAGTATTTTAGTTTTTCGCTTCTCTATCTAATGGTAAACACCTCGGAATAATTTTTACGTAATCAAAATATATGATATTCCCTTCTACAATTACTTTAGTACAGATTGTAACCATTGGAAAAGACTGAAAAACTATGGAACAATAAGGGTTATGTAAAATATTTATTTAGTATGTTATTGTACGTGAAAGGAAGTTTTCGGACCAAGTTTATTAGCTTTTTATCAAGACCCTTTAGTTATTTGCTATATTGTGTTCACAAATAATTTTAAAAATCCTCTTTCTTCGGCGTAACTAGTCGCAAAAATTATTTCCATTTTCAGAAAGGAAACGTGGATTACAGAGTAATATTATCATGAGTATCTATGTATTTATAGAGAGAGATTATTTAGTCTTTAAATCAAGGAGCCGTAGTTTGTATACGAATAGGTACGTGCGTAACCTATTCGTATTTTAATTTGCCTTCGAAACTTCTATTCGCACATGGATAATTGCCATTTACTTAGTGCTGGTTTATTGCAGTAAGAACTATCACATAATTATCTATCGTCATAATTCGAAGGCATTTTGTTTTTTTTCCTACTTTTTTATTCGCACCTTACGACACGACTTTCCCATTCGAAACTGGCGACCCACTAAGGTTGGAGCATTTGTATGTATACCGGCCATCGAGCGTGCCAATTGTACAAGGTTATTGAATCAATTTAATAAATTTAACGAAAGAGATGTTTGCAAAATGGAAAGAGAGAAACATTTCCAAATTCATAGCTTTCACTTATTTTCTTGATTTCATATTTCTTTCAAGATATTACATTGGCTGATGCGGCGTGTGCTGACTATGTTGATGTGCTGATTTCGATTTCGGATTTATCAATGGTATTTCGAACCGGGTGTAGCGGAAGTAAATGCCAAAATCTCTCTACCAGTTATCCGACAGAAAACATTCAAGGACTGCAGCACTCTTCGTAACAAAAAATCAACTCTTTTTGTTGTGATCAGATATGAGAGTATTATTTGGATACTTTTTAACGTGAAACTCAACTTAAGTCTACTTAGCTTTGCTTAACGATTGCTCGGTGTTAGTGTACATGTACGCCTGACTTTTTACTTATTTCATAATGTGGACGTATATAGAGTTGCTTAGTTTTTCATTAAAAAATTACCGATTTTCTCCTCTTTTTACTATCTATCTCTTATATAATTATTACGATTGTCTTGAAACACGAAAACGCCTTTGGCACGACGTTATATTCAAGAGTTAAGACTATTTCATTCTTTCCTTAAAGTTTCTCTCTCCAAATATGAATTGCTAGTTTCGCACTCTTATAGTTTTGCTGAAACTCAAATCTTTCTTATTTCAAATGTTTGATGATTAACTCGCGTGAAAAAGATAGGGGAGTCCCCGTTAAAGAAAATCAACATCATTTACTTGTGGGGAAGGTAATGAAAAAAACGTGCTATCTTATGCTAGGATGGCCGTTTTAGAATATGTGGAAAGTATTTTCTGGAAAACAGGGTCAGTTGAAGAATTGGATGAAGTTCAATGAAATATCAACTGTATGTAAAGACAATTTTCCCAGTGGAAAGTAAGTACAGGAAATAAAATGGAGAAATCTCCATCTCAAAGGAGAGAAGAAACCTTAAGTCCAATATTTTTGAAGGGAACCAGAACATGAACTTGACATTACGGGATTTATTTAGACCTATCATATATATATACTTATATACATATATATCGGCAGAATAGACCAACTGGATTAAATAATTCGATTCATTACCACAGTTGATATCTCCTCATTTTCTCGTTCTATTCGTGATCACCATAAACCCAAGCTTAGAGATTAGTTTGATTATTATTTCTCTTTTCGTACTTGCACACTTCCAATTTACTCACCTAAAATGAAATAATTTGACAAGCTGGGGGCCCAATTTCCCTTGCCACACACTTGAGCTACAAATCGCATTATGCGAAGTATTTTGTAAGTGCTTGTAAGCTTGTCTCTCTTTCCGCCATAGAATTTTCGTGACCCCCAAAGCCTAAAGCTTTATGCAATAGTGATCCACGTTTTAGCGCCAAAAACATCAACGATATTTCCTCATCGTAATCTTGCTTGGACCGTCCCCTTTCCTCTATTTAGGTTTTCTCATTATTTATTCTACTCTTGCCAGCGGAGTATTTAAGGTATACCGATTTCATTTGTTTATAATTCTATACTTTCTTAACTATTGCAATCTTCAGAATTCAGTCTTTTAAATGTATAATATTATTAATGCTAATTGCAATTTATAATAATCAATTTTTCACGGAACAAGAGGGTAGGGGGTGGATCGAGCCAAAAAGTTTCAATCCTGCCTTAAATAAAAGAAGTTATCTAATTAACTGAGCCTTTTCCATTAATCACCTCAGTATCCATCGTGACCTATGCACGACCTCTCTTTCACATTCTCTTGCACTTCTTTCATATTTTCTGTTCCGTTCCGTCTCCCTTCATGAAGTTCCATGAGAGGGATCGTCTTTTCTTGCAACTTCGCTATTTAAGACATTTTGACGATCATGGATTTTCGGTTTCGTTGTGTTGAAGGATTTTTGGCTTATCGACACAATTTGATTTCTGATGGCAATACTTTCCTACGAAATGGCAAACTCTGTCAATTTTGAATATTCTTGGTAGAAAAAATTAATTATCCTGTGTAAATATTGGAAATTTTGTATAAGTTAATGATATAGAATATGGGTGGCTATCGAAGGAACCGGATGATTGGAAAATGTCGTGGGTTAGTGAATTTCATCTTGGATATGTTACGGTGATCATCTATAAATAAACGCTAGTCCAAAGCTGTGGCCTAGGCCATAGAGTAATGAAAAGTTAATGTGCACATGGCGTCACCCGAAGCAGGACCAACAATCCTTTCGAAGGATGCTAATGCCGCGTGACTAAGGTCATTGGTTTTGTACAGGCGTCGCAAATTATGGCAAATATTTACGATTCAATAATTTAATTGCAAGAAGGTACGGCGCCTTCATTTTACTAGTAATTGTTGCGTGTTTCAGATAATAGAAGGTTAGACAACGTTTTGCATACTTGATAATCGCGCCCAAGGGGTCTGTATGCAAAAACATCAATGTCGCTAACCGCATCAAAATCAAGTTAAGGGAATTTGAGTATTCTTATTATTCTAGCCTAGTTTCAGCATTGCTTTGTTGGCGATCTGATAATGATATATAGTTAATATTCGTCGTGAAGATGCATTTTACTGATAATCATCCTTTTGGCGAACATTCACTTTTTTCGTAAGCAATTTGTGAACCACCCAGCAAAAAATTCCAATATCATGTGACCACGTGAGATCGTATTGTCTCCCTCTCTCTGAGCGTTGGTTTCACAGTCCACCATTTCTAACTCTATGGTTTAGACGCATGCTGAATTTCAATCTTAAATTAAATTAACGATTTGCGCCATACCCCACCACTGTATCAAGTTTTCCCAATATTCCACGATTTCGCAAAACCGAAGGATAATTTTTGTTCCCTTAGCTGACTTTCCAGTACGCAGTTAAAGCCTTCTGGTTGGAGGATGAGGGGAATGGAAAGTTAAAATTAAGCCCTTAAAGGAATAATTTACTTCGTTCACTATATTCTGTGTGGTAAATTTGATTTCTTAAATTTGAAATTTATTAGGGAGATGCTATTACGTTGGAACAGTTTTTGTCTATGTTTCCTCGCGTATCCGTTTCGTCGTCGTGAAAGTGTTGTCTCGAGGCTAGGCTAAGGGGAGAAGAATATTCCTGAAAGTCTTGGTTAAAATGAAAGAGATCTGGAGAGAGGGAGGAGGGGATGTGAGTCAATTTGGATTCTCTGGTATCAGCTTATGTGCTTCTCGCGTTCGGAATGGGAAAATTGTGTTCGACGTGTTATTGTGGATCCGAATGCGAGTGGAGCCCGTTTTTCGGTGATCCCTTTCGAAGGGAACCCAATTGAAAACCCCTCAATAGATTCCTCGAAAAATTACTATGCGAATTCTTGTGTGAGCTCCGAATTATTCGAAATATTTTTGAGCTTCATTGCCACGTTTCTTGTGAAAAATGGATAGGATACGAAATTTGAGTTAAATGGTAATGCAGAATATAAACTGTTGTCTCTATGTGCTCAATAGGAGTATTCTGCGTCACAGATAGCTAAACCGTATTCACTGATTTTTTCTGGAATGAAATGTAAGGTCCAAACGTTCGGAAGATTATGAGTGTCTATGTACTTTGTATTTATAAAAGCGTAATACATTGGAACTCGGACTGGATATTTTTCCGAGTATTGTCTGACCTTTAATAACAGGGAATCGAGGAGTAATACCTCACGAATGAGGATTGAATTATTTTGTTAGCATTTTATTTTTACGAGATTTCTCACAGGTTTTTCGCTTGATTGAGAAGAAAATGCAACTCAAATTCCTTCCATGGAGACGTGTAAATTCAGTAAACATTCAATTTTTATAATTTCTAGTATTTGAATAATTATGCTCATAATGAATGGAAATATTTTGGACTTTGTAATAATTTAGGGCTAGTTTTAATTTTGCTCTCTCGTACACAGATAATGTAATCACTGAGTAAAGAAGGATTTTCGGCGAACAGTCATAAGGGGCTCATTTAAAAAACGATGGGCTAATATCACAATGCGTATCCCAGATATCACATTTTAACTGTTTAAAATTCATCCAGTTCCTGCTGTAACCATTGCATCGATGTACGTTTCTACCTGACCTGAGAATTCTCGCAATCATATTGATTTAATCTATTTTAAAGCACATTTCTAACCAGAGATGGTGTAATATTGACAGTTTGGCCAAGTTTAATGGAGATGTATAATCGCCAATCGTAAATTGAGTGATTGATGTTTTCACTAAGGAGAGCTAAATGAAAACACATTAATGATGGATCTATTAATATAAAAATATCCTGTTTGTGTGCATGGAAACAATATGCTAGGAATTTTGTTGATCCCGCAAAAGGTAATATATGCGCACTCACTTCACAAGAATATTATATTTGATAGAGTCAATGAGACATGAATTTATTCGCACTTCTCTGGAGTAGCCAATAATGACCCAGTTAATGTCAGGCATCCAAATTATGCTAAAACTGAATGTGTGTGTGGTGCAATCACGTCGTTAAATCATTTCTATTCATAGTATAAAATTACATTGTTTTATTGGGATAGAAAATAAGTGATATTTAGCTATGATTTGAGATTATACCATAGCATTAACTCATATTTTTTCTGCCTCCTTTTAAACATTTTATTTCTCTTTGCCAAATCGACATAAAATCATCCGAGCAGGAGAGAGATTTTTCATGGCCATTTTGACACAAAAAGTTGTCCTGAAATTCTTAAATGTGACTAACATTTACATAATAACTTGGTAATTAAATATTTCTTGTGTTAATTGTTATCTAATTGATATAATTTGCAAAAATCTTAACGTCATTCATTTTCCTTTGACGTATTTTGTCGTGGCGTTTAGCGAGGAAATTCAACAGCGCGGTTTTGAAGTAGGTGAAGCATTTTGGCGAGTAGTTTAGGCTAGTCATCTAATTTATTTGTTACTCCTCTATTAGTCTATTTGAGAATTTCATGCAGACAGCACCATCATCCAGGAATAAATTTGTGGAGGAGTTTGTGTCAAGAAGGCGTTTTTTACGCTTTGAAATTATGGTAGTAGTAGAAGATCATGGTAATAACGACCAAAATCAAATCAGATCGAAATTTTCTGTACTAAAATGTTTTATTGCTAGCTAAATTATTCCTTTTTCATAGATATGCGTTGAGCACATCCGTCGAAATGTAATAATTCTCAATAAGCAAGACCTCAGGTACTTTCCATCCATTGACACTGTTGGATCGTTTTAAAATAGCAATTAGGCTAAGCTAAACTAAATCAACTAAACTCATTCATATACGTTTAATGTCTCAATAGATGAAATATTTCCTAAAACTAAATATGATATTAATCCAATAAACATTTAGTTCAGTCGTTAAACAATCACATATTCAGGTATATATTGTCTATACCAAACGAGGAAAGGAAAACAAATGAGGAAGTACTGGAGATGGAGGGTGAGGAGAGGGGTTTGTTGAGAGAAATTTACACCATTATATTAATCATTGTAGATACATAATGATGAGATTTCGAAAAGACATTTGATTGATTGAATTGGGAAAAGTTAATGAGTATATCGCAGAAAATAGGAATAGATTGGAGGGACATGAGGCTAATCCGAAACCTACACATGTCTCAGACTGCTCAGGTACGAGAGGGGAAAGGAGAGTCCGGATGGGCAGTGCATGGCAGGGTTGCCCATTATCACCGGTACTGTTCAACGTATATGTGGAGGAAATGATTAAAGAGGCATGGGAAGAACTGGAAGTAGGAATGGAAGTTGAGAGGGGAATTCGTAAAATCAGTTAGGTTTTCTGATGAACAAACTCATATTTGTCAGTCAGCCAAGGGGCTGCAAGCATTGTTGAGTGATTTGGAATGCAGTGCGATAGATATCAATATTAATAAAACAAATTTTATGCGATTTTCCAGAAAGAAAAAAGTTAAGCTAAACATTAAAGCAAGGGAAGAAAAACTAGAGCAGGAAGAACAGTTTACGTATCTTAGAAGTGTTTTGGACCAAAACTGTCAAAGTAGTAGGGACGTGAGGGGAAGAATTGCGCTATGAAACGAGGTCTTTTACAAGGAGAGAGTTGATGACAGGGACGCTGAGTAAGGATGTTAAGAAATGACTCGTAAATACTCTGATATGGATTGTAGCTATGTCCGGCGCGGAAAAGTGGTCACTGAAGCAGGAGGATAGACGTAGATTGGAAGTTTTTGAAATGTGGGCATTGAGAAACATGGAGAAGGTGACATGGACCCAAAGGAAAATAAATGAGGAAGTACTAGATATGGTGGGCGAGGAGAGGGGTTTGTTGGGAGAAATCCTATGGAGGCAGGAAAAATCCAAGAAAAATGGATGAAGGGCGTATTGGTCGTCAGTAGAATGTTGAAGACTGTATCAGAGGGAATAATGTTAGGCAAACGAGGAAAGGACAGGAACAGAATAGGGATGTTGGACGAGTTGAAGAGAGCAAGGAAGTACACGGAGATGAAGAAGGACCTGATGCAGAGTAGGTTGCTGAATTGTGTTTTATTAGGAGTCACAAAATATTTATTTGGTAGTTGTGTCTCCACCCAAAACCTACCTCGACTAGTAGATTACTTAATTAATAAATAAATAAATATATATTTTTTTTTAGGTAATCTACCGGTTAAGGTAGGTTTTTGGATGGACCCAACTATCAAATAAACATTTTGTGACTCCCCACCTAGCAAACTAATCTATATCAGGTCCCTCTTCATCTCGGTGTACTTCTTTCCTCCCTTCATCTCGTCCAACATCCCTATCCTGTTCCTACCCTTACCTCGCTTGCCCAACATTCTTCCCTCTATTACCCTCTTCAACATTCCACTACCGCTCAATACGCCCTTCATCCATTTTTCCTGCCTTCCATAGGATTTCTCTCAACAAACCCCTCTCCTCCCCCACCATTTCTAGTACTTCCTCATTTGTTTTCCTTTCGGTCCATTTCACCTTTTCCATTCTTCTCCACACCCACATTTCAAAAGCCTCCAATCTACGTCTATCCTCCTGCTTCAGCGACCACGTTTCCGCGCCGTACATAGCTACGCTCCATATCAGAGTTTTTACGAGTCTTGTCTTAACATCCCTACTCAACGTCCTCGTCATCAACTCCCTCCTCCTTGAGAAAGCCTCCTTGCCTAGCGCAATTCTTCTCCTTACGTCCCTACCACTTTGACCGTGTTGGTCCAAAACACTTCCGAGATATGTAAACTGTTCTACCTGCTCTATTTTTTCCCCGCCTATTTTAATATTTAGCTTAGCCTTTTTCTTTCTGGAAAATCGCATAACCTTTGTTTTATTAATATTTATTCTCATCCCATATTTATCGCACTGAACCTCCAATTCACTCAACAATGCTTGCAACCCCTTGGCTGACTGAGCAACTAATGCTTGGTCATCAGCAAAGCTAACCGATTTTACGAATTCCCCTCCGACTTTCATTCCTACCTCCAGTTCTTCCCATGCCTCTTTAATCATTTCCTCTACATATACGTTGAACAGTACCGGTGACAATGGGCAACCCTGCCTTACACCTCTTCCTAACACTGCCCATCCGGACTCTCCGTTCCCCACTCGCACCTGAGCAGTCTGAGACATGTACAGGTTGCGGATCAGTCTCCTGTCCCTCCAATCCATTCCTATTTTCTGCAATACACGCATTAATTTTTCCCAATTCACTCTATCAAACGCTTTTTCGAAATCTACAAAACAGGCAAAAACGTCCTGATTGTATTCTATATTCCTCTCGACTAGTGATCTCATTACTGCAATGGCATATAAAAATAAATAAATATATATATATACACTTTTTTGGAAAACCCACAAACGTGTAATGTAAATTCACTGATAGTCATAACAAACACAGAAACCAAAACATCAAAACGTTTTTCCTCTTTTGTGTTTTGGTTTCTGTGTTTGTTATGACTATCAGTGAATTTATATATATATATATATATATATATATATATATATATATATATATATATATATATATGTGTGTGTGTGTATAATCATGATGGAAAACCAAAATGTAGTTTAAATTATAACCGTATGAGAATAAAATAAAGTTAAAGTATATTTACTTGTGTATCTTAGCGTCTTAGCGGATATTTATTTCTATATACGTTATACGTTTCCTAAATAGCGTTTGTGGTTCTATTTTGCATTTTCGATGAATAGTCTATGATGCGTAGACGGGAAGCCTGTTTTGATATAGACGATGACAAAATTGTTCATAAATATTTCTTTGACACTTTTCGTCGTCGTGAGAGTTTTGCTGGTCATCACCATGTGTCTCCACGTTTTACATCTCCGCCGACAAAGATATTCTTCTTCCCCTTTGTTATCTTAAGCCCTACTTTTGTTATCTTCCCGCTTGTTATCTTGTACTCTAATGTAAATTCTTAACCCTCCGCGCATACACCTCCTTTTAATCCTCCACGCTTCTCCCTGGTTGCACATTCTTTCAATCGTCTTCCTCTTTCGCAGCGTTCGTTTCCTTCCTCGTCCCGCGCCGCCTCCCAGTCCCTGCCGCCACTCCTTTGTTTTGGCATTTGTTTGAGTAGTAGTCTTGCTTTCCTTTGACGACGTCACGGATTTTTGTTAGGGCGCTCAGCGCAGCCCATAATCCGAAACGGCGAATTTACTGCACGAAGGAATTCCGGATGAGGGAGGAGTGGCCGGGAGGGGAAAAGTTGTTTGGGGGAGCCGAACCGCGGATCCACCGTACTACCCAGATGGTCGATGCGGTGTATTAGGGTTCCCGTTGGTCATGTTTTTTTAATCCGGTGTCCCACAAAAGGGAAAGTGGGAGAGGCGAGTGCTTACATTTTTACATTTCGGCCCTTTTTCATGGGATTTCGATGGTTGATGTGATTGGAGTCACTACCTAGTTGCGCGTGAATTAGACACCCGTGCGCTTACACGATATATTATAATTTCAAACATTATCGACACACAGATAGGTATAAATGTCCATTATTCTGTATCTTAATATTTTGACCTAGTTAACAGCTGCGAAATGCCTAAAGTGGGCAACATGTAAAACGTAACATAACAGACACTGTGGAGTTACTGTTAAACAGCATGAAATATGTAAGAAAACCTCAACAGAAAAGAATAGGAACTGACCTTCTCCTAATTATTCATTTTGCATAAAACCAGTCCACAATTATGTGTTTTATAATTCTACTCATGTCTAGATAAATAAAAATTTATTAAACATTCGTCATATTCAATATTGTAACCAGCATTTAAAAAACCGGCTTGAGATCGGTCTATGTAAAAAACTTTTGGCAAAGCAGCTAATAATTTAACAATAGAAACGTTTTTCTCGGTTTAAATGATCAACTTCATATTTTTTCCAATGATCACTCACTCATAATGTATTCATTGGTCACCAATAATACCAAAACGAAGGAAACAGATGCCATCATCATACCATTTATTATATTTTTTACTTAATAAGGATCAACATTAGGAACGATAATCATTTAATAATAAGTAATAGGTCCCAATTAACCGTTTGTGAATACAGGTACGTTTCATTTATTTAATGGGTGAAGATTTTTATATATTCAAAGAGAAGCACCTGATATACTATATTGCTTTATTCCGTTAATCGTTACGGATTAATAATGACGGTAGCAAAACGCGCAAATATTTGTACAGCAGAAGTGAGTGAATAAAGGAATTTATATGATAGCACGTCTTCACATTATTCTTTCTTAACACAAAGATCAACTGTTTTAACTTACATGTTTATCTGGGAAGTTCGAAAAAATCTTTTATTCGGTTTCTAATACAATTCAAGAAGATGGAACATGCTGGGATGGGGTGATATGTTACATTATTTATGGTTTATATGCTAGCATCATATTTTCTTCCATGAGAGATAACCTTGGACGTGATATATATATATATATATATATATATATATATATATATATATATGACATAAGGGAGAGGGAGGTCGTGAGAGACCACCATAAAGTGGGGTATTCCTATGGTAGGAGGTGTCAATAAATGGCAATTATGAGCAGAAAATATTCTATTTCTTTGTGACTTCCTCCATTGGTTGTGAGCTGATTCTTTTTATTTAACCGCTGTAGAAGTTTATAGGACCATAAACTGTCATTCACTCTAATATGCGAAGTACGAAGAACTCATCGTGCGAAAAATCTCAGAAGTTTCAATATTTTCTTATAAAATTGATAACTTGATACGAAATTTTAAAGATTTCATTGATATATAATACTAAAATATTCCGACACTATTTTGCTTATTTTATCAAACAACTGATTTTGATCACAGTACCAAATTACATTTATTATGAAATATTGAAGGAGCCTTTTTATTAGCTCCTTGATGGCCACTACTGTCGCCATTTGATAATGTTCCGGCTCTTACCTTTACTGCAAAATTGCAGCTAGCTTGTAGCAGTTAAAATGCTTGATTTCACGGCAATAAACGTCACCGCTATGGCGTCATATTCATTATTCGCACGGTACCTACTGCTAGTCAGTTTCGGAACGAACTTGCAGTACTGCCAGCACTGACGTTGAATCTCGGAGCGCCCCAATTCATTTATGAAATAATTACAGAATCTATAACTAGGCATATGTAATGACTGCCTTACTTTGTTGATGCTGAATGAGTATTTTTTTAAATTTTAGATTATTTTACAAATGCTTTGAGTGATTGATACACAGATATTTTCTATGCGCACCTGATCATTGTTATACTATGCGTACGTTTAGTACCTGTTATGTAGTAAGACCTTTATCACCAGGACAATAATCTTGAAATGTATTGTTGCTATTCTCGTGCATTGTGTTACAAATTGTAAAATAGTTACTACGGTACAGTACCTGAAAATTCAGCAAAACCTTTTGCTGGAAAATAAGCATTTTTAATCTTCGTAATATGATCACTCTTTGAACATATGGTTTCCGTTGTTAGAAATTTAATTGCTATCTATCCATTTATAACTTTCATCGTCTGCTTTGATTGAGAAGAAGATTGATTACCCTCCCTCATTATGGTTCGTGTCTTTGAATACACTCTTGTTTACATAAAGTCTCATCTCATATTTTATCGCCTTTAACACTCCGCCGGATTCATTAGCTCACCGACTTCCCATTGAAAATTTATTAGTAACAGGGTGTACCACACTGAAGGGCTTGTTTATCAGCAGGAATCATTAATATATCGGTCAGAGACACATGCTAACATTTTTTTTAATATTGTGAGACATAGATGAATAACATTTTCTCTCAGAACAGTGATCTTTGGGCTAAGTAAAAAAGCACGGGCAGGAGCTGTACAGTCTGTATGAAATAAGGCCCCCTGATATCGGCACTCCTTTGTCTGTTGATCTTTCCTCCTCTCCTTCTTTATATGGATAATATAATTATAATGTAGCTAATAAATCATTTCTTGGCATGCGATTAGCATTTTATTATAGATTATTGTCAGCTATGTGCATATGAGTAAATGATACTATCTGAATTGACGGCATCCTTCATGAATGGGAGATTGATAGATCATTTTAAAATTTATAAATTCAACCTGGAGAAAATTGGATTGATTTACGGCAGATATATGTTTGTAAATAATTAAAAACAGTGTTAATGTGTGCATAGACTAAAAAAGAAAAAATGACCGTGGTTTATTTGAATATATTAGGCAAGGAGAAACTCAGGAATGAGAATGTTCACGTATGGTGTGATAAATGCAAATAAAGTCGAGTTTTACGTGGTAAACGTGTATGAAGATTACAATTTGTCCCAATAATATCTTCGGAAGCTTGAAGATGATATTTGGTTGAGAAAGAAGAATCGTTATAGTCCATGGAATATAATGTTATTTCGCGTTTCAACGACTCGCGGCAAATTTTGGATTCGTCCTCACTTTTTCCCACTATTTACTTGTCTTATGAAGCCAAATTCCTGTTATGTAGTCCCACATGCCTTTCTTATTTATGCGCCTACTGTGCATTGGAGGGACGCCCAAATGAAGTCGACTTGTTCCAAGTATTTTTTTTTCTCTTTTTTTGTTCTCCGAACGCCCCTGGTGGTCCGTGCGGCCCTTGGGATCCCGATAAGCTCTTGATTTGTCATCAGCTCTCCCAGGGACCGAACCATCAAGGTTGACCTAACACCATGCCCGAAGTGGCACTCAAACCCGTGGCCTTTGGGTTACATCCAGCCGCGTTACCCACTTGACTAACCCGTTTGTCTAAATTACTTATATATATCCCGTCTATTTTACATATATGATCGTATTTCCTGTTTATTTTCTCCCAATATGCCATTGCATACAGTGCTCTCGCAATCTCTGTGGGGATTTTCTTTGTGCTTATTGCTATTTCCTAATACCAGTTACACCATGCCGAAATTCTGTCAGATCAGTGAGTGTGCTCGCGAGAATGCTTCCCGCCATTAGTATTTTTTTTCCTGTGCGTGCTCTGTCGTCGTCAAAGTATTTTATCTTGAGTTAATAGATCTGTTTCTAATTGGAATCATAAACTCTTGCGTAATCCTTGTTGGGTTCGGTTTAGAATATTATTATGTTTAGAATGTAATGCTACCGAGAGCGATAATGTCTAAAATTTTGCAATGAATTGTCCTTCGGACTAGTCGGATTCTCTCTGTTTCCATTTTAGTAAATGGACCATCATTCATCCGGGAGATACTGAACGTTAACTGTGTGTCACCGATTTAAGAAAGACGCTTTTCAATTTAGATCCGAAGTCTTCTGCATGTCCATTCAACATTCTAGTAGGGTGTTTCTTCCAAAGCCAAGGCTTTATTGTTTTATGTTTTGTATCTCCTTTGTTATTCTTTTTAGTGAAACTGCTCATTATTATATTATATCATCGTCTGATGTTTGAGGGTGTGCAATTTTTGTTCTAATATTTTTATTGTACAAATAGCTCCTGAAGAAAATTGATTAAAATGTTGATTTTAAGTACCCTGTCTGTAATAGTTTCCCCGGTATTCCCATTTGAATAATATGACATTGGCCGATTCCCTTGTATTTCTGTAGACGGGTGATTTGAATGATATGAATTTTCATCTTAATTCACATGAATGTATTTACGAGTTTTACGACTAGCTATTTTTGTTCGTGTTTGACAGTTTAGTCACAAAATTATCGTTAAAAATTTCCTGCCTCTTATCATTTGCTTGGAAATAATTTTCTAACTTTTAGTTTGAGCGTGTAATATAAAATGTATTTTTCAGTCGCTCGACGCGAAACGTAGGGAAGAATTTCCTGGTACCTCCTGCGTTGATGTTAACTGTAACTGATGTAAATTATTCAATAAATTTTTACTACTCCTGTAGTTGTAAAACTAACTAGGCAATTATTATTTTGATCCTGTTAAATTAATTCAGCATTTAATAGGACGGCCGTCCTTTGAGGTAGGAAAACAACATAGAGGAATTAGTTGTAAAGTCAATCATGCAGTTGCTCTGTAATCCCTGCCCTAGATTACTATGAAGAAAAAACGGAAAATATTTTCTTTTTAGTCTATGCTAGGTTCTGTTATATCGGAGTTCGATAATTTTCTTGTAGAGGAGAACCAAGTATCCTTGTCCTAGATAAAATTATATCAGTGAAGATTTTTTGTGCTATTTAATTTAAAGGATTTAGTCCTTTAGGTTGAAATACGCATCACAGGATTGTTCGTGATACCTTGAGCCTTAGGTGCTGTACCGTAAGGGCGAATTTCTCCTCCACCGTTATTGATCAACTTCCCCTTAGGTCGTAAATTATAGTATGGTTAGGAGTGTATTTTTCATCGTGAGACAGCGACAAGGTTCTTCGTGGTACGACCTATTTAGGTGAGTTATTTTTTAATTGAAACTACGAGACGATTTTTGTCACGCTTAGTAACTGGAAGTGGCATTTTTCTGATGCAATAAATCGTACAATCCCTTTTCACCTCATCGATTCCTATAAAAGTCAAAGCAACGAGTAGTTCGCCGCCATTGTTGACGCTGCGATTCAGTAGTGTGACCCTGATATGCACGACGCTGAACTGGGTGCACGTACTTATTCCTGAGGATTAGGGTGATCATCTAAATATTACCTGGATTGCATTTTTAGGATGCACATTTCATCCAACATAATTTTTACAGGGATTTGAAGACGTTAAGTGTTGTAAACTGTTGAAATTTAGGAGTGAAAAGTTATGCTGATTTGCAGGAAAATATTTCCTCTGGTTAAAATGATTTGTATGCTAACATTAATACGTGGTGAAAGGGCAATTTATGGATCAAGAGCACCTTCGATATGGCAATATTAACGTAAAACTAAATTATAATTTATGTACCGATGTATGTGGGTCGCGGTAGAGCGTGGGACTTCTGACCGGAGGGTCCCGGGTTAGATTCCTGGGCAAGGCACTCTGGGCACCTGCAGCTCCACCCAAGGGTACCCGATCTTCCTGAGAAACCATAACCGGCACAGGGAAAGGAACTGGCCCCCCTACCCTGATGTGTGAATGTTCACCGGGCTTAGTACTGGGTGAACTCTGCCATCACCTACCACTACTGCATCGACCTTCGGGTTGATTACCGTGTTTATGGTTTTTATGGTACTTTTGTATGTACTAAGTTCTGTTTCGTGTAATTCTACTATAATAATCATTTGAATTAGTCTTTCTTTAGCTTAAGATTAACAAAATAAGGTAATTAGGCTCTCATTTGCTTAAAATTCTGCGTGATGGACGAAAATGTAAAGATTTCATCCTTTGCGTGGGCATAATTATTTATAAATATTTTCACTATGCAGACTTCTGGTGTGAGCACCTCTAAATTAAAATACAAGGAATTTACATCATCAAATCTTGTCATCATTCCTCTTTCGGGCAATTTTCATTGAAATTCTGATCTTTATTTTAAAGTTTAATTTTAAATTTTATACGTCTCAACTATGAGAGTTATAGAGCTATTCATATATTCACTCCCAATAAATGTGGCGGCCTTTTAGTAAAAAGGAAGTTAAAATGCTAAAATTTTTGTCATGATAATTTCAGTAATTAGTAACGAAAGTGCCAGTCTAGATCCGTCTCTGCAATCTCAAAACATAATTTTGTAAACCATTTATTTAAATTCAGTTTGTTGGAATATCAAAACAATAACGTCTATCCAAGGCAGGGAAATAATAATTATAAATATGAAATCATAATTTGTAAAAATATGCTCTTTAATTTATTTTATCCGAATGACACGAAGGTGTTTTGATCCAGCCATCTTACCACACACTCGGATAAACTTATGTTGACTAATTCCAACGGGTATGGAAAGCAATGTAAATGCTAGTAATAGGAGATAAGAGGACGATGAATTGACAGATCAAAGAATGTTATTTGATGCATCGGTAAAAGAAAAGTGGGAAATAAGTGTGTGATGATCATTTGATCATTTTGAGAGGATTGATTGGAGTCGATTTACCAAAGCGATATATGAAATAGGAAAAAATAGTTTCATAAGAATGCCTGTACGGAAGTAAGTTTTATGAAAGAGATTAAGTGACTCGGAAATAGGCTGTTTCCCTTTTCCAACCTTTAAAGGGAACAGCATGAATGATTAGTCTGTATTTAATTCATTTTTTTAAATGTCTTGTTTCAAATTATGTCTATCTATTGACAAACACGTAGAATATAAGCTTGCAAATTTCATATTCTTTATCTTTGTGCCAACGTATTCTCTTAAGCGCGGTCATGTTCCACTTAAATGAGGAAAATATAACTCATCAATTCCATGCGTCTTCTTTCCCTCAATATTTCATTCTTAAATATGTTTCTTTTCCTCATTCTCTGTCCAAACTGATTTACAGCTTTTCCAACGCTGCGTAAGGGCCCCTTACAGCTAACCCTCCGTATATTTTAAATTCCACTCATCTACCATCCATATAAACTCCATAACTTTCCACTTTTCCGAGGACCTTATAACTTGGCTGGCTTTCTCGAGGCTTTGGCTCCTTTTCCCACCTCTCGTCCGTCTTTTCCCTCCGATCCCTCCTCCCTTTCTGTTATCCTGCCAACACCCATCCTCTCCAACGCCCATAACGCTCAATCCCCAACCTTGGTAACTACCTCCTCGATCCCTTGCATCCCCAAACTATTACCCCTTTCTGCCTTTACATCGCATCACTTCACCTCTTCTTACCCCCGCCATTCCCATCGTCGAGTCCTTATTTACTTATTTTTATTATTTTTGTCCAGAGAAAACATATATTTTATGCAATATCATTGGTCTGCAGTAAAAAAGTGCATATAAACTTTTGCGCACTTACTCATTCCGGCATCCGTTGGAAAAAATAGTGTTAAAATCTTTGGATTCATTTGCATAGCTACATGTCTTTAAATATAAGAGAATTCTCTAACGTTGAATCGTTCTATACCAGTATCATGAATGGTGCATTAGACTTTATTTGATAGAATAAAAATCAGTGGCAACCATTTTATAACTTTTACGAAGTTTTGCTTTACATCATTAGTTGGACGCTTAATGTACAGGCTGCGTTTCAAAAGTAATGCAATTTATTTTTTTAAGTAATTTATGGAACAGATTTGCACAAACACTTCAAAGTACTATCGGCGGACTTGTAGCGCGTTGTAGCAAGGCGTGTTATCGTGATGGAGTTGTCAGGTAGCTGAGATGTCTTTTCTCGTTCTGATGACCCTTTTTCGGAGTCTTTTCAGCACATCCACATAGTAGGCAGGGTTAACTGATTGTCCTTGAGGAACAAACTCCTTATGGACCTTTACTGTCGAAAAAGAAAATCAGGATTGTTTTCACTTTTAATTTGCTCATTATTACCTTTTTGGGCTTGGGGGACTGGTCGGTGTGCCACTCAGGGCTTTGGTGTTTTGTTTCCGGGTCGTATTATAAAACCCAGTTTTCATCACCCGTGATTACGTTGTCCAAATAATCAGGTTCATTTTCAATACGTTGCAAAAAACTTTCCCGCTCGGTTGGTCTTTCGTGACACGATCGGCGCGCAGAGGTTTACAATAACTGGCGTCCTGCCGCTTCCACAGCTTGGAGAGCACTGAGACCAATTTCGCGGCAAAGCTTAGCGTCCGCCCATCCACTTTTAAGTGAATTGATTCCACTCCGATCAATAGGAGCGGCGCGGGAAATTTAATTGAATAACTTTTGGAACGCACCCGTATGGTAAGACAAATTCAAAGAAAATGCGGGAAATGTCGGGATAGTAACTTTTGGCGGAGTCATCCGCTAAATGTGAATTTTATTATAACACAGTTGATTCAGATGTGATATTAGTACGAGTAATAGTTATTAGGGGAGCCGACCAACCGCTAAGGTATTTTGTATTATTAGAGATAAGTGGCTAATTTGGTAGAGATATCGTTATCAGGGAATGGGGGAAGGGAAGATGGTATCTCAGCGTCGGCGTTAGCCTTTTCATAGTGAATGGTGTTCCATCCAACGGACGCCATATTCCACTTGAAGTGCCCTTCACATAGCACCCCAAGCAAGGATCCGTTCTACTACTAAAAATTTCTGCCACCTCCATGATTTGAACCAGAGCCCTTGGAGTGGAAAGTCTGTAAATTAGCCAGCCGCCGCACCACCTCTACTCCTCCCTCCCCCCATTATTGTACGCAAGAGAAATAGGGTACTTCAGGATAAGTCTTAAGTACTAATAAATGCGGTGGGCATGGGTTTCATGCTTACTTGATGAGAGTAAACGGTAGCAATAGCAGAGATGGGGTGTGGAATGATTAAATGATGAAAGAATATAGTAGTAGCAGTTTTGTTGGGGAGGCGACCGACAGCTAAGGTCTTTTGCGTCATTAGGGATGGATGGGAGAGGAAGGGGTGGAGAGAAACCTGGCGTCGGCATTAGCCTACCCTTGTCGAAAGACGCCAAGGGATCCGCAGTTTAACGTCTCATCCGAAGGACGTCGTACTCATTCATAGTGCTCTCCACAAAGCACCTGAAGTAGGGATCTGGGTACCACTGGAAAATATTTGGTTTCTCCTAAGAAGCCGGGCTCTCTCGGTGGGAAGCCTATAGGTTGGCCACTTCGCCATTCCAATCCCTATGAAAGAATATAGGGTGCATGTTCCGGTAACAGATAATTATGAAATTAGGTTGCTTTGATGATTTGGTCATGTTCAGAAATTCGAATGAGTAGCCTGAGAAAAGATAATTGGTACCATTATTTTGGAGGATGGATAAGAGAAGTGAGAGAAACACGGAGGGATGTGGAAGTTAGTGTGAAGAGTATCAAAGTCTCCAGAAGAGAAGAAAACGTGTGAAACAATGAACGAAAGTGGAAAAGACGGAATAGTTATTTGAGGATTTGTTCGTGTTTAAGAAATTGTGAACAGGGCTAATTTTTATCAATACCTAGAATAAGGTATTTCATCTGTGCTACTACCCTTTAGGCAACGGTGTGAATGGTATTTTTCTTTTGTAGGCATTCATGTATTTGCAAATCGTGATTGCATGTGGCATTAAATACGATGGTTATACGGCCGCTACCCGAATGCATTATTAGAAAGCAGTAATATTTAATCACGGTATTAAACATCGCATTTTCTTCCTAAACGTACAGCTTTCGTGATAATTAGCACCCAATATCCCACTTTGTTGGAAGTAATTAGTAAGTTACCTGAAAGTACTAACAATCGGGCTACGCGTATTAATGGCTTTGTCTCTCTTGAAAGGGAATTATTATATTTTTGATTTATTTATTTTTTCAATTCATTTGAAATCCTGAACAAATTGAAAACGCCATCGGTCTCTGTACACTATCATATTCATTTAAAGTTAACCATCCCTCTTTCCAGGTTGATTTCTTTGTGAAACCACGTTTGTATAATAAATAAATCAATTATGTCCGAATGTATCCATCTTATATAGAGTGCGTGTATGTATTTTTATTTATTCTTTGGGTTTCTTTTGTGTTCTTTGAGCAAATACTCCTGGTTCTTCTTTCAATCGATTTATCTCGTCTCTTCCAAAGAGGTTTCTGTGAAAGGTTTTCCTTCTTGAAGGACTCGACTTTCTATTAATCCCCGGAGGAGATGCTATTTCTACCCTCATGTTTCACCTTTCTCTCGGGTCCTGTGCTCATAAAGTCTTGAGAGTGACTTTTCAGAATACGTCGAGAGTCCTTGACAATAAATGAACCCGCAAGAGCCGTGGTTGGTTGTAACCTTAAAATTGTTTTCCCCTTTAACCTTCCCGGACAATCATCTCAGCTACAGATGTAGGTTCAACTGCTAACGAATGAGACATTTAAAGATTTTCGATGTTTTGCTCCTGCTGCCGTCGCGCTACTTCGAACTGGGGCATTTTACGAGTGGTTAAAAAAATTTTGTTGAGCTAAAAGAATTAACCGCAGAGTTGAGCCAGCCACATTGAGAAATTCAAAATACATATCTGAAAATTTCTTTCCGATACTAAATTCGGTTTGGAGTTTATAACATATAATTGCATCTCTTTATTTAGTGCACGCCATATATTTTTCAATTGTTTTATTCTTTGTTTATAATAAGCAATAGAATATTTCAATACAAAACAAACCATCTTCATCATATTCAACAGTAGTATTAGTTGAATACTCATTCTGGTTCTGCTAAGCCAGTCAGTTCTGGTTTGACAGCAGGTGCCACGTAAACAAAAGAGATAGCCAAAAACGTTGCAATTACATGTACTGTGTCAAGTTTTCCCCCAATCCCTAGTCTCTTCTTTGTAATAACCAGTCTTCTATTTTTCATTTCACAGCATTGACTGGCTGTAATTTTCTTAAATCCGTAGGTACTTCATTAAAAATTATAGGTACTGTAACCTCCAATTTTCTTCTACCCTGATTTGTATGATTTTTTTGTTGTGTACTAAATTTGTCCCTTGGTGGTAATTCCTTTTTTTTCGCAAATCAGGTATTTTTTATTTTTCATTAAAATATTTTCATATTATAATGACATACCTATAGAGCCTGTCAACAGGTAGAATTCCGGATTGTTGAAAGAAGTCTCTTCCATTTAGAATATTTTAATTTTTTTATCTAACCTCAGGCATTCCCTCTGGAATTTATTGTAGTATTTTAGAATATAAATTTTCAAAATTCATCACTATTAGTTCAAAAGTTTGACCATCATGCCCTTTTTTTATGACTTGATTTCATTGGTGGGAAATCGGTAGGAAAATCGTCTCCGTTTTCTAGCTAATCAAAATATAAAATTATCAGTCAGCGGCTGCTCTACTTTTGAGAATCGTCCATAATTATGCCATTCAGTTGCTATCTTAACTTTTGATGGGGTTCTACTCCTTTACACCATAAAAGTCAGTGAAAATTTCTCCTCAAATCGACTGAAACCTAATAATTATCAATACTTTTCTGAATTTATTTCATCACAGGAAACAGAAAAATATTTTTTGTCCTTTGACGACTGCTAAAACATAGTATAAGGTAAATTTAACAGAGAGGACATTGAAATGTCACAAAACCCCGGAGAATATCGAGATACATCGACACAATTGTTTTGTTTTGTAGCAATTTCAGCCAAAATAATATGAATCTTGGCAGATATTATTATTTAATAATGTTTTCCACCTGAAATGCCGAAGGTTATCATATCCTGTTCGTTCACAATAAAGCAATGCTTATAATGGCTCAGATACGGAAAGAAAAGTTTTATGCAATCGATCGCTTATATTATCCGTAGTTTTCATTTTCTAAGTTCTTAAAAACTGTTCTTCATTCTTTCCAGTCCGTTGTCTCACACACAGGAAATCTAGTCCTTGCAAACAGGCAATCTACTCTTAACAGCGCTTTTAGTAGTAGTTGATGGTCCATTCTTCGGCTGAAGTCATTTGCACTATTCTGAATTCGCCGGAAATATGGAAGATGTAGAAGTGACTTAAATGAGACAACTAATGCTGACATGCTGAAGCTCATTTTAAACAAAAACTGATCAAACAAAGTGAAAATGAGCCAGACAGTTCATCTCATTTGACATGTTCAACTGTACCTACCCTGTTAATGTTCTTTGCGCATGTCGAGGAGGGAAAAGGTACTTTGTAGGAAGTCATGTAGTCTGCAGAAAAGAAACACATACGATCTTCAGTACTATCGAAAATGCGTTAGGTAATTTATATTTGTAAATTGGGATAATGGTCTTTAATTGTTTCATAATGAGCGATGAACATAAAGGTACCCATAAGACCATAACATTTTCCGCCCCATTCCCGTCATTTTAAATGTATTCGTATTAACCGTGATTTTGAAGCGTAACCACAATAAAGGGTAATTGGTCACATTTCTTTCCTTGCACATTCCCTTGCGTGGGCACGCGGGTCCAATCTCAACTCCTCTCAAACTTAAACTACTTCTACTCTCCTTCTCTTCCACTTTCCCTCTTAGCGCCACTCCCTTCTACCCCATCTTCTTTACTTCCACCTCTCCCGCCCTCCGTTTTATACAGTTCCCCATTCATTTCCGACGAAGGAGGGAGAATGGCTGCGGGAAGGGGTAGGGCACCGGCTGGCGAGGACGCGAAAGGAGGAAAAGGGATGAAAATTGCGGCTGGTTGACTCCGACCCTCCCGGAGGGCGGTTAACTTCGTACGGAGAGGGTAACACGGTTATTTCTTTTGAATGGAGGGAACCGGAGTTTCTTCCTTCTCACTTTCTTCATATCGCCCTCATTTTATTTTGCCTCATAACCCCTTCTCCTTGTCTCTCCGAGAGATATGTCCATCCAACCTTCCCTTCCTCCACACGAAAATAATCTTCTGTGGCCCAACGCAAATGAGTGGTATGTGCTGTCTGCCGTCGCGAGATAATGTGAAAGTGGCTGGGGAGGAATCAGTCGTGCTTCTCCAAAACTGCCACTTACATGATCCACGATGATGGATTACCAAATTAGGAAAGTACCAATGGGTTGATTTTATTAATGAATTTATTAACATGCCACCCTTAACTATGATTACTTTCATACCATCGCACATGAACTAAATGCCAGTGTGGTCTATTAAGTGTTTAACTGCTAAGTTTTGAAAAATCGTCCCAGTATAAATACACAGAGATTAGTTTGCTTAATCCATTCCTGCTTTCACGGAAAAGGGTAGAATTATTGTTAATTTCTCAGTTTTTGAGGGATCATTAATGAATACGAATAACTTTCGAACATCGCCATACGGCATTGCAGGGCGTCTAAGAAAACGAATAAATTTTTAAAATTTTCTACCTTAAAACACAGCGTATGGCTTGCTATATTCGTAAACCGTGGGGTTGATTTGATAGAAGAATAAAAACCTCTCTTCGCGTTAAGCTCACCTGGGCGTGAAATCGCGGATTCAGGATGTGGAGGTTTCATCCTTATCTTTTCCGACCCTATATTTTCAAGATAAATCTTGCGCCAAAGAAAGTAACAAGTCTGGGATTATGAGTGTGTTCCGCTATTGCATCCAGGGTTCCACCGTTAATCTTCCTTACAGCAGTCACAGGGGTGATATTATTATTAGGTGAACATGCGTTCATTATATTTAGGTATTAATGCACTATCATCAAGTGATCCATCGTATAAACTGTCATATCATGCGTAATTTGAATGAAAAGTTTTGGTTATCCCGGAAGGAGAATCATATTAGTGAAAAAAAATCAGCCCCTTCAAATAGGGATGGTATAGAGAGATGTTTTGGAGTAATTATTTCAGAAGATTTTTCAACGCCTTATCGTGCCATTTTACGAGCAGGTTTAGTATATAAAGTAAGAGAATAAACCTAAGTTTTTCACTTTTTCAGGTGAATGCTTTGAGAAAATTGGAAATAATAAGCTTCATGAAGGCAGGTTCTGAGGCAAGTGCCACAATTGTAGGAGGTAGTGAGGCAATTAATTACTTTAAATTCCATGATAAGGATGGGGGAGACATCAAGATTCAGAGCCGCCAGGCTGCTAAGGATTTTTTAGATCTTTGATAGTCGGGGGAGGGAAAAGATAGATAATTTTGGCGTCAAGAAATGTGTACGTTGATATAATGAGAGAATTAAGGAATGTTACCGGGTAAAAACAATTGTTATGTATATTATAGGATAAGAATTGCTATGTATATTTTTAGTTTTGGTTATATATGGTATTAAAACTACACCTTTCGTAATAATAAACGAAGTTATATTTCAAGTTAATGAAAACCAAAAATTGATGATGCGAACTGGGCTATACTTTTATATTTTTACGTGGGCTAAATTTTTTTCCGTAGAGAAAAATATGTTTTCGACCTCACTTTGGAATTAGTATGAACTCCGAAAATGTCGCCCCACTGCGCGCTCCTTTTCTCCGATTTCACTTTGAATATTCTTCCACTCCTTCCCGTACCCGCCTACCTCAAATCTCCTCTCTCGTCTCCTCTTTGTTCTGCCTCCCCGCTCTTCCACCCCCGCAACGAAAGCGCAGTAAATTCACATTCACCGTGCCACGAATATTCCTCCCACAAAATGAGCTCCCCCCCCCTTTTCACTCCTGACTTTACTTAAAAACGTCGTACCTCGTCCGACAAACTTTTCCCTCTTTCTCCCTACTTCTCTACGCTTCTGTGAATACTGAGACGGATGTATTGTTCCACGCTAACCGGCATCTCTCTATGTGCCCTACCTGATCCTAAAAAATAAAGTACTTGCTGCGTGCCACCTACATAAAAGCATTTCCATTTGAACAAAAATTCAGTACTAAACTTAAAAAAGACGTGAATAAAATTTGTTGTAGGTTTTTCACATGCATCTAAAAAATTCGGACTTGTTTGATAAATACGTGTTAGTGAGTAAAGTGAAGCAAGCAAAAGCAAAAAGATCAAACTCTGATTCCCTCCATTCTAAAGCTAGTTGTTGAAGTAATTTATGAAAATTAAGTGGAGACGTTCAGAGTTTTACGCCAAGGTCACTGTTCATAAACGAGGCATGCATTTTTGACAATTTTACAGTAGAAACTGTGCGGTTATATAACTTTTTATAGCATATAAATCACTCAAGATAATAATAGACAATTCAATTTCAGAAATTGTATTAGTACTTGGGAAAAATAGTGGATTTTTGTTTAACACCGCTTTTAAATTGGCTACTTATGGGATATTGGTTTCGTTGTTCAAAGTGATCGTTTCATTCGAGTAGTATGACAATGGTTAAATTAACTATTGCTATTTTGATCCAAATGATGTGTGGTAATGAGTTTCTTAAAGAATATTATGGAAAATATGTTTTCAATGTGATTGCTTATTCATTTCGTTTTTGTTATGTTATTCCCCACCCTGTCCTGAGAATTAGAATCAGTACTTTGGTTACGAAGTACACAAAAATAGCAGGTAAATAATGTCATATTTGGGAAAATGTTACAGAGATATTAAGTCGATTTTCCCGTTGAGAGACTAGGGTAAATACGGCAAAAAACATCTCCATCGCTTTTGCTCTGTACCATTTCGCTGGGAAATAAATCTTTTCATGGTGAAAGCATTTTCCTTATCTTTTAACCAGGTCTAGCTTGCGTAGATAACGCTTTGACGTTGACCTTTCGTATGAATTTAAGATTAAGATAACATCGATATTCTATCTTAATTAGGATCGTGACCTTATTTGACTACCACATGCGCTCTATTCGCAGAAATGTGGTTTCTTTCAAATTGGTATCTGCAATTCTCTCTTTTCATTTTTTTTATGATTATTATTTCTCCAAGATTTCTCCCGCCGAAAGAAATAAGAAAAATAGTAGATATATTTCTAAACAGATAATGTGGGTGATATCACTATGTTTTTAACGTGCCACTATCTTAAATATTATGATATATGAATGATAGGGTGTGTAAATACATCGTCTTGACAATAAACCAATTATATTTTACTAAATGGAATCAAATGCAAACCCAGCGAAAACAATGCACATAAAAAAAATTGCATCAAATTGCACCCAGTAACGATGGCGGGGTCGGAAAAAGTCCCAAAGTAAGGTCTCCGCACTAGTGAATTTTAATCGCGTGAATAGCAACATTCTCTGTTTAATTTTTTAATTTTTACTATATCCCATTTTCAAAATCCACAATTGCATCACCCCGAGAGGCAGCAAGGAGGAAGAAGATCAAAAACAAAAATCCCTTTTCCTTGCTTGCATCAAAGTCCTTAATCCCTTAGTCTCCTTTGCCTCCAAATTACCTCCACTCCTTACCCACAGGGAACCTATTTCATGGTACGTTGTAGGTGTCCTACCTCGAGAGATTACTGCGATAGAATTCTGCGGCGGCGGCGGGCGGGAGAGTGGGGAAGAAAATTAAAAGGTCCTCGACTTATATATCTCTCTCTTTCTCTCCCTAGACCTCTACCCTTCTCACCTTGCACACTTGTTTCACCTCCGGCACTTTTTCCCCTCGGCACAGAGTTCTTGGTTTTCACCTCACACCGCGCATAGAATGGCATATGTTAGCGGCCATTACCCCCTTCCAGTTCCCAATGGGGAAGCGTTTTGCTTCCTTAAATCCGTTTCGCGCCGTCCGTACCTCTCCTCCCCCCTCACCGCCGGCGCTACCTCGAACGCCTTTAACGTCCCTCAGGATCCTGCTCTATCTTTTCCGAGCAGTTTCCATTAGGGGTATCTGAGTGGGTAAAATTCCTGGAAGTTCATTCGCTACGACAACACAGCGTAGCCGTCCTGTCTTTCAATTTATAGAACGCCTCAGGTCTGAAGGGAAAAGGAAAAGTAAGTGGATGAGTCTCCTCCGGTAATTTTCAGCCAATTTTGCAATGAAACGTAGAGGTTCTTATTTCCAATCTCTTTGCTTATTTATCAGCATATAAAGTTGGTAGATTTCAGATTTGATCTAGCTTGGCTTCCCCTTTCTTCTTCCTCTATCTTGCGTGGACCTCGTGTGAATTTGAACACACTAGTTGTTGCTTTCGCGCAGTTAGATGAATTTTTAGAACAAGGTATTTTATTTTCAATTTCTTATGTAGTAATATTTATTAATTGCTTTCGCTGTAAATAAACCGTTCAGTAATACACGTTGGCCATCTAAAGCTAAGCAGATGTTGCTTGTTAGAATTGATTTCATAATTTTCGCCGATATAGTGATTGCATGTGATAAGTTATGATGTCACACAGGACTATAGTAGACTCTGTTTTACTGATGATAAAACGGTAGCCGTTAATGTGTGACGCGTAATATTTAGTGATACGTTTGAAATGGTCGTATTTAGTAGGGTACCGTTAACGGTTGTAAACTGCCTTTGATATTCTCAACAGGTGCGGCCAAGGCCTAAAGTAAGCTTAAACGTTACTCAACCGAATAGCTGATCGAAATTCGTCTATATTTTTCTGCTGCGCGCTGTCGTATTTTTCCGCTTAACATTAACATAAAATGAGCAATATTTTATCACTTTTCAATAATTTTAATTGTTAAATGTTGAGATAGTATTTAAAATTTATATTTTTATTGGTTGTCTGTGGCATAAGTATCTAATTAAAATATCTCTTTACTTACAAAAAATCTGTCGAAAGAAAGCTTCATGTTTCAGTGTTTATAAATTTCAATACATATCCCTTAATATTTTTCTGGGATATGATATTTTGTGTACTACGGCATGATGCAGACTCTGCGCTCCTTTTACTTCTCAAGGATGTAGACTTGAAACCGCAATTATCTTTATGTCGTACCAATCGCACCCACGTACACTTTACATATTTATAAATACCAGAACGATTCGATTTCTGTTCCGCTTGGTGTTCACCTAAAGTAAAATTATATTTATAACATCCTTTAAAAATGTTATTTTCCTTTTTCGAAGTATCTGTGTAGGACATTGTTTATGTGGTGTTACGGTGATCACAGAGATTAAAAATTATAGTCACCTAGGCACTTAAGTAGGCCAAAGTTAAATAGTCTTACATAAAATAATTTTTAATTTGAAAAAAATAATGCATATGATTTTGAGCGTAGAAAAAGTGTTTATGAATCCTAAAGTGAAATATACCATAGATTAAGGAAACAAAAAGCGCACTGATTCTGAACTGATTAAGAATATTTAACGATATTCCACGAATCATTTAAGACGAGTACTCGGCATATGAAGGGTAAGTGTCAAAATTGGTAGTTAGGCCACTTAATTTTCTTTTAACCGTCAACCAATTGTGTGATTAGGAATTTTGTATTTAGAATACGTTAATTCTATTGGAAAATAGGATGCTACTCTGGAAGGAGAATCCTGGATTTCTTTTTTCCGCAGGATTACATAAAAGTCTCTCTCCATCCTCAGTTTTAGAATCAGATTTACAGCTTTTTTAAAGACTGCGGGTCGACGGATGAGTTTCACATTTTGATCCTGTGTAGCATACATAATCATAATGGCCTTGATACTTAATCGGGTTTCAAATAGTCCTCCCTCCGGAATGGAAAGGACCGTTCGGGATTCTGATAAATCTTATGAATAAAATAAAATGAAATGTGATATTCATGATGAAATAGTCCATGGAGGGAGGTGAAAAGATGAATCGTAAAAAAAGTGCATGATCATCTACGTGTATTCTTCCATGGGAGGGATATCGCAGAGAGGAAAAAAGAAAATAGAAGGGTGGAATCTCAAACTCCGGTATCGGGAAGCCTCTTCCCTCTAGGCCGCATTCCTGAAGGACATTCCCTCGGAAGCACTCTGTATATATACTCCCGTAAATTATTTGAGGCCCTGAGTGATATAAAAGAGGAGAGGTCAAGGGGAGGACCAAGGTGAAACGGCAAATTGTTGGGAAGAACATCCAATCATAAACTTCATTCATATCGCCGAGGATTCCATCAGTACTTTTTACAATATTTTCTTTTGAATCTATCGTACAGCTGCAAAAGGAATCCTGTTGATAGAACTTAAATGCTTTTCTTGGACCAATGGCTACAGTTGTGATGAATTTTTAGTGACAACTGATTAGAAATGGCGTTTTTTTATGAAAATTGGTCATAGTTTCTAATGCAAGATTGAACTCTCAAACTCTCGATATCAGCAACACAATATGCTAGATTTGGGTTGTTACCGACCCCTTAAAGTGAAATACATTAAGTTTTTTAGCTTGCTATCTCACTAAAATAGAATTTGTGTTTTAGAAATGCCACTACTTTCAAGCGTAAGACAAATCAGTAGGATAATTACCGATAAAGTGATAAATATTTTTTTGTGTTACAAAAGGGCATAATGATTTGAGGAGCTTGGTACTTAAAGGTAAATGCATCATAAAATCCCATTTATAACTTTACGGTGAGATATGGGTACAAAGTGAAAAAATATAGTTTGTTTGGAAATAAACTATTTGCATATTAGTGAGGAGGGCCACGAAATTTATTAGCTGTCCAAAATTTACCCTACCAAATTATCACTCATTCAGAAAAATCATATCCTAGGACTTTGATTTCCGTTTAGCCAAGCTTCAACGAGTTTTATAAGACTTACCTTATCGTATGCTCAAAGAAAAACAGATGATATTCACAATGAGCGTAGAATGCACGAAGTGAATAATGCTTTTCCTTTTGATTAAGCGTTTTACAATTGGAAGCTTAAATAAAGTAAACCTCTAACCGATTGTTGATAGAAAATTGATACTACCCTAAATATTCATAATATTAGATAGACTACCTTGACAATAAATCAGCAAACTCTCATTAAAAAGCGTTTATTGATTTGTACTGTACTTAATTTAGAGAATGCTATTATAAATATATATTTAAGTTTAAAAAATGGCGATTCTTCTAAATAATCTACAAAAATATGAAAAACATTTCAATTCAGTATCAATGTACGTTGGTAATCTAGTCCAAGCACAAAAAAATCACGTTTTTTCAGGGGAGAGTTCGCAAAGTTTGTAAGTCGGGTCATTATTCATCGATGTCAGCCACCCTGGCTCTAATTAGTTTGATGGGTCGTATGACAGCGGTAGATCACGACACATGTTCAGTAACTATCAGAAGAAAATTCACGCGTAGTCATAATTATCTATTGCATGTCATTACTCTTTTAGCCAACTTCATCGTGGCAAGAGGTTCTTTATAAAAAGGTTTTATTCACGTTTTTTCACAGCTTAACACGACAAAACCCATTATCAAAGTTTATCACTAGGATATTGATTGTAGTCGTTGTGCATAAAACATATGCCTTGAATTTTTGCAGCAATTAAAGTGGGATTTCAACGTATTAATATTATAAATAGTATTTTGATCTCAATCTTGAGTATTGTAATTTCTCAAATATATGAATCTTAAACAATCAGTTTTTTGACGATTAATTTCTAACAAAGTTTAAAGAAAGCCTTTAAGCAATGATAATTCATATTATAACGATCAGGAATGGTTATTAATGAGTCAGTGTGATGTCACGCGCGTATTTGCATCCCATTTTTGCTGGGTAGAGTCTGCGGTTTAAAGATTTAAGGGGAAAGTAATTGAAGGCACTCTAAATACCCTGGATATAAAGTAGAAGGATCAAGTAGTGTCCTTGGAGACGCGGGGCGGTTGAAGGAGGAGGCCCAACCGTTCTGAAAGCCACTCTTTGGCAAATCGTGGGGCTCGATACTTCGATTCGGTTCCCTCTCTCTCTTTCTCTCCTCCGTCGCCGGCCCGTCTCCAATATTCCCTCAGCAGCCCTCCGGGGTAAGCGTCCCCTCCAAAGGGCAAAGTGCCGTATAAAGTTCGAATTTCTCTCCCTCCGACCCGCTCTATTTCGCCATTGTCTGCGGAAATTACGGCAGGAATTTATACATTGTGATTGCCGATAATTTTGCTTCAATGGGCTCCATGGGCTTTTTGTGTGAATATGGACCGAGAGGCCGAGGAGATCCCGCGGAGGAAAGCGATACTGGATTTGCCGTTATGGTGTATTAAGGAAGAAATTTGCTTAGTGTGATGATATAGGTACTTATTTTGTACCTTGCCGCCAGATTTAGCTGCTTTTAAACAAGAATCATGGACTCCAATGAAACCATAATGGCATTACGTACTCAAACAGGAAATATCGTAGTTTCTTCATAGTATTGTTGCCTACATTTAGTTATAACTTTTGGCGATATTTAATTATTTCTATTTGTGATAAATGACTGTTTTCTTTAACTGAAAATTGTGCTTAGTTCATTGTGTTCTGATAATTTGGACAAGTATTTAGATACTAAGCGCAATAAGCGTATTTAAATACTAGTTGAGGTTTCTTTTTTTTAATTCCTTAGGTAATCAGTTAATTAATTTCAAAATCAATTAAACTGGAATTACATTAAATTATAAACATGAATCTTGAGACACCTTACATAGGAAGTTATCTCACCATACCTCCCACTTAGCCTACCTGGAGAGCTAATCAATGAGTCCTGACAAACCTCAGTGGTATCAATTACAGTTACATAAGAGCAGTCCAGTTGTTAAGATTAAATGGTAACTTAAGAAAAATGACCTTTGTGATTAACTTCATCTTTAAAATTAAGAATTATAACAGGGAATTCTTCTGTAAAGTTTTAGGAAATGATTTCAAATTTGATTTAACTTGAAATTAAAATCAACAAAATTAAGGTGATATTGGAGTAGGCGAACGTTCCATCCTCTTTATTGCTGTTTTCTTTGGAGAACAAATTTCATAGGTCAATGGCACTTTATGTATTCTTAAATGAGAATTTGTTGCTTGATTAATGGAAGAATAATTAAGTCGGTGATCATTGCGAAATTTTAACGCTACAGTATCGCCATTACGTTAGGGCGAACATTCAAAGAAGCTAGTGAGTGATGTGTTAGGGCATGATCCTTGGGGAGGAAAGCGGAGAATGAACTTCATGATGAAATACGAAAGTACGCGTAAAATTTGCATTTCCTTGCTTTACTGCTACATTTTTGTGGCTGAGAATTGTAGATATTGAAAATATTACTTTGATCTCTTCGTTTGATCCGGTCCATTGTTTTTTTTTACTATCGCTGTTTCCCATTCCAGTGCAGAACGTTATCTGTATTACTGTTTCTTCTTTGACAGAAGAAAAAGCGTGCAATTACTTTATTTTCTCGGCTGGTTCCATAATGATTCGTATCATTAAGATGTATTTTCTATACAATGATAAGAATATTTTCTGTTGTTCTGTTCGGTCATTTTGTTCTCATGTTGCAGTTGTTCCGAATAGGCAAAATTCTTTTCCTGGCATTTTTTCCTACTTATGATTGAATTATTTTGCTTTAGTTTCAAAATGCTTGACATATGTTCAATACGATGTATAACCGAAGGAAATTAGTATGTTATATTAATTTTTCCTTTACTATGCATCTATGATACACGTTTCGTAAGTCATTTTAATTATTTTGGCATATATATTGAACATTCACCATACTTTTCCATGTCGCAGGTGTCACCCTCAACATCGAGCGGCGTGGATGACACCTGAAAACCAAATGTTGTGAGATTATTACTTTAACCTTTTGCTACACTCGTTTTTTCTGTCATAGAGGAGTTTCACGTTGTTGGCACGGACGATTTAACTTCGTTGAACGTATTTTTTTTTCAACGGCAAGCACGTACTCAATTGTCATGTGCTGTTATCGTTTAAGGAGTCACAATGTTTCCTTTAAAATAAAATCGATAAGTTTATATTACCTATCATTCTTAGTTAATAAATGTCAAATACGTAAATAAGTTCATAGATTGTATACGATATTAACTTTATTGTTCTATTTTATTATTAGGGATGTAAAATGGCTGTAGTGTTCCCGGACTATTTATAAGTAGTTATAATCTAGTATATAAATATATTATGCCCCCATATTGATTATGTGTTACCTTAGCAATCATACCAACTTTAAAATGGGATTTTTCTTCATTACCGGTAATCTACCACTTAAGGTAGGGTTTGGACGCATACAATCTTCCAAATATTGCAGCGACTATTCTCCTCCCAAACACAACCTCTCATCCAAAACTACATTAAACCCCTCTTCAATTCCGCATACTTCCCCCCTCTCTCCAGTCTGTCCAAAATCCCTATCCAGTTCCTATCTCTTCCTCGTTTTCCCAACATTCTCCTATCTATCACAGTTTACAGCATCTCATTGCAAATCAAAATGATACACATCCATCTACCCTGCCTCCTCAGGAATTCTCCCAACATTCCCTCTCTTCCCCCACAATACCTAGCTCTTCCTCGTTTGTCTTCCTTTCTGTTCAATTAACCTTATCTATTCTTCTCCACACCCACATATCAAAAGCCTCCAATCCACACCTATCATCCTGCTTCAATGACCACGATTCCGTTCGGTACGGATGTAAGTGTATGGGTGTAGCTATGTTATGTACATAACTACGTTCCATATCAGGGTTTTAACTAGCCTTTTTTTGAACACCCTTACTCAACGCGTCTGTCATCATTTCTAGCCTCCTTTAGAAAGCTTCTTTGCCTAACGCAATTCTTCTCCCAATGTCCCTACTACTTTCACCGAGTTGGTTCAAAACACTTCCGAGATACGTAAACTGTTGTACCTGCTCTAATGTTTGTCCTCCTATTTTCATGGTTGATTTAGCCATTTTTTTCCAGAGAGCCTCATAAACTTTGTTTTATTCACATTAGCGAAAGTTGTGAAGGGTCTTGAAAGGATATCGGTTGAACAAGCAGTTATGGGGTGCTATAAAAATGGCAGTAAAAATAGAGAGACCTTTGGTTGGGTGAAAAGGGTATTGGGGGATTTTTTAAAAATAAATCATAGCGTCAAATAAGGATGCGAATTGTAATCACGACTGTTTAATGCCTCAATGGGTAAACGTGTGAGTGATGGATGCAAAGATGAAGTAGTTGCAATGATTGGAGATTTAAAAGATAAGCTCTTATTTGCACCAAGATAATGCTTAAACTTTTATGTGGAGCGTGGAGCTGGATAGGGCGGGGGCAATCGTTAAAGCAAAACTATAGGCGCAGAATAAAACCTTTTGAAATGTGGGTCTGGAGAAAAATGAAAAAGATGGAATTAGCGGGAGGAAAAACAAACAAAGAAGTGTTAGATGTGGTCAAAGGGGAAGATAGATAGATAGATAAAGGACTTTAAGAGAGGGGATTGTTGGGAGATATTCCAAGGTGGCAGAAAGAATAGGTTGAGAAAATTGGATGTTGAAGGCCATGGCAGAGGAGGTTAGCCAAATGAGGAAGGAGTTGAAATGGAATAGGCGCTTTAGGTGGAATGAAGGTTGGAGGAAAGTATGCAGAAATAAAGAGAGGGCTATTGTAATTTAGAGTTTCAGGTTGTCTCTCTTGTTAGGCGAGGGAAGGAAATGCATCACTCAACCATTCTATTTATTGTGTTCATCCAAAACCTACCTTATCCGGTAAAATATCATTAATAATAATTAAAAAAGTAAATGACTTGGCCGAATATTTACTGAATATGACGACGTAGTTTTAAAAGCGTGGAAACGGTGCGGAAAATGTTGTTGGTTGCACGTGGGGTACATAAAAAAACTTTGACATTTTTGCAATCCAAGAAAAATGGCGTCGTATTAAATGGCACTCTTCCTCATTTTATTGCATGGAAGTGGATATTGTATATGCTTGCAAAATCAAAAATATGGATAGCTCTGGGTATGAGGTACTTATGGGATGTTTGTAATAAAAAAATAGGAGAACGAGACTGAGTAATGAATGGGCTTTGAAAGGATTCGTAATCGAGACAGCGGTGATAAGTCCTTATGAAAGAAGCGTGCTGTGCTGCGCTGGTTGTGTTGAAAGTCGAATCAATAAACGGATATTTGAGAGGAGTTTCAATAGATTCAGAGGAATGGGTTTACCGAGAAAGTCATGGCTGAGTGTACTGAAAAGACCTTCTCAAGAAGGAATGTCAGTAGTTTTAGGCTCGGAGGAGCGCGTGTGCATTTGATAGAGGCGAGAGAAGTTGGCAAAGACAGGGCAGTACGGAAGTAATTAGTGAAAGGTAGAAAAACAGTCTATGAAATACTCAGACTAAAACTTTTCAACAATGCACAAACGAAAGGGGAAACAGTGGGAACGAGATTTACTTATACCCATTAAATGTCAATCAAATACATCGAACAGAGCGAATGGCATAATTGACATTCGCTCTGTTCGATGTACCGAACACCGTAGTTATTCGGAAAAGATCGAGACAAAAGTAGTGCTCAATTAAAAATGTAAAATATTCCAACAGTAATATTAATTTCAATGAGACTCACATTTTCTCGAGAGGTCCAGTCCTAATTTTAGTACTTTCAAATGGCAGTCATTGGTTGAACGTTTTTTTCCATTTTTCTTTTATATAACACTATTAATCCATGGGAGTAACGCCGATCCTCTAGCTTTCCTATTATTGAAATATTATGTGGACGACTGGATGGGCTTTTAAGTTGAAATACACGACAGTCGGGCAAATCATTCAATGGCGCTCTAGAACCAGTTAGTCGAATGCAAATCAAATAAGAGCGGTAATTTTCATTCATGATACTAGAAATATTTAATTCCGTTGAATTGGCCATCAGAAGTTGAATATGTTTTTCGGTGTTCTCTTTTCTTGAAACATTGCATGATATTAAAACTTTTGAAATTTATTTATTTAATCTCCATTCTTCGTTTTCTGGTTTTTCTATAACATGATATCAATAGGAAGAATGGAAAATTTTTTAAATTAAGTGTGCGTCTAAGTAATGTTTCTTTCCTTACATTAATAATACAGTTTATTTTTAGCCGTCATCCCTTCGTCTGGTCAATAATGGACGCATTTATAGGATTTTTTTATTAGGAAATTCTTTTTAAGGATGAAATTAGTCTCTTTTGAGATTACAGTCAACAAGGCCTGTGCATATGAACTCTTAAGGCTTAATTGCATTCACTATTCATGTCAGTAGTCATGGTTCTAAGGGAAATCACTGTATACTACCATGTTTGCTTTAATATTAGGACTGACATTATATTGAGAATGGTTTGATTGAAAATAGGTAACTTTAGTTTTTACTTTAAAATATACTTTTTATTCCTGTAATTTAGTTTTCTAAGCTTTTGAAGAGGTCAAACTCAGATTGGTTGATCGATTGTTTTCCATGAATATTCTTTTCGTCATGTGTATGAAAACGAAACGACGAAAGTTGGCCATTTTCAGGAAATATAGAAAAATCTAGATGTAATATTAGTTTCAATGGCAATTCTCAACATTCAGGTTTAACATGCAAAAATGTTGCGCGGTTTCGCCAATTGTGCTCCATGCTAGGCCTCTTTCAGAGGATGGGGATGAGGTGGAAGCAAGTGTCGAGATGTGGTAGGAAAGGGTGTGGGCCCACTCCTGGCCATACCTTCTTTGGGACTCAATGTGCTGCGCCACTCACATTTTTCGGTTTCTGCGTTTCCTTTACGGTCGAACCTCCTTCCCACACGGCGAATTTTACAAAAGCAGACATGCCAACTCTCCCGATTTAAGCGGGAGACTCCCGATTTTTCCTTCTTACGTTCTTGATGAACTGTTCAAATTGTGTACTTAGCTTAACATGTTAATAAAGTGTGACATTCATTAAAAATTGGCAAAGTGTCATAAAGGGATTAAGGTGCCATGCAAATATTGTGGTAATTAAAAGTGATTACTTCGTGATACACTTCTAAAAATCTCCCGATTTTTCATTTTTGAAAATTGGCATGTCCTCCCGAATTTTCATTTTTGAAAGTTGGCATGTCTGCAAAAGTCTCAATCTGGAAGAGGTCTGTTAGGAATTGCATGGATTGGGGCAGAGAATAGAAGAATACGAGGTGTCAAAATGACTATCAGTCCTCCTTTTGGAGTGCCATACTTGGTCAAATAAGGCTTCCAAGGGAGCAATTTGTAGGAACGAAAACCTAGGAGAAAGTACGTAGTTTTAAGAAGGCTGTTGTAGAAGACGCACCAGTGACTGAGGATACACTGCTCTCTCCACGACTCGAATAGTTAAGTAAAAGTTGAATATCTTTTAATAATGAAGAATTTGAACGCAGCGCATGGTCATGGTTAAATAAAATACTGCGTTTATGCCCAGTATTATAGTGTTAATGCGAACGTATACCATGACAGATTTGGTTGGTTGAAAAAATGCAGAAGCTACGTAAGAAGTGGTTGGACACTATTTCCTTCCTAGCCTTGGAATTAAAATGGCTTTTCCAACCATCATTCTGGATGTTGTTAACGAGTTTTTTCCCACCGAGAAAAAATATTTGTCGGTTAATATATCAACCGTTAGGAAGGTATTCTAATTGGGAGCATTTACGTGTAATGCTGCAGTAAAAAATTACGTGATAGGTAAGGATGATTAGAGATGAATTTAGTTTTCATCGCAACAACTCTATTATCCTCCGTTATCTTTTTAATCAAATCCAGTACTATCTCTCTTAATAATTAGATAATTCAAAAATTATATAAATGAGGTTTCTTAAACGTTAAGTGTGAAAATAATAAGGGGGAAAGACCAATGGCCATTTTTACGGCCATTGGAGTCTTTTCCCCTTATTATTTTAACCTAGAGGCCGTAGAGCTCTTGATTTCTTGATACGTTAAGTGTGAAGATAAAAATCCATAATGGCAAAAAATTAAGGATCGCTCTGGAGTCCCGTCACTACCATCAATCGACGTATTTAATCACATATATGTGACATATTTCATAGGCATAGATATCCTCTCTATCCACCAATATATTCTTCATCTGCCGATATCCGGAATCTTCGACCGATTAATCGACTACGACAGTCACCAACTTTTGACATCTATCGACATGACTACATACTTCGGTTTGCGGATACAATATTATGATTTTTTTAATCTATGTGTTCACACCAAAACGAAATTTGGAAAAAACTGTCGATATTATTTATTGTTGGCAAGGTCTTCGTTTCAATATTGCCTACCTTCAAGTGATAATGGAATCCTGAATCAGTTTCTAGTACTATGCATCGGTTAAAAGCGAAGAGAGACTCAGGAGTGGGAATATTTTTACCGTAAAATATTCCACTTTGTCTTGAGAAATGAATTGATCATTCGTAAATTTGTATCATTTTGGAATTATCTGCTTAATCAGCAAGCTTTAGAGCTGTTTCGTAGTGGGAGAAAACTTAATGTTTAAGTACTAGGGCCGTCCACAAGGAAATAAATAATGAAGATATATGTTTCTATTAGCCAAAATTAAACTCTATATTATCCAGCAATCCTCAAGCACTAATGGGTATAATCACACTCTTAAGATCAATTCTAAAAATGTAAATTTTCAATTTCCAGAATGATAGCAAAATCAATGTCTTTTTGAGACGTGTATTAGTCGGGCAAAGGATGTTACGCACCCCGTCTAGGGATTGAATTTACGGCTGGTTAATGTAAAGGAAAGAGGATATGATAAGAGGAATTGAAAGAATTCGCGAGACGAGAGAAAGGAAAAGGGATCAAATGAGTTAAATCATGAACGATAGACGTTATGTTAAATGATCCGCTGAGTGATGGTAGGATACTCCATGAAAAATTTAAATTTTGAAGCATAGATGTCGTATTAATTACCCTTACACATTCCATTACAAGACTGCTGAAATTTTCGAAACTTATGTAATGTACGTCTAGATTTTAAATTTGAAGATAGATACAGTCTGACGTGGGAGTGTTGCAATGAGTTAATGTGAAATTTTTTTTGCTTTCATGTTTTCTTCACAAATTCATTTTTTCTTTCAGACTTTCATTCATTCATCAAATTTTTCCATTAACTTTTCTTCGTCACTTTTTAAATTGTAGTTGTTCCTGATTGAAATATACTCATTCGCTGTAAGCATTTACTTAACTATTACTGGTAATTCTCATAACCAATTATTCCATACTTTGTAGATGGAGACTACATTATTTCAATTGTTAACAAACATTTAAAAATGACTGTAAAAGGGTTAGAAGGTCAGTATAGACTGAGTAATAAATTAGGAATAAAAAACACCGAACAGAAAGTCTGTTATTGATAAAGTCAGGAAACACTTCATCTAAAAGACTATGTTATAATATTAAAGTATGATTCCGTACCAATTAATAGAGAAATTTACTTTAGTAGCGGGGGAATATATTTTTAAGTAAGGATCGCGTAAAATGTAAAATGCCAATGAAATAAATTAGTTTGGTATCCTGAAAGAAGAGAAGTAGTGGGAATCTGCGAAGTGTTGGCGAAATATAAAACGTTAACTTAAAATATATTGGTAAAACAGATGAAAGTATTGAACAGCAGAAGCGGACACGGAATACACTTAAAATGAAACCCGCAAATGGCGTGCATTATATAGGTGCTGGGAAGGAAACTCAAAGCACATGAAACGATTAGTAGGTAGGAAAATTAGTCGAAGCACTGCATCGAATCGATTCTCATTGTTGGCTAATGACGATGATGAACATTCACGCCCTCCCGATGATTCCCCACCATCCGGAAGCCATTGCCACCCCTGTCATCTTGATAGTGAATTATCGCCAGGTATATAAACCAAGCGTTCTATATTTAATTAAAGAGTCTCTCCTTGCTCGAATGGCGGTTTACGGAGAGTGATTACGCTTCCCTTTGAAGGAAGGGAGGGTTCCCCAGCTTGCGGAGTGAATGGGGAAAGGCCAAGGACATAATGTCGAGGCGTGTTGGAGTGACGTGGAGAGGGAAGAGGGCGTGTGACGAAAGCTTGAGACTGCGGGTATGTGTGGGAATGAAGGACGAAAGGTTGGGGCCGGGAGCGCGACGTTCCGTGGAAGGGGGAGGAGCAAGGGTTTCGCAGTCAAATGAATCCGCCTTTCACGCCACCCTCCGCAACCTCCACACGCCTGCTCCCATCCTCACACCACCGCCGTCTCCCCTGATCCTCTTAAGGGAGCCGCTCCCTCCTTCAGTGATGCCTTCGCAGGAGAGTTTTGAGAAACGGGGAAGGAGGCATGAAGGTTTTGTTGGGGGATGCATAGAGTAGAGGAGGTGCTCCGGGAGGGGTCGGATAAGGAGGAATTGTTATTGCCTTCATCCCGCATTCCGTATTAGTTTCTCTGTCATCTCCCCTTCATTGTTTCCTCAGCGTTCCTCCCCAGGCGCAGACACAAACACGCTCGTATACTAACACGCACACATAGGCAGTCGCCATTTTGAGTTTCCCTCTGCACTCGTTCAGTCTCTCTCTTCCTCTTTTCATTAATCATCCACAGTTCTTCCTCACTTTCCCCCATTCCTCGATTCGCCTCTCATCCGCCTGCTTCCTCGTTTCTGCTGGGAAATATTTTCGTCTCTATTCCCCTCTCCGCCTCTGCCGTTTCATTCGCCCTCGTCCCTCTTTTTTCAGTGTTTACCATTTGATACCTCCACCACCCTACTTGCTCCTAATTTTCTCCCAAGTTCTTCCTCCCTTCCACCTCTCCGCGCTCTTCTTCTCGGATCCTCGACGACTTCCCTGCCACTCAGCATTCATGATGCTGCACTCGGAACCGACTTGTTTCCTGTTCGCGTCTCCATTATGCGAAGAATGGACTTTTAACAGCCCCATCCTCTCTTCGTTTTTTCTCTCACTGATAATCCAACTTGTTTTCGGTGACATGGTCTCCCACCCTCCCGTTTTCAAGAATGCCTTGATGATCCTTTCTAGTTTATATTTCGCCTTCCGCTTCTGGATGCCTTGGAAAATGGGTATTCGGTGGAAAATTGAACTGCATCAACTCCATCAAGCAGCGCACACCCACCACTATTCGTAAATGTGAATTTGAAATGTCGGAAATCTCTGTAAAAAGGTGCTTTTATAGTACTCAGCAACTGCTCGACACCTCGATAAGAGGAATATCCGATTTATGAAGTCACGATTTTGACTTTTGTTGCCTTAAATTTAAGTGCGTCACACCATTTGTGGTTGATGTAAAACCTTTATCATCCTACAATGACATTTCAAAATGTTATTTATTTCATCCAAATATGTTTGTTTCTTGCTACTTATAATTAGCGAGGGTAAGCGTAATCAATGGAAATGTAGTTTTATTTTCATTATTTTAATTCTTACTATTATCTGATTTTACTAAAATTTCAGAAATATATTATTTTTCAAGTTTTTTAGCCATTGATATGCGTTATATTATGTAACAGTTATGAACATTTATGAATTATTCAGATATTTTCAAATTTTATTTATCAGACACACGATTTATCAATCGTTATGGATATATTCTTCAATACTCTTTCTTGCTTTCTACTTTTCATTCACCGATGTCTTGTAACGAGGTACTTTGAAAATTACTCACCACTTAAGTGAGAAGCCCTCAGTCGCCGAAGAAGGGTTTGTCTTACTCATATCCTACCGTGCGCATCAAAGATGGAGTTTATTTTTTCTTTAACGGGGCACTGAGCAGTCTGATTGAAGAAGAACGCCGAGAGTGCCGGCAAATAAAGGGTAATAAGATTCAATTGACTCTACATGGTTTCATTGGAGACGTAGTGAACATGGCTCGTTTTCAATACGGTTATCTTGTTGCGGGAGATTGGATTCAAGCTAGATAAAACCTTCCATGATGTCTTTTTATCAGTCTCCGTCTCATTACGTGGGGTATTAGTTAGTTTATTCCTACGGTCCCCATCCAAATGTAACTTTAAGAAAAATGATCATGGGAATTTATTTTATGTTCAGATAGTGATCGTATTTTATGACTAGAAATATTAATTAATTGTACGTTCCTCACTAAAAATTATATTTGACCGTCGGCCTTTTATTAAGGTATATTTTGTTTTATTTGGAAGGTGTTGAAGAATATTTACGTATGATTTTGAATATTTGAAATGTTCTTCGACAGTTAATTTACATAAACAGCAGGGAAAAGGTTTTACCCTAATATTCCACTTAATGGTCAGTGCCCCTAAAATAATAGACCTCTGTAAATAGACTGACAATCAGAGGGGCATACGAGACATACGACATACGAGACTCGTATATATTACTTAAAATAAATTGTGTTTGAAGTAACTATAATATAGTGAGATGAAACCATTTGAAATTTAGTCTTCATTTGTGAAGTACCCATGCGCATTTCCTGGAAGCAGCATAATTTCATTAGGATACCGCTATGAATAATTAATTAAACATGTTTTTGCCGACATCCCGGATAGATCTAATTAATGGCTTATAAGGATTAAAAATTGTTTGCAAGTGCTCAGTACGCACTCATTTAGGTGTTATAATTGCAACATCAGCCGAAGTACTTGTCACAAATTAGAGTAAATTATAATGTTAGCATTTCTTCATTAACTGAAGATAGCGTTAATAAATATGAATAACTGAAGTCATGAAACCGCATTTTTTGATGATAGAGTTTTGAGAACATCATCTATTCAGCGACACTGTTCTATTGAAGATACTATATGTACGTATTTCTCATTATCGCTGCGGACGCAAAGAAGTTACCTAACTTGATGCCGGAGTGTATTACATACTTTAGAGTGCTTTTGGAAACTCGATATTACTTCCAATATATTCATCCTTTAGTGTATAAGGGGAGATCCATTACTAAATTCACGGAGAAGATGTCTATGACCTTCACTTTCCATTTGAATTGCTAGGCTGATGTTGCAATGTGTGAATTTGTAGGCGTCCGTTTTAGTCCATGCTGCCTGTGAGATCTCGGCTTCCTACTTCTCCTGTATTGTTACATTTTTACGTCACCTGAGTCTGCAAAAAATTTTCCATCGTGTCTCCGTTGCGAAGTGAATAATAGGAAGCAGAAAGGATGGAAGGAAAATGGGAAGTAATCAAGTAGTTGAGATGAATGCTCCTTGGTGAACACTGCAGTTAGTGAATTTGAATCAACGTTGGTTTCTGATATTTCGGCCACAATCTTTGTTTCATCTACCACGCAAAACTTGTTTGAGGTAAAACTGTGATTGAAGCTCTTTTTTATTATGTTACATATGATATTATTTAACATTATTAAGCAAAATTAAGGTCGGTACATGTAGGATTTTCGATGATAAGTACGTCTGGGTTATCCATAAGGACTAGCTTCACTGTGAAGGTAATTTCAGTCGCATGAAAATTACATTATTATTTTCGGAAAAAAATTTTTAGCTGAATATTAACATTTAAAACCTATTAGTATACCTTGTATTTTATATATTAAATGTATGTTTACCTTGCCTATTATTTATTAAAATTTACTTTTTCTTGACACAGATTGAGATTAATTAGTAAATTGAAAAACAATTTTCCACGGATTTTTTGCCCGAAAAGCAAAAAAACTTTCCATGGAAGTATTTGACAAGTATGACAACTTGTGGATCTGCGGAGAAAAGATATTAAATCAAGCAGTCAGATTTCTCTGTTCAAAAACGTATACATTTACCGGAATTTTTAAAGTATTTTTTATGACAGTGAGTTCCACTCTGAATTTCTATTAAAAATATATTTGGGCCGATATTCGTTTACTGTCGAGTCTCGAGGGTCGTCGTTTGGACCTTCCTGGGATCTTGCGTTGTAATTCTTCCGGCTATATGTAGCCAAGCACTCTCCCGCTTGGGTGATAATTGAAAAAGTGGACATAAGTATTTGAAACCGGATATCCATTTAAGGTTAATCAAAAGGTTTTCTTAATTTCCTTTTAAAATTTCTGCTAAATTTGATGAAAAAGAGCTAAATCCACACTTCTCACCTATCCAGAATTCCAACTTATGCAGACCATTGAGCTAATTTTCAAAATAAAGTGCAAACTATTCGTTGTCTTGTTTTGCACCGAAGAATCGGGATGGAAAATTAAATAAATATGAAGTGTATTGTATTTAATAAAAATGCAGAACAAAGTATGACTTATATTGCTTCGTATAATGTTATGACGGTTTTATGAAACTGACGTGCTCTCTTTGATCTCATGTCAGTGACTCCCGTTCAAGAAATACAGGTATGTTTGAAAACAGACAGAAAAATTTTATCTAAATTTTATACCACCTTTTCTGTAAAGGTCATGTAATTATTTAAAACGCACGGTCAAGGAATTCCCCCGCAGCGCTATGTTTAATTTTATAAACTTTAAATGTGGGCTCTTGTGGTCATTTCATCAATCGTAACGTTTACTTCCTCAAAAAATATTTTGTTGTCCATACTGTTCCTCAAATATGTGTTATTGATTATTTTCGAAGTATGCTAGACAGTATAAAATATAATGTATTTCGAAACGATTGGTGTGCTTACCGGCGGGCAATGGACTAGGCTTCAACAATCTGATTATGCCAAATATTAGGTACTCGTGAATGCCAGATTGCAACAATGTCTTCTTTTATTATGGATTGTTTCTCCTTGGTTTCGGTGTACCTCTGATTTTTTTTACAAAGGAAGACAGATTCTAAACCTGTGGTTGAGGATGGTATTATTTTAATTTCATCTGGTTGCTCTTATCTGCGAATTACTTCAGCGTATGACTTTAGTGATTCAATAGGCATTAGGCGTAAACTGGAGTGTTCAGTACATTCTATTTAAGCAGGGGCTTAGTCCGGCGTTGGAATTAGCCTACTTTTCATGAAAGGCAGTTCCACAGTGTAACGTTATATCCGACGGTCTGTGTCCTCCAATCCACAAACTACTTGGAAATGACACACTACGAAAAAATTTGCCACCCCCGGGATTTAGGTCCGCTCAATTCAGCCGGCGCAGCGTGATAAGGCTAACCGTCTAACCAATTTTACCCATGGTGAGAATTCCTTCCCGATTTCTTTTAAAGAGAATGAAAAAAAACGGGAGAAGGGAAGGGGGATAACGAATACTTAAGAGGATGAGGGGACCCGAAGGAAAAAAAAATGAATCTCTTGGCACCAGATTTATGAAAAATTCATATGCACAATGAGGACAAGCCTCTTGTCCTTATCCCAGCCCCTTTAACTCCTTGTCATGACCCCCCACTCTTCCGTTCTAGCCCCATTCCATCAAAAAAAGGGCCTCAGAACGCGCTCTGTAGGACGGAAAAATAAAAGGATGGGGTGACAGAGAGAGAGAGAAAGGGCTTTGAAAGAGGTGTGTTGCGTAGTTTCATCTCAGGAACCGTCCTCTTTAGTAGAAACGTATGGAAGGCTTCCTGCTCCTCTATATCTTTTGTCACGACCTTACGTCATTTTTTAAGGAATGCACCGTCCTGGGTAGCCTTTTGTTGTATTTACACCCATTTTTACGGTCAATTCTCGTGCTGTTTGTATGAAAGGCTTTCAATTCCAGATGATCTCTTGTCTTCGTTTCAAAATACGACTTATTCTCATGTGCTCCTTGAATTTTTTGCTCACTGCGTCTTCCTTTGTTCGAGTACACGTAAGGCTCAACATTTGTTGACTTCCGAATATGATGATTTCTAAAGGTACCAACCCATAATATCGAACTAAAATAATTCTTATATTTGAATATATTTGTTGAGTTTTCTTTTTTAATTAATATCAAAATATATATTCTGCAAATATTATTGACACTATCAAACACCAAGACGCCATCAAATGGCTCAGGGAAAAATTTCTAATGAAATTCTTTGCGGACAAAAATATCTTAAATACGAGTACTCGTATGTGGCAGGTCGTGTTACTATGTGCATATTGATTGCGAATTATTTATCTCAATTAACTTTTCAGAATTTTTGACACCATCCACTCATTAGGAAAGTTATTTCACTATTGGATTTTCCATAAAACATTGAGTCGACATGCGCAGAATTTATATATTGTAATAGTACAAGTTTTTCATTGCGACTTGATTTTATAGAGGTACTAAAACGTGATTATTGTAAGAGATTAAATGAAACTTTTCCATTCAATTTATGCAAAATTGTGCTTTATATTTGCTGGAAAACGGAGTGTGCCAAATAGTCTCTTGTATTTACCTAATTAACACATCATCTTAAATTTAAGTTTGATTTGATTTGTCTTAATTTATTTAATATTAACTTTAATATTAGAAAGTTCACTCTAAGATCAACTTTTAAAAATGCGTGTCGAAATACAATTGTATTCCCGGGAAAATTTGCCAAATAATTTGAGATCAATATTTAGTTGAAGTGTCTGACATATAAAAATTTCTTTTCTGTTGAGAAAAATGAGGCCAAGGGATTGACCTCTAAGGTGACCATGAATGCGTCAGGGCCGTAGGTAAAAACGGAGCCAATTCCTCTCGTTTATCATAGCTTCCGACTTGCACATGAGCCCACCTCTACATATGAGAATGAGGGCAGGGGGAAGTAAATACTGGAGGAGCATATTTGAGAAGGTGTTTAAAAGGGTGATCCGTGAGCAATCGGGGTTGGGGACGGTGAATATTAACTTTTACATCTCTCGAGTGACTGTTGCTCTACAAAATCATCGTTGAAGGAGGCAACTCTAAATTTGCAAATTTAAGGCTAAATTTCAGTCACCATCAACCTGAGAAATGATGAGATGGTTCGAAATCGCTGCCGCTGAGGGTATGCATATTATTATTGTGAATTTCGTTTCAATTAGGCAATTGTCTTCGTGGTCAACTCAGGTCAACGGTCAAGTCTGGTCAATGCACATGCATACTGGCATCGGCTGATTTTGTATGATTATTTGTCAAATTTGAAAATGTCACCATTTGTGGTCCTTTTACTCGCAAAAGATGAAAATCAGTCGCTTATTAGCGATGAAATATGTTCAGTCTTCGTATAATGACAATTACGCCTGTAATAGGCTCAAGTAACATTTTTTAATGCCCTCTCACGGTGGAAACAATGCATCCGCGGTCAATTGGTTAAATAAATGGAGTTGTATCTTTGAAGCGTGCTTTGCCTTTTCAAATGCATTAAGGTAAGGGGGCTTAGGAAAGATGTGCTCTCGGGTGTGCGCTTAGCACACACCCTCACTTGACCCAGTGAATATGTTCAGAATAAAGGCGCAACTGAAGTAAAATCAGCGGAGTGTTCTTAAAGCAGCGCTTTGGGTTCATTTATGCCTTGCATAGTTAACATTAAAGAAATACTGCAATTTCACCCTAGTTCGAAGCCAAAAAGACGAAATTTTGTAGAGGTCTGTGAACATTGGATGGAAAATCCGGTTATATAGTGGCAGAGTTTTCCTTGATAATAAGCTCCTCCTGCAACTTTAACTATGGAATTACATATGAAAAGACATTATATATATACAATATATACATATATTATACATATATATATATACATATATATATATTATATACATATATATATATATACATATATGACCGTATGAGGCAGGAAAAATGGATGAAAGGCGTATTGAGCGGTAGTGGAATGTTGAAGAAGGTAATTGAGGGGAGAATGTTGGGCAAGCGAGGTAAGGGCAGAACAGGATAGGGATGTTGGACGGGATGAAGGGAGAAAAGAGGTACGCAGAGATGAAGAGGGACCTGATATAGATTAGTTTGCTAGGTGGGGAGTCACAAAAATGTTTACTTGATAGTTGTGTCCATCCAAAAACCTACCTTAAACGGTAGATTACCACATAATAATATACATACGATATATAATATTCATTCAAACTTAGAAATAGGTATAAGGAAAGGGGACAGGAAAACACATAAAACCGGGATCCCGGTTAAGGAAATATTTTTACATTTGTGATCTGCTCAAAATCCGCCTTCCCCACATGTCCTGTGCTCGCCTTTTGTGTGTTTTCCTATCCCCTTTCCTTATACCTATTTCAATGTTTGAATGAATATTTGTGAGCCGTATGGCGGGACTTCGTATTTGAATGTGTATCTGGCCAATGTGGCTCATCTCTTCTTCTGGCTATGCGTGCCACGAAACGTACTGTTCCAATTCTCTTATGATACTAGATGCTTTCTAACCAACTGACCCCTCTTCTTGTGTGTATTGTCTATTTTCTCCTTTGGTGGGTGGAACAGCTCCCTAAAGCCTTCCTTTGGCAAATGATTCGGAGCGCTTGGGCTTTTTAAAAACATCGCCAGATCTCAGTGTAAATTAGGTTTTCTTATTGATGGTGTAATTGGTAGCACATCCGCCTGGCAAGTGGAAGGTCCGGTGTTCAAATCCCGGTTAAGGAAATATTTTTATATTCGTGATCTGCTCAAAAAACCGCTTTCCCCCA
>CM073772.1:67923072-67994248 GCA_037158775.1 Hetaerina titia | reverse complement strand
GTTCAAATTTATTTTTCTCAGAACCACCCGATAGAATGTTTTTGCATTTGAAATAGCCTAAGAGACCGTCCAACGACATCAAACTTCTTTTATCTTAAAATATTTTATTTTTTTTGGATTCCTACACGAATGGGCTGTCATCATTGTTAATTATTCCTGTCATTGCTAAGCGAAATACTCTTGAGAGCCTAGAGAGTGCTCTAAACGCACGTGGAGCCTACTTTATGGGGACACTGTTGTCTATCAATGCAGGCTTTGGTAGGAAATATTCCTGTCAACCGAAATAAGCTTTAGATATTCCTTGTAACATTTCTAAATTTATGGCTTGAATTTGCAGCCGCTTTAATTTATTAAAAATATACTATTGTTGGATTGAAGGTAAATGGAATATCCAATGAGGCTTTTAGAAAAATCTTCTTTTTAGTTGAAGACCTGAGTATCTAATATAATTTTTGAATTGTACTTGTTGAATAATAATAATTGAAGAACGAAGTATCTCTTATATTTTTAAATAAATATCATTTGGATCTGGACCCCATCTCTCCAGGTTGTTGATTAAAAAAAAGATAATGAAAATACTACAAATCATGGATTTTTAAGTTGAAACTTTCACTAAATAGGAGGATATAGAAAATGTAAGAACTTTGTAAATGATTAATTGAACTTTTTACTCATTTAATTAATGAAAATACTGATTCGCAAAGATTTCATGTATGGAAAATATAATGATGCATATGACTGAAGCAGGAGGATAGACGTAGATTGGAGGCTTTTGAAATGTGGGTGTGGAGAAGAATGGAGAAGGTTAAATGGACCGAAAGGAAAACAAATGAGGAAGTACTAGAGATGGTGGGTGAGGAGCGAGGTTTGTAGAGAGAAATTCTATGGAGGCAGGAAAAATGGATGAAAGGCGTATTGAGCGGTAGTGGAATGTTGAAGAGGGTAATAGAGGGGAGAATATTGGGCAAGCAAGGTAAGGGCAGGAACAGGATAGGGATGTTGGACGGGATGAAGGGAGGCAAGAAGTACACAGAGATGAAGAGGGACCTGATATAGATTAGTTTGCTAGGTGGGGAGTCACAAAATGTTTATTTGATAGTTGTGTCCATCCAAAAAAACCTACCTTAAACGGTAGATTACCTAATAATAATATGATCGTGCTAACTAACGCGTATTCCTTTAAATGAAAATACCAGTGCTGAAAAATATTTGAATACTTCTACAGAAATGCTCCCTGTGCATGTTGAAGAATTAACTTTTGTTATTTGTGCAAGTTATCTGCAACTCAGACCGTCCTCAATTGTCATTAAAAGCATCTCATCTGCAAAACTGCCCGCGTATTACCACTAAATCTCATTTATGAGCGTTAATCTTGATGCGATACACGCAATTGTTTGCGGCTACGGAACAAGACGTAACAGCGGACGATGCATAAATCCGTAGTTGGAATTTTCTCGTATTTGTGAAAGAGTTGGCAAATACATTTTAAGTAAATTACAGTATCAATGGAAAGTGTATAATGTATATTGTATCGAGATGCCTATGACGCAACTGAAGCGAGAATTTATATATTGTGGAATATGTTTTCATGAGGAAAAAAGTAACTCTTATTAAGTAGCATTTAATTAGAAATAAATAAATAAATAAAATATAAAATTATATAAATACTTTGATTAGACATTTATATACAGAAATACATGCATTAATGTTTTAATCTAAGTTTTTATACATATACATATATATATATATATATATATATATATATATATATATTTGTCGTCGCTAAACAGCATTCTTTGTCGATTATGTATGTATATACATATATATATATCACGCTGAAGAAACGTCTGGCTCAATGTCTCGATGTGAATAAAGCAATGAAGCTGGAAACATTTTGAGCAACTTACGTTATAATTTTCCTAAAGTATGTATGTTGGAAATATTATTTTTACATCGCGATCATCAATGCGCATTGCGTTATTCTTGCCAACGAATCTCCCGCACACCCTTCAAATGAGAACAGAGAGATGAAACTTCACGTGTTCCATTTTGCGAAGGTATTCCATTTTCTGACACAATCTTTTATATCCTTCTCTCTCTCTCTCCAACAGTTTTTTCCTCAACTTTTTTTTCTTTTACCTTTCACGTGTTCAAAAATCTTATTCATATTCTTATCTCTTTCAAATCTATATAACGTGCAACTCCGAATTGCTGAGTCTCAGCAAATGATAAATCGTATCTCATCCTCTCATTGGGTGTTCATTTTCTCTTTCATCCCTTTCCTTCCTCTTGAAGAACCGTTGATGACACAACCATGTACTCCTAACTAACTCATTCAACTCCAGATTTTCGACGTCTGATTTCTGCATTTGCGTCGACTAATCCCCTAATGCAAATTTTTCACTGTAGTCTTTCATTTAAAATCGCATTATTTCATGCTAATAGGTGTTTTATTCTGCATGTATATGTACAATTTTACGAGATTCATTCATTTTTTTCGTTACTTATTTCATAAGATTGGAACATGGAAGTCTTCATACACTTGGTCCTCCGTACCTTCCTAACTTCTTACTTTTTAATGCGTTACATAAATAACTATGCATTGGCTCCCTGTCTTTTGGGATATCCGGAACGGGGAAGATGGCACTTATGCTCTCACCTGTTCAGGGTGATATGCTCATATCATAGCCATCCCACACACTTCCTCCGCAATCACCAGCATCAGCCCTCCTCCCACGCCCACTCTCCTTTTGATATCGAGTGACTTCATCCCCATTTTTCCCTCTTCTCGCGACCTCCCTTCGTCCTTGACTGCCCACCTCTTCCCTTCCCCACCCGGACAATTATCATCCCACCTGGACCAAACCTTATTCCCATATACCAGGTACCGTTGCAATTTTCATAATTTTTGTACGATTTCATCTCTTGTTTTTTTTTTAAACATACGCTCTGAGAAATTATCAGGATAAAATATATTCACGTTCCCTAAGCGTATTTTTCAGTTATAATATAGGTTTCATAGATTATTCTTGGATATGGAGATACCTCTGTATATAAATTTTTCTTAAATTATTCATTCTTGAGGTTGCAAGAACTCCAAAAATTAAAGGTATGAGCATAGCGACGCCAAAGGCATAGGGACTGATCGTGCAAAGAAGTGAGAATAAACTAGAACCGATCATTCTTACAATTGTGGTAAAACGTTCTGATATTGACTCAGCATTGATAATCCAATCCATCTCATAAGCGCATATATCATGTATTACAAGCTGAGTAAATAAAATGTAAATTTTTTGTAGTTAAGTAATTTCTATGTTATTATCCTCAACTTAAATCTGTATAAATTCTATTTTTCGAAAAAAATTATCCATGAATAATTTGATATGTTCTTCCTTTCCAGGTGGGCATGAAAATCATTTCCTCTCATTGTGATTTTGGCTTAGCTGTCTTGAACGTGAGTGTCGTCATAACTACACTTTAATTTTATACTGCCGTAAGTAATATATTTATAAGCTCAAACGGATTATACTTGAAAAGGAGAAATTTCCCATCTCTGTAAATTATTGATGATTGTTTCATCGAATAAAGGCTAATCGATCGTACTTAATAATGTGATGCGGACGAAGTATTTTCAAAGATAAGGTGTTTTAAAAAGTGCGAAAAGCCTTCAATGAGAAAATGAAGTCACAAATTTTTTTATGAAAATTACAAGGATAATATAAAAAATATGTATATAGTTCTTCAAAACCAAATTGGTTTTATGCTGCCTATTTTTATAAATCGAATCGATTTTCGTAAATAACAAAGATGTATTCTCGCTTAGATTTTTATAATTGGTAATTCGAGTTGGGACGATCGTAGGTTTAACTTCCAGAATTATTATGTATGCATAGCTCTTATCCATATCCCTTAGCCAAGCTGTTCTGCCCGTCTTACAAATTTTTCCTTTGAATGAATCAAAATCTCAGAAATTTACTTATTTGAAGCATTAATTAATAATACTGTGATACTAATCAGTTGGAATGCTGACAGCAAGTAAACAGGTTGTCGTGCAAAACACAATATCCGAGAGTGACAATTTAACATGGCTTAGGTTTAGAACCACCTGTAACTAAATTTTTATTTTCATTTCCGTGAGTCCATGATAGTCTCCGTGATCTTGAAATTCCAGTGAATCACTGCTACCTGTCGTCAGGTTTTCCACAGGCAGTTCTAATGGAGGATGCTCAACACACGTGCCTGCGAAATCCAATTTGGCTGATCAAATGCCGTGTTAATCAGCTGAATAACCTATCTGAGAAATATATTGAAAAAATACCATGTTCGTCATTTTAAATTTTGCAAAGTAGGTACTTAATCCATCTGCGGTATCTCCCAGAAGGGAGTCCCTGGAAGAGAAGTAGTGTTTTATTGGAGGCGACCGACAGCTAAGGTCATTTGCTTCATTAGTGATGGGTGGAGAAGGAAGGGTGGAGAGAAACCCGGAGTCGGCAATAGCATTCATTATCTTGTCTTGTCCCATCCGACGGATGTCGTACTCACTCAAAGTGCTCTCTAAAAGGCACCTCAAGTAGGGATCGGGATACCGCTGAAAATCTCTGCCGCCCCCGGGATTTGAACCCGGGCTCTTCCGGTGGGAAGCCTGTTCGTTAGCCACCGCATAATCCCGATCCCCCTCCTCGAAATAACAGAGCTTGGATATAGAACTTGTTAGCATATTAAAATTATAAGGCAAGTCACCCATGCACGAGTCCTGTTGAAATTATATCAGATAAACGGATCACTTTTGTTTTTTGTCCGGAGCCCAAGCATCACCGTGTGGTATCATGTAGCCCTTCAGCCACGCAACGCTTCAGCCACGCAACGCTTCAGCCATGCAACTAACTCATGACCAGTCAAAAATGGGGAAAATAATTTACGCCGCTCCTATTGTACTTTCATTCCCGGAAACCGTTCGTTTGTCCAACGTCGTTAAATGCTAGATGCTCCGAAGGCAAAATAAATCATTAATTCCTTGTAGACATTAACGTGACCCTTGGAATAAATAATAACTACTCATCTACATTCAACCTTAAAAGTTCGAGGATTGTAAAAATAAAATTAATGGTCCTATGGCTGTCAAAATGGAAGAATTGTTGAGATGACGCGGGTGTTACACACCGGACTATAAAACGCCCAGGCATTGCCGTCCAACCCAAAAATAAATCGCAATACTTGACGCACAATTATCTGAGTAATTTTCTCGGAGTTTTCTTTTAACAGTTATTGCATCCACCTTATGATTTTTGGAGCATGGGTTTTAGAGTATTTTCTCAATGAACGTGTCAGCCCTTACGGATCCGGATCGTCTTTTTTGAGTCCGGTTAACATTATTCAAATACATACTATCCCTGCATGGGTCTCCTTATTTGAAAATCATAAAGAGAGATACTTCATGAAGTCTTTTGAAAGCCCATTACATTTGAAACGGTCTCTTGGAAAACAAGGCAGAAGATGGTCTAGATGGGAAATAAATAAAAAGTAAAACAACTTTAAAAAATATTTTCCAAAAAGGCTATTATGAATTCTGTAGACTCGTACGCTTTCGAGAAAGAAAGCGAGATTTACGTGTTTGCAGGATACAATGAAAATTTGGCCGATCATATATCATATCCTTCCAGCTCCGCGAATCCTCTTTCCGTTTTTATTTCCCACTTCTTATATCACCCGAGACTCATCTTTATATTCTCAGTTCTTTTCTATTTTCTTTCCTCTGTCTTCCAAATACAGTTCGACATTCTCAGTGAAAGAATACATTTTTGGATGGGACCTATCCCCAAGATAGTTAGCCAAACTTCAACCCTAAAAAGTAAAGACTTGCATTTTTGTACTTTATTGATTGCCAATATCTGTGATTATTACATCCTGGGTGTTATTTAAATAAAATGCAATCTTGCTAGATCATGGTTGTTCTCAATTTTTATCCCAGTAATCTACGCGACTTTATATTAGGTCAATATACGCTTTTTGTACCGATGAAATTATTTTTCTTGTCATTAAATGGTAGTCATCAGTTAATAGGAAAATGGGAAAATGTCCGCATTGCATTTTCTCGTATGGCTTGTGAGCGATTAGCGTCAAAGCAAAACCTTGAGTCACGCAATGAAAGAACCAAGTTGAGTAAAATCTCCTAACCTCCCCGCCACCTCATTCAACTTTCGCTTTCTTTCTCTCTCTCAGCATAGTCCTCTCTTGCTTGGGACGGAACTCCTTTCTCCATAGTCCTCTTCGTTAACTTTTCTTCGACCTTGCATCTCACAATAAGGCACTGGAGAGATTCTCATTTCCTCAGCAGAAGCGTTAATTCCGTTCCTCCATGAAAACATCCATTGGTATCTCATTCGGTGACAGGTAATACCTTTGCTTTTATCTCACTCTGAGTCATCAAGATGAAAATAAATTCGTCCGAATACCTCGACAATATTGCAGATGAAACTTACGCTGAAAGGTGGCCGCTGTTCCTCAGGTATTCGACGTAAATTTCATTTCCTAGTACAGACAAGTTAGAAGATATTATCCTCCTTCTAGGATATAATTCGTTGTCTCGGGCGTGACTTCATGGAATCGACTTAACATAATGAAAAGAGAAACTTTATAATTCCACATAGATTTATTTATTCATTATTCCACATTCCTTCTAGGAGTTTAGGTTCTTAGGGGAAAATTCTGGGCGTGGAAAATTAATGGTTCTCTCTGAAAAGATTATTTTGAGTGAGTTGACTCTCGAATCGTCTTACTACAGGAACTGTCTCTGGTTTGATTTTTGAAACAAAAGATTGCTCAAGGCCACAAGTGCCATATGTGTAAATATTGCGTCGCCGTAGTACTTTCCATTACGCGTAATTTTAGCTAAAAAATTTTGCATTTTCATACAATCCCGTTTAAGCCGCTATAAATCATTAAATTTTCAAAATTAATGAAATTTCTCGATAAGAAATTAACCAAAAGTTACATTAATAATGTATGTAATGAAATACTAGTACATAAATATTGGATGTGTAATAAACCCGTGCATCTTAATTATTATAAATTATTAAACATATTTAATAGAAGAAATACATTATTAATAATTTTATATTGTAAACAATATAACAATTTTGATATTCCATAAGAATTAGACGCTTTAAAAGAGAATTTTAAGATCGGTATCTTTCCAAGACACTGAGGGAGATGCCGCGACAGTAACTTCTTGAAGGAGCCATCCGCTAATATGCATTATAATGCATCGATTTCAGAACGTAAAAATGTCTGTCAAGGCAAATGATTTTTACACTTTGAAACTGTTGCAACGGGATTCTCACAACCAATTTTGGTTTAAGTGACTCCAATTTCTTTTGTTGATCTGCAATATAGATAAGATGGAGTTTGGAATTTAGATGTGGAGTTAGGGCAGTGATAATAGGTTAGAATCGGTCGAAAAATTTTGAAGCAACCGCAAAATAAATCCGGGAGCAGTGATAACTATTATTACAAAGCACCTTTTAAATTCATGGTAGACCGGCAGTCAATGCTCATTCGTTAGCTACTCATGATTTTCACCTGGGTCTATTTTTTGCATTAAGACTGCGGAGTCGGGATTTACGATATCGTATCTCTTGGGTGGAATTTTAAAACCTGACGTTTAGCCGGAATCACTTTTATTGTTAGACATGATGGGAATGGGTTATCTTCCTCTAAATCTTGACAGCTTCCTACTTGTTCTTCCCGACTAAATGTAGCGTTAAACACTGAAAGTTATTGGTTTGGGGGGCGGTTTTCCTCGAATGCGTTTTAATAAACCCTCTCCACCCTTCATTTCATGACTTTGTTCTCACTCTCTCGAGCCCCTCGTGACTGTTTCTTCTCTTATTTCCGTCGAGTCGCAATTTTACGTCGCCCTGGTTCCTATACTGTCCTCCTCAGCTCCAATCCTATTCCCTCCCTCTCTTTTTTTCCTTTCCTCCCCCTTCTCGGGCTCTCTCCTCCCTTGAAATTCTGCGAAAAATGTTTCCTTGATGGAATTTAAGGGCGCTTTATTACATTGTCTGTCGCTTGGAAGGGTTTCTCTGTCTTATCTTCTCTTCTATACTCTACTTCCTCCTTCTTCCTCGCCTCGAATGGCATATATTAATTCGGAATGGATTATTTTAACTTTGATTTCCTAGCTAGTTTATTCACGAGCGGTATGTAGTTGTGTTCATTTTATGTAGATTCTAAAATTTGTTAATACCTACTTTCCTTACTTACATTCGTGAGATTGGATTAAGCCTTTAATTATATTATTTATCTATTTTGTTTTCACATCTGGTCTCCTGCGAAAAGCATTTATTTTTTCATTTTATTTAATACATTCATATTTAGTATGCCGTAATACAAAATAGACTACAATACTTTCGGCTGAGCTGGGGGAATTTGCGTCGTAGGAGGAAAGGGCGTCTTTAAAAATTGGGATTAAGTGGGCAATGTGGTTAATTGACAAAATTTAAAGACTCATGTGTTTTAATTTTATTTGTATTGAATATGTTTGTACATAATATTATATGCCTATTGATAATAGGATGTGTTAGATAAAAAGGGGAATAAGATCTTTTAATTATTTAATTAGTTTACTTGTCTTAGGTCCTCACTTTTTCCATCGTTGGAAATGCTTTGCTGGTTAAGTAAAGTGCCATAAACAATTCAGTTACTCCGGTTTCAAGGAACCTCAATTTTTTATTAATTTTAAATGCTCTCAAAATATTTTATTATTGATAATGCACATTTGTTCCTCAATGATTTTATTTCTCCGGCATTCGATTTACAGATATAAGTACGTTGTGTTTTTGAGGATATTGTTCCAACAGAAAATATTAATTTATTACTTGCTAAATTTTGTTGGCACATAAATGTACGTTAGTACTTGGTCGCGAACGTCCCGCTAATTATCTAGCTAAAAAGAAATAGCATCCTCTCCAATATTTCTTTCAAACAGATCCTTTTTGGCAAACATTTTAGCTCTTTTCTTCTCATGGGGCGACGTTGCTGAGCGCAGAATTCTTTTTCCATGAAAATAGATTTATTCAGCGGAAAAAAATGTTATTCATTGAATTCTCTCTTACGAATAGAAAGAGTTTATGTGCTTTCACTAAGAATTATTTTATGTTGCTATTTAATATACGAAATGAATAATAAGAAAAATGTTTCGTCCATTTTACGTTGGATAATTGGCGATATAATTCTTTATAAGTTGGTATATGTTGTTCAAAATTTGATTGTGTACGACTACAGAGCTATTACAACTAGCGTTAAAATACTGCCTGTAAAAATATAGCCAAACAAAGTGTCCCATCCGGTACCAATTAGGAAATAATAGGTGTTATTTCATATTATTTAGACTACATTTGTCGATAAATATTTGTTATTTACGCATAATTTTTATCGGTAAGTAATCGTTATTGTTTAAATGATAATTTTAACTGTTTTGCGAAGATAAAGGTATTAAAAACCTTATATAGTTATTTAAAGTTTTAACTTACAATGAGAATTCTAGTGAAACCAAACTGGATACCTATGGTATGATTAATTATCTATATATGATCGAACAAGTTAGAAAACCACTTTTAAAAGTAAATATAACTTAATAATTTATTCTTTGATCCTCAATTGCGTATCAATTCTTGCCGGTAATACTTAAGAGAATGCCGGTTAAAATAATGCATGCCCCATAATATTTTAACATTCTCTTTTTTTACTTTGGTTAAATCATTTTGTTGATTTATTTTCCGAACTTACTTTATTCACGCTTGTTAATTTCACCGCATAGTATTCCCATTTTCAATTTTAAATAAGTTGGAATGTTTTTTGGGCACAGAAAGCACCGCATGTCATATCACAAAGAAGACTATCGGTTTCTCTCCCTTCCTCTTCGGCCGCTCCCGCACTCCTTTAAGAGGGCACTCAGCGAATTACAGTTGAAAAAAAATGGAAATTATGGCCCTTATTCGCCTAGAAAAACTCCTGAAATGGAAAATTTATTTCGAGAGAGTACGAAGGATAGGAGAGGGTTAAAGGGGAGTAAGGTGAATGGATGAAGGTTAAAATGACTGGCGAGTGGGAGGAAATCCCCTAAAGTAAAAGAGAAGACAAGGTAGAGAAAAAAACACTGCTTCCTGGCCAGTCTTATATATACTGCGCTCACTCGTCCTCGCCTACCTTAAACCTCCCACCCCAAGTGGATGAGTCCTAAGCCCACATCCTGAGGAACTCCCCGTTTCTCCTTTCGCAGACGTTGTCCTCCCCCTCGCCCCCGCCTCAGACCCTTCTTCTTTCTTTTCCCGTCCTCCAATCCGCCGCTCCCAGCATCCAGCCGCTCCTTCCGGCCACTCCCCTCCAATTTACGGCCACCCACGCCCCCTTCTTACGAGACATGTCCTCTACGTCGCGCTGCTACCGCCAGCTGTTGCCCGCCAATAAAACCTGACCCCTTTTTAGTTTATTATTTTTTTTTCTCTTTTTATCGTACACGAAGTATGGCGAAATATTATGTTCATGAAAAGCGTGCTTCCGTATTTCAATGGCATAATATGCTTCGGAGGCTGCTGCACACAATTTAGCCTTTTTTTTACCTCCCTTTTGCTTTCTTGTTGTATTCAAATGAGAGATATATTTTTATGACTGGAATATGAAGTTTTACATTCAATAGGTATCGCTCTTTCTTTAGCGTAATGACCCTGGTCCACCTCCAAGATGACCACATTTTAACTTTAAGTACACCCCGCCCTTGAGATCTTCGGTTCAACGTAAGAAAATGGAAAAATCATATTTTGAAAAGGTGCAGTCCAGGTGCAAATTTTAGGTTCTCTGTCCCCATTAGAGAAGGATCCTTATGTGGAGGTTTCGAAACATGTAGGTTTTGCGTTTCTCCATTCAACTACGTACCGAATCAGTTATTAAAGAAATGTAAATAATATTTAAAAATCTGTTTTAAATTAAATTAAATGATAGTTGTGTAGATAGATAATTGTGGTCGTTGCACCGGTATTTTATGTGCTTTACATAACGGTTAGTCATTTATTTTTCCTAATAACCCAATTACACCAAGAGCAGTTTCGTGCATAAAATTGTTTTGGCCTGTAAATTCATATTACGGGTGTATTGATAATTGGTTCTCGATGAAAATTACCCATATTCATACTTTTTAGCTGAATAACTTAGCTCCATTAATAAATTCCTATGGGAGCGCGTAGTAAGTTTGTCATAGTTCAGTTATCACGAAAATAAGGGTTAAATATTGGTTTTATAAGGACACGGATTTAATAGTCATCTTATATTACTTTCTCATACCTGATCCATGGTCACTGTTAATGTAGCGATGTGCGCTGATTATTTATTAACGAGTTATTTAAGAAAAACAATTTCAATAATGTTCGTTCATAAACGATGACCAAAACTATTTTCCGGCAAAGAACAGATGAATTTAGTTTGTGCTCCAGTGTACTTTAAATTCCCTCTCATTGTTTGTATATTTAGTCATTTTCAAGGGCTCGCCTTATTTGATGAACACCATTTTAGCATGAATTTAATTACTCATCCAAATCATTATTACAATTCGACACTCTTTTCCATCCAAGGTAGTGTGAGAGTACTTCAAATTGCTGTTACTCTCCCAAAAACTAACGGTAGATTCTCTTTTATTGATTTCTTCTTCATTTTGTAACCTTCATGTCTTCTTCACATTATGGAAAATGCATACCCGTTTCCTCAATTTTAGCGTTCTCTGTCGATTCCTCATCACTTCTACGTTTTACGCAACACAACCTCTCGATGTCTACTCGACTCATATTTTCCATTATCGTCACACTTCACTTGCCAGACCTATTTTCATCCACCAAAAAAAATGGACAACAATTTTTTCTTTTGTCTTACGCTCGATATTTTAATCTCATCGAATTCCTCAAGTGGATGTACAGCATTCTAGTTAACTGTGATAGTATCAAGGAGAAATTAATTAACTGTGTGGAGTTGTGGAACTATATATGGGCAGTTTTAATAAAATGTTTAACATGCTCCCTTAGCAAATTCCTTCTTCGATGGGCAATTGTATATTTTAGCGATTAGTGTACACGTTGAACGTTAATGTATATATACATGATGAATGTTAATGTAGTGTAATGTTTATAAATTTCTTGCTGCATCCTAAGACGCAATTGTTTGTTATAATTAAGCATATGTACTTGCATGCTTGTGGAGTGTAGGGAGGTAGATGTGTATTTGCATGCGTGTAAAATGGTAGGCTGTTTTTATGTATGTATGCACTATTGTGGATTTGGGTTTGCATTTTTGTGTTGGTTTTGAACACGGTTTTTCTTTATTCCTTTTTTTGAGTGGTGACCTAACATCCCCCGCCACACGCCCTTGCGGCGGCTTGCGGGGTATTGTGTAGGTGTAATGCAATTATTTGTTTTCGATTTTGTAAAGAATATTAGAAGCATCTACATTTCATTAAAAATTTATTGATTTTAATTTTCGGTTGTGCTTGAAATTTATAGCAAATAATTTTATTTCCTGGATTACGTATGCTGCTTCAATTTCATTCTTCACGAAACTTAAGAAGGCTCAATAGAATGTGTACTCTCTGATCGGTCGCTCTGTTAAGTTTTAATATCAAGTAGCCACCGACTGTAATTACCAGAGGCGTGCGATGTTATGGTTTATTGGGTAAAAATGAAGAAAAAGGGATGGTGAGAAGCCTAGCGACGGTGGTAGGCTTCTATTTTGATAAGGAGCCTGTGGATTCTCTCTTCTGAATGCCATGTGATGGGTTGTGTGCTGCCCATTCACACAGGCGTCTAAAGGATATCGCGATACCAACGAAAATAAGGTGCCCTGGTTTTCTTTCATCTGCGCCGAGAATCGAACCCATCCCTTTCATTTGAGTAGACAGTTTTCCACTCATCTCAAAAATTCGATTTTCCTTTAAGGCATTTAAGATGTTTTGTGAGCGGAACTTCCGACGATAGGCGGGAAAGCATCATTAATATAAAAGCGTTTGGAATCTTCAGCAGTGCACTTCGAATTTCTTCCCTACTCAAATCCCCTCCCCTCCCCTCCCCCCCCCCCAATGTGACGCCTCACACGCGACATAATTTTTATTTGATGGATGAAATGACCTTACCGACGGAACCCCTGATTCATTTTGAAGAAGGCGCCTACGAAGTAGGGCTCCGACGAAATGGGTTAGGAGGAAAGAAGGTTAGGGACGGAGGAGCGTAATATCATAGAAGAAAATGCGAAACGTAAGATGTCGAGCTTTTGTGAGAATCCGGCGGGCCTTTTCTTATCACGGTCTGAGACGATGAATTCTTACTTCTTGGCAACGTTATTGGATAATTCAATTGCCAGAAAAGTCGAGGGAAATCTAACAGGATGGCTTGCGATGAAGGGGAATGGTGATTACGGAGAAGTAGGCTTCGAAAAAGATGAAGTGGGATAGGGAAGCGAGGCTCCTTTCAGCGTTATGTCGTTATGGTTATCACCTTTTCGAGTATTTGGCAAGACGGCGAAAAAAGCCGTCGATTCTGTATTATTCATATTTGCTTTGTAACCTTTCCTGATGAATGGAATGAATATAAAATCTATTGACGGAATCTATTGATGGAAACCACAGTAACGCTCGCTCAGTAAAGATGAAGGTAGTAAAAGTAATGCCGAAAATTGCTCATCAAACGGTTGTGTTGACATGGCTTTTAAAGTCGTTTATTTATTCCCCATGTAGTTTAGCAGTCCAAAACGAAATAAACTGGTATTTTGTTTAGTATATTTAACTATTAATGAGAGATGGATGATACTGAGTTCACGTATCGGAAAATGGTAAGCAATGCACATTTACACTTATTATTTGGTAAAGTGCAATATTTTTTTAATTCTCTACCATGGAATCGACCAACAATCCAAACCTTGCTACTGTAAATGGTGAACCTAATAAGTATATTTCCTCAGCATCTAAACTTCGTCAAAAATCATTTTAATATTAACCATTCAGTCAGCAAATGAAGTAGCTATAATATAAATCATATGATGCCTGAGTTAATCCTGGAAATTTAGTCTTCAAAGTATATTATAGAACTTAGATTTGCTCACTATACTCAAATTATCTTCTTAAACTACTGACCTAAGCTCCGTCTAACATATTATGTTATCATGATTTTGATTATATACTCTATATTACTATATTAATACAATCAAAGTTAGAAAATTTCAGATTAAAGAAAAAATCTAGTTTTGTTGTGAACATATATTCTTGTACGTCTCGAGGTTTTGCGATTGTATATGCCACTACTGAATAGCGCATTGAGTGGGTTTGGACGGTTAAAGATTGAAGAGATTGCTGGATTATTCTTCTATGAATCTTAGTTCTATTAATAATGCTGCTTCTACTTTTGTTTTTACCAGATTTCTATAAAAATAAAATTCAGAAACAAATGCTCAATCCATGTATACCTATGAATAAATTGCTCATTAAGCAATTTATTCAAAAGGCGATGGCCGTTTCTCAGTAACCTACACGCCTTCCCAATGTTCTCACCTACACACACTATCCATGTGAAAACAAAATGTCAGAAAATGTCATTACTGAAAAATAAACGTGTTACAAGATCTATTGAATGAAATGATATCAAAACCACCGACTTCACAATGTGAATGTGGCCTCGCTACGGAAAGTTATAAAATAGAGAAATAAGCATTTCACATTGGCATCCATTAAGTTTCCCATATTTATGATAGTGGTCTTAGCGTAATTCGGCGAACGACTCATTCAATTTCAGCGGCAGCGTTGTTAACTTCCTTAAGAGCAGTGACCGGAGCTTCGCATCCATTTTCCTTTGAAATTGATTTTCCCTTTTTCAAAAGTCGGATACTTTTTTCTGTATAATTCCACTGTGAAAATGTATAAGTCTCCAATAGCATTACATAAGCCTCGATGATTTGTTCAGATGAACGCAAAATATCAGTACAGTACTCAGGAGTGCTGCCTCCATCGTTGCCATTGGTGAGCAAAATATGTTTCAACTTACAACGGCTGCCGATTATGCAATACTTTAGTCAAATCAATAAATTTCATTCATTTCATGTATTATATGGGTCGCGGGTAGTCTAAAGCGTTGGAATACTGAGTGGAGACCTCGGTTAGGTTCGATTCCCGGTCAGGTTCGATTCCCGGTCAAGCCTCTCTGGGCAACTGCAACTCCAGCCAAGTTATGTTACTTTTCGGGTATCAAATCTTTATGGGAAATCAAAACCGATACGGGGAAAGGAACTGATGTTTGAATTCCACAAGCCGCCGTGCTTAGTACTGGGTGAGCTCTATCATCACGTGCAAAACCGACCTTAGGGTTGATTAATGTGTTTTTGGTTTTTTTAATGTGTAAATTAACTAATTTAATATTTTAATCTAACAATAGCTAAACATAAATTTTTTCACAATAAATACATCGTAAAAAAATCAGAGTTATCTTTTATTGAACAGTTAATTAAAAAAATGCCACCCTCCATCCTTTTGTCTTTTTAACATTTTTAACGCGCGTCACCTCTATTTCAAGTATGCGAAATTATTGTCCGATGCGAATTAGTTATGGTAGACTACGCGAAGATTTTCAGATTCGTACCGGTATGATCGTTCCTGATGGGCTTCGGTCAGGGGGACGATGAATCGAAAGTGGTGATCGCTTCTCACCGGATCTCCGAGAGTAATCCGAAAATGCTTTCATCCAATGAGTATGGAGGAAATTTTAATAATAAGGTATTTGAAAAATACTATGTGGAATGCAAAATCCGAATTGATCTGCTGGAATACTCGGGGTCATAGTGCATAGAATGGAAACAAATCTCGCTCTTCCTTCTTACCCTATTGCCTCCTCCTTGGCTAAGTCCCTGACTCAGGTATCACTCAGTGTTTAAGAACTTTTTCTGGAATGGCACCGTAGTTGTGAGATTTCCTGCCAACCCCCTTTAGACAAATATACATTCAATGATCTCCCCTTGTAAAAGAAACTTAAGAGTATTTTACTCCTGGAAGCCGTAGAAGTGAATTATTACTTAAATTTTGAATATAACCATTGCATGATAATTATTTTCCGACATTACATGATAATGAGCGGACGCAAATTATAGATCTGGTGTAATCCACACATACGTAACGGAAAATTAGGAGTAATATCCGTCTATTCTAAGACTACCCTTGTAGTGAAACTTGTTGCTTCCTATCATGTAATAGTAAATATAGATTAAAATATTTTTTCGCTAGCTTATGCTCTTTTCATTTCAGGGCAGTAATGTATTTTAAATGAAAACATAAAAATAATCACGTTATCTGCCTGAATTTCTACATAACAATATGGCCCCATAGAAATCTATTCTTTGTAGCGTACTGAAACAAATCTTAATTCATAGTAATGCTATCATTACGGCAGCATAGTTGAGATTTATGCGGTCATTACTTTTTTCGAATTTTTTTCCTTAATAATTAGCAACCAATACTGTGATCAGTTACAGTGAATCTTGAAAATAGTGGAGGTCTGATAACTTGCATCAAAATTTTAAATAAAACGAGATCTTTGTGAAAAGTATACTTTTTGCACTATCACATTGAGACATTTTTCTCGAGATGAAAATGACACGTAGGAGTAAAGAGACGTTTTTAGTTAGTTATAGTCAGACGAGGAATTTAGTTAGTGCATGACTACATTTGGTTCAAAATCAACATAATTTCTCTAAGGAGAGATAAGTCGTAGCTGAATTCACGTTTATCATTTTGGGAAGGAAATTATTTTATGTTTGCATATAAATTTACATATATACATAAATATATATATATATATATATATATATATATATATATCGGTTTTCTTTCAAATAGAGATAATTATGTCAGCAAAATTATATGACTTTGTCTTCTTAGAAGTAGTAGAAGAGCCATTTATTTAAATCGTTCTGTCTTGACGACTCGAGTAACTTACCTTTAGCCTGCGTGCATGTTAAAATTTATGCAAATAACTTTCCCTATAGCTGCATTTTATGTGCATGACTCTCGACAATATACGAAAGAACGGACATCAAAACCTCAATGTGGTGGGACCAATTTACGGGTAAAACGTTACCTGCTTATTAAAAATATCCCCTTTGTGGGAAATTATCAAGCTCCAGCGTACATACGATTCTCATAAATTTTAATTCGTCGAACTGAGGGTCGGAAAATAATTGAGGGGCAGAAATCCAGTTTCATCATGCTCCAAGGATGAAAGACAATTAAACTCTGACCGTCTGCGTGCACAATGGAAGTTTGTCCCATTTCACTGCCCTCCGGGGTTAGAGATATAAAAAAAAATTAGAGACAGGTATATGTCAAGAGGTACTTGCTTCCGCACGTGCATTTGCTGCCCTGTCCGTGCTCGGCATTCTCTGCTCTTATATTTATTTCCGCATTATAAATTTCTATGATGGAGCTAACGGCTCCGCTATTTCCCCCTTTGTGTTTCCTTCCGTTCCCTGGTCGTCCATTTTTCCTCTCCCTCGCTCACAATGCGGCGATTCTCGTCGTGAAAAAAAAGCGGGATACCCACCTCGGTTCGAATCCTCTGCCGTCCGTCAAAGGTACAAAAATTTAATAAATCCGCTTCCTGGTCCCGTCTTCCCCTTCTACCGTTCCCTCCACCAGCAGTGTCTCTCTCTCTCTCTGCCGTCTTTCTCAGTCTATTTATTTCTCTCCTTCTCGATCCTTCTCCCAACATTTTAATTTGATTCTTTTATTAACACACCCACACACACGTGGGCATGGGCGGTGGGGAAAAAAATTCCCGGCTCTGTTCATCTGTCGCTCCGTAGGATGGGCTGGGGGGGGGGGAAGGGTATGGGCGGTGTCGGGGACTATCACCGGTGGAGCTCGTGTTGGCGTCGAGGAGGCATTTATTTGTTCGAAAAAAATGAAACGGCGAGAGATGTTTTGGTGGAGGGGAAACTGAGGAAGGAATTCTTGGGACGCCCCTTATACCTTTTCTGAGGCGTTGGCGGCGCGAGGTGGGAGGGGATGGAGTCTACTGAGGATAGGGGCATCCGTTTAAGAGGATAGTATGTGTCTGAATGTGTAGCAAGAAAGAGGGGGATGGAGCTTTTTCGCGGCTCTTTCGGGAGGACTTGATGTCGGAAGGCTTGTACGGTAAGAGGCTAGGGACAAGGCGACAATTCCCTGCTGCGGGTCGGGTGATATGACGTGGGCGTAAAGGGCCTTGTCAGTTTATTTTCCTATCTTTTCTTCGAGTGAAGAAAAGGAGCGGTGCTGGCTATATCTCTACTGACTGCTGGCCTCAGATAAGCATTTCTAGTTGAAGAAGGATCTGGAGCAGATTATATCTTAAGCAACTCTCTCCACGTGCTTTTAATTTCTCCTTCTCTGGTCCCTATGCCTTCGCTAATTCCCCTTAAAGTGTCAAGGCCCTTGAAAATTTTATGAGGGAAGAAAAAAGACAAAAGATTAATTGAAATGGCGCTAGCTTGAACCTTAGTAAATGGTTAGCAAAATCTTGGACGAGGATCTTTGCTTTTTGATTGTGAGATATGGAATTATCCACGATGAAAAAATGGAAAGAAAACGGCATAAGATAATAGAGAAAAAAGGAAAAATTTAATTCACTGAGCTAAGAAGTGCTTCAAAAAGTAGGCATAGGGAAGGACTCTAGAAAAATTTGTTTTTAGCGTAGATCTGCGGAAGTCTATGACATCGAAAGAGGAAAAAATTGGTTACAAGCTGCAAATGTCCATAATAGAAGGAAGAAATATGGAGTAAAGTCAAGGATGGGAGATAAGAACGAGGAGATCAGGGCAAGAAACCGTGAAATACTTGACTTATTGACGGGAAAGATTATAGCTTGAGAGACTGCTACAAACAAATTAAATGCTTTAAAGCACATGATGGTGATTGCGAAATAAAAATACAATTGCATTTTACTTATTTAAATAATAGTTGTAAGAGAACTCATATTTGTATTCAAAAGTCGAAAAAATTAAAGATATATTCAAAGTCGGCAACCATAACTCAAAAATGGATGATAGTGGTTTAATGTATATTAAATAACCATTTTGAAATTATCAATAGTTGTGTATACATGAACAGTCATTATTTTTTAAGTCGACCAGTTCTATTATTCAATTACTTGAAAGTCTATTTTATTTAGCTTCCAATGCGTTCGCGTGGTTCTATTTTTCTCTGATCTTACCCTAAACTTATTTTCATACGATACTGTTAGTATGCCTGCAAATTTTATTGTTTTTGCCTTCGTTTAAATATTCTCTTTTTGTTTATTTTTTCAATGTCATATAAGGATTAAGATTTGTTAAATAATTATTATAATCTAATGTCAGCGTTTATGTACATAATATTTTACATCAATTTTGAATTAGATTTGATTGGGTTCCTTATTGAATATATCAGAATGTCTAAGAAATTAATACTAATGGAAAAACTGTATATATAAAACTCTATATAAAAGTAAATTTCATGTAAAATATGCGATACCCTAATAAATATCTAACGTTTGTATTTATTTCTTTTAAAGAAAATATGTAACAATGGGAAAAATTCTCTAGAGTAAACTTTACGAATCATGGATGAAAGCGTTAATGGAATTGAAATTGTCTTTACATAGGCAATTGAATCGTTTACCGGAAAGTTTCTGGAGATGGCGCTTACCTTTTCGGGGCAGGGAATGGTTCATCTAGCCACCCTCTTGAAATAGCACCTTGGACCCGATGATTTAGTGAACTGAGAGTGTTTATGATGTACCTGAGTTTACATTTTCATTTTTACAGTAAGCTAAGTTTTTTGGTTTCATGACGCATTGACTCTTTTTGCTGATTCCTATCTCTTGGCTTCATATCACGGGGTTTTAATCCACAGTTTAAGTTTTGCCATGGTAAACCATTAGGTAATCTGGCCAGAGCATTTACCGTAATTCTTTGAAGCCTTTATGTTTCCCTCAGACCTGTGAGTTTAAAGATAGATGGAAAGTATTAAAAGTGTTTTAGTCAACATAAACGTACACACGAAAAACCCGTACAATGATACTGTTTTGAAAGGCGCGATCAATTATTCGCCATGGAAGATATATGGAGGGGTTGTATCCCTGTATCTTTAAAAATGTATTAGAGCACGTTGGTGACTTCTCTGATGGCTCGGAAGGTAGGACATTCGTATTGGAGGGGTGAAGGTTGGAAATTGGGGCTCTTGAGCCATGCGAGGCGTTGAAGGGGACGGGTCTGTGGTCGAATGAAAGGGAGAGGGTTAGAGAGGGTCTGGGGTCTGGAGGGGATTTGGAGGCAGAGAGCGTGGCAGGAGACGGACTACGAAGGGACCTAAGTAATGACGCCATCGCCACGTGCGGGGAATTTTGCATTCAAGAGCGAAGGACGGGGGAGTATTTGAATTATGGGCAGTGGGGCAACAAAAAAAAATATCGCATTTACATCTAGCCGTAATCTGTTGCGTTCTCCTCTTCTTTGTCCCATTATTCTTCAAAAATGTTACCATTTTGATGGGACAGCAGCGCCGGGCTTGGGGCAACAAGTAAACCATTGCACCGAAATTGGAGTAGATTTATCCCGGTACCAGTACATGCCTCGCAAAAAAAGCCGTATCTACATCGCTAAACATTAGCAACTAAATTATATTATAGTACATATGATAAACATGTTATATTCGCAATTACCTGTTCGTTTTTGCGGTAACCAAATGGGCGACGTAATGCAATGTAGTTTTTAAGTTTTTCATATTAACTCTCTCTCTTTCTCCATCTTGTTTTTTATGCTCGAACTTTTCTCCAAATGAATCATATCCCTGGTTTCTGTCGAACTGGTGCTTTATTTAATTGTTGAGACTTTTATTAAAAGTAGTTTCATATTCGGAAACGGAAAATGACTCCAAAACATATTTAAAAGTTATGCTGCTTTCATTGAAGAACATATTTTCCGTGTAAATATGCTTACGCTAACCTTTTTTTTTATTTATTTTGTTTTATATTATCGTTTAAGAATAGTAACCCAAATAAGTTCTCTCAAAATTTTCCCAAAAAGGTTTTTGAAGATGAAATTTATATTGTCACACTGATATGAGCTTTCAACTTCATTTTGATGAATTTGTATGTTTCATTTATATTTTGAGCGGATAGATGAGATTTGGTTCAAGTTTATTTTCTTATCCGAATCAATAGCACTTGGCTCGATTATCTTTAAGTTTTTTCCACGATACTGCAAGTTTTCCTCGCGAAGGTTGCTAAGATCAGTTCTTTTCATGGTTTGATCGCAGCAATCATTATCATTGGCAATTGGAAGCTCCTTAACAAGGGATCTGAAGCTATAGGCCGTCTTTTAACGTCCAATTTATGGATGTTTAATGCCATTAGGTAGTAATAGCTGACGCGAAAAAGAGAGACGGAAAGAAAACTAGAATATATAGGCCTGTACTATGACAATTTGTGAATTTTCATAATAATATGGAAGACTAATAAATAAGAGTAAGATATTCTTGTCATTTTCATTTTCGCCTTTTCCGAAATGTAAACGGAGATTTTTGCGAGTGCGATGTATCGACCTCGAGTAACTATTAAGAAGTTATATTTCATTTTGATTTCTCTTAGCCTTGAAATACAATATATCGTGTTGCGATGTGAATGACATGAATGCAATATTCCAATAATTTATCAAGAATTGCCAAGCGGGCAAGAAAATATGCCCCCAATTTCAAATGCCAACCCTGAATGCATGAGGGTCAGTATTGGAAATCGACGTAAATCGAAGACACATAAATATCGAGGCGATGACGACATTAAGTAGATATATCGATTAGTATCGATATAATAATAAATAACTTAGAGCTTGTAAAAATTCCCATCACTCCCGGGTAAATGCGAAAGAAAATGTAGCCCAGTTGGATGGCATAGCGTATGCAATTTTTGAAATGCTTTCTAAATTTTTACAACCTTCAATTTACAACCGACTTCAATTCACGAAACCTAATCTGCACCCAGTTGGAATGCGAATCCGATGTTTTTTACATCACAGACATGATGGAGACAATGGAACCTCGTCGATCGAGGGAGGTGGCAGGAGGTAGAGAAAGCCGGGGATTGGTCAGTAATTCAGTCACCCAGAGACGGACAGAGAGGGTTAGATGGAAAGGGAGAAGTGAAGAGGAGAACAAAAAAAAAGAGTGGAGGGGAGTGTCGATCGGATTCGATTAAAAACCCTTTTAAATGGGTCCGTAAACGTGCCTGGCGGTGGGGGCGTGTCCCCGTCCCACCTCCAAACAGGTAGGCAGGCACGTATGACGGGACTTGGCGGCGCGGTAATCCAGAACGTTTACCAGATGGCAAACACGCACACGAGGCTCAGATTCTGTACGAGTGTCGACCTGTAGTGTGCGTGAGAGAGAAGGTGCGTGTGAGAGAAGGTGGGCTGGAAAAACAAAACAAATAAACATCGGAGAGGGAGCCCCCGCAACGAACGACGCCCACCCCGTTTGAAAACATGCACGTGCATAATTCCTCGCGGACACCTACAGACACCCCCCCCCTCTCTCTGAACTCGCAAATTTTCCTCTTCTCCCATCAAACCCCCACTCCTTCCATCGTCAAAACGTCTCTCTACAGAGGCCGGCCGATGTTCCACTGGGAAAAATATCCTTTAAGACCTCCGGAATCGGATACGAGTCATGTTAACCACACGGCGGTTCATGCGTGCACATAAATATGTAAAGTAGCTCTTGGTGGGTAATTCATAGTTCTGCTCGAAATCGCTCGAATTACTAGAATTGGCTGAAAGTCATAACCTTAGCGCCGTATCAGATAACATCCTTTGCACAAAGATTGCATGCGGAGTTAGATGAATTTCAGTGTTTGAAAGTATGCAGTTGAAGATTTATATTATTAATGGATGATCTTGCGCATTTGGTTATGCAATCGTTGATCTGGTGTGCACTAAATCATAACGGTACTCACCGTCTCTTTTGTATTGATTTGTTTTCGTCCCCATCTAAAATTCGTGAGTTTGTCACTATTGCCAAATATGCATGCATGTTCTAACATTACCATTACGGATCGCGGCGTATGATACAAGAAAATACAATGAACACTACAAATTTGCTATGAGAGAGCTATAAATCGAAGGAAACAGCATATCTGATGGTGGTCATTTGCCACACTCTGCATTTATAAGTTTGGACGAAGACATCGAATATTACGAAGCAGTTTTGGGACTGCTGTAACCTGATTTATTGAAGCGTTTGAAATTTATCTACCTCATTGGTGGTCATCCATGAAACGAGTAATTGACATGAGTATTCTGGGGAAGTGAGGGTCTTTGATTATCGGAAAAATGGTATATTTTGCATTAAGTAAATGTTTGCTGCCCAAAAGATGCTACTAGTCTTAAAGATTTACTGAATTGAATTTTCCGGAAAAGTTGGATACTTGTAGCTCCATGGGATTAGATTGTAATCTAAATTGTGGTTTTTCAGCTTCATAACTTCTCCATTTGAATAAAAATCAGTCAATGGGCATATTTTTAAGACGTTAGCCCGAAATGAAATCACTATAGGAAAAAGTATAAGCTATTGGTTCACCCCTTAAGAAAGGATATCTACACAAGCATTGGATCTACACAACAAGCACGACATGTCCTTTTCATTAAATTTGTTGCAATATCCTCAGTCCAAGTTATTGAATTTTCCCAAATGTTGGCTTGGACGTTATCTATTAGGAGCGGTTAAGAACATGGACGATTTTTCATGTGCGCGACGGAATGAATCCTACGGATCCCCGAAACTGATGTAAGTGTACAAGTCGCTCCTCGACACTCCAGACCGGCATGCAATAGCCGCATAGGCCAATGACTGCATCCGTTACTTCCAATCGGTCCATAATTTTTTACTTTCTCGCACCTGAGAAACATTTTCCTCCAAAATCGACGTTGACGCATTTCCCACCGAACTTTGCATCACAGTCCTGCTTCCTCTTCGGGATAAAAAAAGAAAGGACATCGCCTCGACCCTCCAAACCACCCCACCTCCCGCTTCCCCTCGACTCGTGGGTGTTTGCTATTTATTTACGTTTTTATTATTCCATCCCTGCCGCCGGCCCCTCATTTCGCATCCATCACTTAAACGCCCACTCTCACCTCATAGCCTCATAGCCCACTCGAAATCCCAAAACCCAAACACACGCGCAAAGTACAGACACGGACACTCTCCCTCCCTCCCCTCCCCCCGTGCCAAATCCGCCCCTCGCAAAAACAATCCCCCGTCCATTCTCTCCCTCATCGCCATCCCTTTTCTTTGGTCTCCGTTCCTCCCCCTCTGTTCTTCCTGCAATCCCATTCCTATGGTGCCTCTATTCCCCAACTACCCTTCTCTCAGCATCCCACATCCGCCGCGCCCATGAATAAATTCCGCGCTGGACCCCTTTCCATCCACCCTCCTCCACTCCGCCTCGCCTCCGTAGCCCCCGAGGGCAAGCGTCCCCTTCCCCTCCCTCACCCTGACTTTCCCTGTGACACACCGCGTCCCAGCACTCCCTCACTCCTCTTCCTACCACTCCCACTCTGTTCTTCCTCGTTGCCCCGTTCACCTCCTCCGTAACCGCCCCCTGCCTTCTTCCTCGCGAGCATCCGGTCTCCTATCTTCCTCCCCTCTCGCTTTGATAATAAATTTCGTCATCGTTTAAATGAAAATAGTTATCTCATATTCAGCTCTTAGCTAAGGAAGGTGCGTGTGTGTTAATTTTAATTTGGACTTGTGAAAGGAACGCATTCGATACAAGATAGCAGTTCTCTTTTTATTATTTTACGTAATCACATTTAAGGAAAAAACACGTTAAAAGCAGCTATCACCTTTTATAAAATGTACAGTGACCCGTCCACCTTCATCAGTGTGGCATTTTCGTATCAATGTTTTTTGGATTTGGTTAGGTGCAAAAAAATTAAGTAAAATTTCACAATATTGGTAATATTGTCAATAGCTACGTGGCTACAAGGGAGTAACTTATTTATCAAAATTGTCAATACCTGAATTGAATTCATTTTTTGCGTTACTTGGGAAATAATTCGATGCGCTTACAGTTGCTTCATAATGGAATAGCATGTTATCTTTACTGTAGATGACTACAGGTTTTTATTTACTCTTGCGACAGAACGTCAAAAATGTATGTTAAAACGAATGTATTCTAAGCATATCATAAATAGGGTGTTCATAGATATGCCATGATTCATGCAAATGTTGTTTGTATAGAAAATATGGAAACACATATTATTAACGGTAGATATTTTAAGACTTTTCCTTGATCAAACATTAATGGTTTATGTAAATTTTTTTGTGAAATCCAGCTCAGTTCGATGTAATTATATGCCCCCATTCCTTTTATATTGCATTGATTCGATGTGAGGAGATTCGGTTAATTGGAACAAGAATCACCATATTCCTACTGTGTCTGAATTTGGCAAAAACGCCCAGCAGCCAAATGCTTTACTTCATGGTGGCCCCTGTATAATTTAAAGCCATCGTGGGCCAAGATGAGTTATGAGTTAACAGCGATAAATGTAATTTACTTCACCCTTCCTCTTCAATTATGCCTTTACCAAGCAACATCGTGGATAATAATTGGAAAATCCTCATACTTATTTGCTAAATGTTTTTTATACTTCCTAAATACAAACGCGAGATTTCCTTCCCCTATATTTATCCATTAGATTGTTTTACCTTCTATTACTATGTGTTTTCATGAATTTTTATCGCTAAATGTGATATAGATGTGCCTCTTAAAAGCGTTATGGTGAAAATTTTAGATATAACTATTATTTAGATGCTGGTATGCGATTTTTTCATTTAGCAGCTAATGACATTGGGTAGCTTATTGTTACGATGTTCGTTCGATTTTTTGGTATCATAGCTGAAATTTGAATGGCATTTAAAAATTACCTGAGGGAAAAAATAAAACATGGCAATCAATGTGGAAGTTTAGCGAAAAACAAACAAACTATAAGCCTTAGACATCCATTAATACATGAACAATACCTATCGCCAGCGAATTGTTACGGAAATATTTGAATTGACAGAAATGTCTGCGAAAGTCAAACTTTGGGTTAGCCGACTTCTATTTGATAAAATTTAATTTACAAAGTTCTTAGATTTTTCCCTATATACTCAGCTGTAACTTCATAAGAGTTTTTCTCATTCTTCGGTTTTGAATATCTATATGATTCGGAGTTTGGGAATCATTATTCTTAGTGAAGTATCATAGATTTACTTCCACACAAATGAAAGTTCGCGGAGTACTTGTGTATATAACATAGAGATAATCTGTTAAAAGCAACTGTCCTTTTACTTATTACATCAAGTATGTTCCTACTCCGAGATCTCGTACTGCAGTGAAATGATAGTAAACAATAACTTCTTTATTTCTAGATGAGCCACAAGTTTCCTTAATCCACGTGCGCAAATATGATCTCCGAAGCAATGTCGGTCTGACATTTTAGTCCCGTTAAATGCTACCAGGGGAACTAATTGGTGATATTATATTTTTGGATTTGTTACAATGAATGCCTTCGTATCATGGAATGCGAAGATATTAAACTCCAATGTTTAACACCTCTATCAAAGAATTAAATTAACTTTCGAGTGAAATCCACGGCAATTATTTGGTTTAGTCCATGGATACTTTTGAAAATAGGTATTTACGTCGCCTGCATCACAAAATGTCGAGAAACTTCGTTTGCTCACAAAACTACTTGCATTTATGTGGATAACTTTCCAAATAGCCTTATATCGTACTTTGTATTGCAAGAAAAAGGTTCCAGTCATAATTTTCGTTGAAACAATACTCTTTGCATTTCTCCATCCTGGTACTCTTCGCACTTCTCTCTTCACGACTGCCAATGGTTTTCGTCCCGGTGACTCGAACCCCATCCTATTCTCAATCCCCTCCCTTCCGAAAATCTCTACACTCTCGCCCCCATATCCCAAGCCGATCACACCTGACCCCTTCTAGTGCGGGGGTGGCGGATGGGAGCGTCTTTTGGTCTCCTGCCCTGGACATCCCTCCGAGCGCGGGTCCCATCAGTGCCTTTAACCGCCCGCATTCTGTTTCAACCTCCTCGGCAACCCCCACGCGTTTTCATTCCCTACCCCTTTCCCTTCCAGCAAGAGCAGTTCTTTCTCATACCAGTTCCCTTCACGCCGGTGGACACCACCTGCTGCTCTCATTTTAAAGCTCCCACTCCCGCTAAAATCCCACCTACACATTGAGCCCCTACAGAAAATCCCACTCGCTTCCGCTTCGCACACGCCCCTTTACCCTACACGCCCCACAATTCCCCCCTACTCACCGCTTTCCGCGTCCATTGAATTGTATCGCTTGACTATAGCCATCCCCAGGACTGTTGCCTGAGTACTCAATGTTCAATTTTTTTTTCAAAGCTCCTCCTTACTCCTGCAGGTAAAAAAAACAGTTCGCGTGTATTGTCTGTGAAAAGTAACATTATTGTGTAAAAAAATAATAACGTTTTCGTTGGAATTCGCCTGCTCGTATCAATTGTGGAATAATTTCACAATCATATTTTGATCCTTGATTAAGAGATCATGTTAGGTATGATAGTGGTTGCACTTTGAAATCGCGGGATTGTATGGGCGTCTTGATCCATTGATATCCTTCCCATTACATAGGATCGAACGATAGAAAGTTCCACTTTGGAAAAAGTGGATTTACTCTACGAAATCTTACAAACAATTTGGATTTAAATATACTAAAAATGGTTTATTATGGTCACTTTCATTCACATTAGAGCTACGGAATTATTTTCTGGGGAGAATCACCTGGCTTCTGTAGTGTTTTTATAATGCGAAAAAGATGTATTTTGGTATATTAGCAAAAAATCCCCTTGCAAGCTTATAAACCTTATTTTAAAGAATTGAAAATTCTAACTTTACCTTGTCTGTATATTTATTACTTGTGTATCTGTAGGATAATATTGAACAGGACCAATACGGTCAAAGCAGTAGGGACGTAAGGAGAAGAATTGCGCTAGGCAAGGAGGCTTTCTCAAGGAGGAGGGAGTTGATGACGGGGACGTTGAGTAGGGATGTTAAGACAAGACTCGTAAAAACTCTGATATGGAGCGTACGGCGCGGAAACGTGGTCGCTGAAGCAGGAAGATAGACGTAGATTGGAGGCTTTTGAAATGTGGGTGTGGAGAAGAATGGAGAAGGTTAAATGGACCGAAAGGAAAACAAATGAGGAAGTACTAGAGATGGTGGGTGAGGATCGAGGTTTGTAGAGAGAAATCCTATGGAGGCAGGAAAAATGGATGAAAGGCGTATTGAGCGGTAGTGGAATGTTGAAGAGGGTAATAGAGGGAAGAATATTGGGCAAGCAAGGTAAGGGCAGGAACAGGATAGGGATGTTGGACGGGATGAAGGGAGGCAAGAAGTACACAGAGATGAAGAGAGACCTGATATAGATTAGTTTGCTAGGTGGGGAGTCACAAAATGTTTATTTGATAGTTGTGTCCATCCAAAAAAACCTACCTTAAACGGTAGATTACCTAATAATAATAATCACCATTGCCCAAGTACATGGGCATAATACTTGACAGACTGTTTGTTGATGCACATATATTATGCCACTCTTCTGCTATGTATAATAAGTGTCCCTTTCATGTGGCCATAAAAATTGACAACTATCTGCCACCAGGCCACCATAAGGTCTGCCCCTTCTAGGGATCCTTTAAGAAATATCTCAAGTATTTTCTGATAGAGAAAACATGTATGTATGTGTGAAAGAGTTTCTGGAGTCATCGGAGCACTGAAACAGCTAATTGTATGTTTTCTGACATGTCCTGTTTTACTTTGTGAAGTCCTAAAACCAATAAATATTAATATTATAAATAAAGCATATCCCATAATTAGTTGTGATTCAAAACCCAAGCTGACGGCTCTCACGTATACCATTAGCAAAATCTTTTATCCAATTATGTGTCCCTTACCGGAGGATTGTGTCCCATTCCCTGTAATCTCTTTTATTTTTTGATCAAATTGGGCTCTAAGCTACCCCGTAATCGGCGAAAACTGAAACTCAAGGAAGAGCCTAATATCAGGAACTTCCAAAGGAATCTTAAAAATAATTTTAAGAATATTTCCTCATATATAATATCTGACGCAAATACCCTGGCCTCAGAATGGAATAATGGTTTTTCTGAATCAAAACATCAGAAATTGTTTGCCTGACTATCTTATCCAGAAAGTGAGTAATATAAAGGTCATGTTATAGGTATACTTCATAGCTTTGGTAATAAATAGTTAATGGAGAGGTATGAATATGTCTTAGTCTTTTTAAGTCGTCTTTGTATTCCAGAAAAAAAGAATGATGAGAACTAAACTGGCATCTCTAATCTGTATACAAAAAGATGTACTTAGACAAGTTAATTGAAATTCCCAGATTTTACAAACAAAATTTCATTTTTGAAACTGCAATACTACGGAAAATTAATTTTGAATATGCCCGCATTTTAATAAACTTTTAACGTATGATATATTGTTATATATATATTGAAACTCCGCATTGTATTTTAACATTGATGGAACTATTGGCTTAATTCAACCATGAAATCTGTATTTTAACCTAAAACTTAGGGAAAGTTTCATTTTAAGATCGAGATATTTTTTCTTCTCCTTTCAGCTTTTCATACCCTAACGGCCGGCAACTTTTTCAGGGCATAATTTCATTTCATTTAATCTTTCATTAAATTCTTCAACTCGAATCATCATCAGGTCAGGAGAACAGAAAATATTTGAGTCTTTAAGTGTCAGCTTAAATTTGGGAGATGCAATGCAAAGGGAAAATACTTTAACCCTGCAGAGGCCTTGCCTATTTTCGACCAGAAGGCACATTGATGCATCTAGGCGATAAGGATTCTGGAGAATAGCTTTACCCGGGCTGCAGTACGATAGCTTGCGTGCGGTAGATTTCATTATTTCCTCACCAGGTCGGAGTAGATACAAATCTTAAAAATTCGGGAAAGTCAAAGAAATTTTCAAATCACTCTTAGATTTTGTTGATGTTATTAGAGAAATCCCTTTTTTAATCAGTGACATCTTCAACTAGAGGAAAATCTATTCTGGAGCTATTAGTAATGACAATACTTGAACAGATTGGACAACTTGGACAAATGGATTTGACATTTAAGGGATTTGTGATCCTAAAGTTGTGTACGCCACATTTTTCTAACTCTTCTAAATCTTTGAGAGAAATGAAAGACATGATAATTTATCATAGCCGATTAGGATAGTATACGTGTGAGTTAATGTTCCGATTTCCGAAATTCAGAGAATTATGTCACATTATAAATATTATCATGCGCGATGTGAAAGGAGAATGGAAATATTCCTTCATATCCTTGTTTCAGCAAGTGATAATTCAATGCCTTGCAAGTTAAAAAGAAGAAGCTCAGGATCTGTATGGTATAACGCTGAAATGCAAAAATCGTAAGGCGTCAAACAGTTTGCCACACAAAATTGAAAATTACCTATAAAGATTCTCCGAACTGTGAATCTGCTAAGGTATTGAGTAACTACAAAAAGTCACTGGATAAGGTAACCTTTCAAAATTCCATAGCTGATTTCAAAAGTAAAACTTTAGGGAAATTATTTTACGAAAATCTTGTCATCACGGTTGTATTAGAGAAAAAATTCAAAAATACTGCATTGATATATTCGCTATAAAACGAGAAGAGATAATAAACGCATCCAGGTTGAAGAAACTTGTTAAGTTCCTATTTCCAGAGTATTAATTCGATTTCAGGTGAAACCTACCATGAATCTAACACGTCGATACCAGAAGGCGATGAATAATATAAATATATTGCGTCCTGAAATAGTGTGCCAGTTGGCAACGCTCGGACCCTATAAATCTTCTGGTTCCGATAAAATTCCTTCACGTGTCTATAACACTCAAGTGTCAGAACATCGCCCTTATTTGAAATAGTATTTTAGAAGTATTAATGTATCACATGTAACCTAACGATTGAAAATTAGCCGACATTAGCATAGTTTTAAGATGATTGGTAGAAAAGAGCGTATTACATAGAAAAATAACCCTCTAACTTCTATTTGTTAGAAATTCTTAAAAAGAGAACTTAAAATTTTGTTATTGATTAAAGAGAAAAATTTATGGATTAAAATCAGCATGGATTCCGAAAGGGTGGATCTTGTGAACTATAGCTGAATTCTTTCTGAAGTCTTTTGATAAAGTACGCAATAAAATTCAATCTCTTGATTTAAAAACAAACCTTTGGATCATAATTTTTTATGTTCAAACAATGAATTCTTTAACAACACGTGGCAATGACCGCGTCACGAACGACGCGTGGCAATACAATTGAAGCAACGTCAAGTGTTCCTAAAGGGTAGTTTCATAGAGACATTTTCATCCATTTTATTTCATTATCATTAGGTATGAACAGTCTTTGGTAGAGTCTGTAAAGACATTTACGGTCTGGTCGATACGGATGCTTTCGCTAAAGACCTTGACATTCTGGAATGGACCAATGTATAGAAATAAGAATGATATTTTTTTATATTTAGCCATGAATTCTTGGATAGAGAGTAGTTATCCCGATCTCTTCACAATATTCATCACACCGGAATAACGAATGCCTACGCGTCATTCTTGTCTATCGTCTCGTTAGGAGTATAAATACGTATCTGACAAATACGTGGTGCAACGAACAAAAATTTAGGTTTTATCTGGAGGCTATAAGGGAAATGCGATGAGAATGTGAAAGAGCGTTGTGACTTCACGCTTGTTATGCCTCGGTCAGATTATGGTAAAATTCGGTATTCTCATGGATTAAGCTTAATGAAAGAGTTATATCGAGTGCAGCGTATGGTAGCGAGATGAGTTCAAAGAAGTTGTGGTTCTATTTTAATGTGGTAGACAAGATTGAGAATCAGGAAGACATTCAAAAAAGCTAATAGTGCCGTTTTTCCGAGAACGTTAAGAGAAAAAGCTGAAACAAATGCCAGTTAAAGAATATATAGCTACAATTAGTTACTATAAACTTCCTATAATCTTTTTATTTCTCCCTGTATTTCGTGTAGCGGTGGATGCTGACATATTCAGATATCTATTACCTGTTTATGCTATTAAGTGTCTGTTATTTTCCTTGCGTAGTAGGCGCTCTTTTTCATAGTTTGCTGCTTAAAATACCAGAATCGTTGGTATTTGTTTGGTAGGTAAACAAACCTAGTGTGTTTATTTGTTTTTGGCCTCTTCTCCATGAATTATGAAACCAGTTGTGCCTCTCGCCACACGCCTTTGCGGTAGATTTCGGGGTATTGTGTTGTAATTTTTCGCTACTTAATGCAGTAGACATTTATTGTAACTGGCGGTATTTCATGTGCAGTTCGTAACTACAACTCTTTGCGTCCCGTGCATATCTAATGAGGATGAACATCCTGCTGCACAACCTACCAGTGGCTTGTAGCGTATCATGTAGATGTAAATAACATTTGCTGCTTGGGAATGCAGATTACCGAAAGTAGGTCCGGGGTACAGTTTGTTGATATGTTATGTCGAAAATATCATTCATGTTAATGGCGCTTCCATGGTAAACAATTTTTTCAATCCGTATAGATCTTGCCATTCATAGTTTATTCATGGTCATGCTGCACACGAAAGTAAATTTTGACTATCAAAGGTGTGAAAAATGAGGGAGATACCGACAAATGTGTTTTTCTCAGATTTTCAAGTACCCAACGTCACTGAAACCAGTATATACCACTGAAATATCCTCAGGAGTTTCATACAAATATAAAAGAAAATAATCAGAGCGACTAAATATACTCGTATTACCGATGTCTCATTATAAACTCATGCAATAAATAAGTTAGGATGTATTCCGTACTTACTCTTTTGTTCTCTCAAAGACGAGTGAGACTGTGAGAGTTTGACAAAGAGCGATCCCATGTCTTTTGGATATGTCTGCCTTCAAATGGAGGTGTCATTTGTTACTGTTATCTACGTGGTTATGACCGATGTAACCTTGTTATTGGTGGTAATTCTGTACTCTGTGACTAAGACTTAATTGCAATTTCATCCATGTAGCCAAAAATGCCTTGTGCAATTTAGCCGAAATGTTAAAAGAATCAACGTAATGGTGTGTGAATTTATGAGCGGAGGTTAATTAACACGTCACAGAGTCCTTGCGGACATTTTATGACATAAAAAATCTTTGAGGAAACCCAGTTCGCTCAATTTTGCCTTGGTATGGCAGGCACGACCTTCAGAGGCTGCTGTTGGTTTTCATTCAAACTTATTTCGAAATTCTTCCGATGTATTCTTTATGGCTTTGTGTTTTAAAAATTGCTGCGGTATCGGAAACCTCTAATGCTCCTGTTGTTCCACATTATCGGTTCATTGGGGAAATGCTCACGCGTTAACTAAACAAATCTATAGTACTCGCTCGTTTCCGTAGGCTGCTCCGCTCTGACAGTGCTATTTGCTACGGTTGCTACCTTCCTCGTCTCGGAATCAATAAGGGGGAGGCATTTCGAAATCTGGTGAGGACTCAATGTCCAGGCACCCATTCTCTGTGAAAGAAAGGCTACGAGCTAAGTAGATGGCAAGGGCCGCCCGTGGGTACGTAATAAGCTGTTTGGAAATCCCCGTGTGGGAGGAGGGCCCGGAGAAAACGGAGAAGGCGAAAAAGGATAGTAGAATCTGGGGTGAGGGAATATTTCTGGCACTCGCAAACATTTTCCTTGCAGATCGTAATTTATTCGAAGCAGATAAAAAAAAGTGGAAAATTTGCTGCGAATTGTCCTTGGACAAGTTGCGAACTGGTATATTTTGGCTGTAAATACACTGGCGACGACGTTGATGAACGGTAACATTCCTTGTAGTATATTCCACATTTACGGGACTTAATGACGCTGCCGTGGTACTGCATCGGTTTTATTTACATGTTTAAGTTTGCGTCAGTAAGTTTTTTAGGGTTTTTTTTTATTTTGATTCCCGTCCTTAATTAATCCTGAATTACGTTCAGCAAATGCTTATTAATTAATTTAGTAAGTTTTATGCTCTTAAAATTATGCATAGATCATAGAATTACAGTAATGCCACAATTAATATTTATTGTAGACCACAGTTTCGCCACTGTGTGGCGTCATCAGGTGAAAGGTCTGGTCAGTAAATATTAATGTGGAATTGCTGTGTTTCTATTATTCATGCAAATGAAAAATTCCACCGAGAACGATGAGGGCCGTTTCATACGTATATGAATTCGCATTCGATTAAAATTAATGGAATTATCGCCCATCGAGAACTTGCGGTTTTTTCAAAATTAATAGTACTTCGAGTTCGACATCAACATACCTAACTTTCACGATGGTAATACTATTTTTTTCTGATTAAAGTACACTCTTTTGGCTGTTCGAGACTAATTTCTTATTGAGAAGTAATCAAATATCAAATAATCATTTGAAATATGAAATTATGAGTTTAAATTTATCTAAAAATGAATATAAATTCATTTAAAGGTGGTATTTATGAAAAATTTGTATTAGTCTTTCCATGAAATAAGTGGATAGCTTCATCTCATTACTTATACCGGTAGGCAGGAGCAATGAAAAAATTCGGTTTTTATTCACCAACTCAGGTGAGCAGAGAATATTTTATTAATACTTTTGGTCAAGAACTAATTTGTTGAAAAATACTTCGTTTCATTGACGCACACCAGACATATGCAGAAATCATTCGAAAAGGTTCTGCAATGAAGTATTGCCATTCAGGTGCTAAAAAATGCGTGTACCTAATTGATGAAAGGAAGACTTCTCCCCAAAACATTAGATACGTAGTACCTCCAATTCAATAGTAAAAAACGCTTTGAAAATTTTCATCTTTCATCCATATCCACTTTTAGAGCGTTGTAAGTGATTCTGATTAACAATCGATCAATGAAAATGACGACCATCGTCCGTTTCAATGGCATTACAGGGCATTAAATGGAGTAATTGATGTCCCATCACTAAGTAATAAATTTACTAACTGGAAATTTATGATTTTGCGGCGGTTTGATGGAAAGTTGATGAAATTGAACCGTATACTCGAAATAAATTCAAAATGGGTCAAGGTCATGGCACCTCACTAGAGTTCCTCTTGAGGCTATATGCATTTAACCGAAACGGACGCACCCCAATTTCGTTTTGTTTGCCCACGACTTCATTTAAGTGTACACACAGAGTGAGATATGGATTCATATACATCACGGCAACGATACATGTGCGAATGAACGCCAATGTTTCCTCTGTTTAATTATTAGCTCTTTTCTGCTTTTGAATTCGAGTAGAGGCTGGATAACCGTTGTGTTTGATTTTATGTGGAATCACTATTTTGACATGCAGGGATACACGACGTACTATCTCTTCAAGCCACTGGCTATCAGAGTATGCGCAACCAGAAAATTCCTCAATTTAAGTGATGATAGGGAAGCTTAATCCCGTTGCATAACTTCTTCCATACTACCACGTTCTTGTAAACTTCTTTCATTTCTGTCACATCCATGGACATTCCTCTGTGTGTATGGCTTCGACTGCAAGTATTCTTTTCCTTGGTCGTACCTTTCGAACGCATTTTTATTCTGCCCCTTCATTTCAGCTCACTCGCACTTCTATCACATATCTGTTATATGATTTAACTTGAGTCTATTCTCTCAACTATAATGTGTGGTATTTTTCTATAACCGGTTCATCAAATCTACATTATTTCTTCAACCACTAACGTCTCACACTACCTCTCCAATTTTTACCTCTTTAAGTACTCCTTAATTACCCCATACTCGCAGCGTTTAGTCGACACTCCCAATTAAGCATAAATCTATTCTCCGTACATCATATGGGATATCTCCATACATTATCATGTGGAGATGTGTACACTTTTATGCAGAGATGTTTTTCCTGTCTTTGACGAACATATTTTCATAAAATTCACAAACTTAATATTGCTAGCAATTCTTCTGGCTGCATTCGAATACTTTTAAATTACTTTATCAATCCAGTATCTTTAAAAAAAAACTTCCTATCTGTGATCCAATTGTTCGCTTATTTCAAAGTTTCGCTCATTATGAAATCATTGTTTCCTCTATTTCTTTCAAACATTACAACTGTGAATTTGGACGCAATTACCTTAAGTTTCTTATGTTGCATGGCCTCTTAGAAGTTATCTAAGACCTCCAGGAGGTTTTTAATAGGTTTAATCAGGTCAAGTGCTCTAGGCCAGCTATTTTCCGTCGGCGTGCGATGTAGAGGGGGATTGTATAAACTCATATCGCGCGAATAGAGGGCGATTGCATTAAATAAACTCCAAACTTTAACTCCTACCCCCAATTTGGTTATCCAAACTCCCCCGTTTCGTATTTATCCTGAAAAATAATCCACAGTCACGATCTGAACAGTACGTATACGTTCATCTACATCTACATAAATACCCTGCGAGCCACCAAAAAAGGTGTGTGGTAGGGGTACGATCTGGACAGTACGTGATAGTTCTCAAAAATTCTCAAAGCAACCATGTATTTGCAAGTATAAAGCGTATTGCTCACACGCGTAATTCATTTAGAAGAAATATATGCCTGATGTTTTTGAATCCAATAAAAATTATTGAGTTAATTTACTTCTTTTTTTAGATTTAAGAACATTAGCTATGTTATCAGACACGTACGCGCGTGAAAGTGTTGTAGGGAATTTCATCTAGTTGTTATTTTCTCTCAATGACGATTGAGCTATTCTGTAACCATGTTACCCAGTCTCGAGTTGTAAACAATGCATAAGTTGCGATCTCCTGATTTCAATTAGGTAATTTATATCTCCTGACATATTTTAAGAGGTATTCTCGTGTACTTACAGAATATTTCTTTCGAATTAACACTTGACCTAACCCTTCATATTGAAAACTTCACTGAATTGAATTTTTCACCAATTTATTCAAGATTTGTTAATCACAGGTAGCGGAAACGAGGTTTTCAGGTAACGGACTAGAAAGTGTAGTGCAAGAGGAGACATTTTTCCTTGCATTAAAACAGTATCTTGTCTAATGACGAATAGGGTTGCGAAAATCGCTCCAGAATATTTTATCTGAACGCGAGATGCTCCATACTTTGCCGTCCTTGTCGAGGCGTGTGCATTTCCCCGCCATAAAAATATATCTCCCTCCTTTCTTTCATCGCTTTCCTCCTCCCCCTTAGCACTTCCCTTTCCGGGATTGCGTCCATAATTCCAGGACAGTGTGCCCACCCCTTCTTTACACCATTTTCGGCCGGGTCGTCTTTATTCCCTCTCCTCTATGCATCGCGACCGAAATTTATTGGTTAATAAATTCGCTCCCTTTTATGTGCAGGACTAGCGGGTGCATCGGTTTGTTGTTTCATTTGTTCTCATTTTTAGAGACTTTCCGTTTCATTCATTTTTTCATTGGAGTCGTAAAATTTTGTTTGCCCGAGTTTTCCGATCGCACAAAGATTTGGGAAACGTCTAATTATTCTCCGTTTGAATGCTTTTCCATTTTTACACCGGCGCAATTGCAATTACGCATTGGCTCCCAAGGTTAGAATCTAGAGCTAATATGTACATCTGTCGTCTGAGATGGAGTAATAATGAACATTTAATGTCACCGCTACTATCTGTACCAATTCTCTCTGCGTTTTCTCGAGACGACCCCAAAATTGTTTACCCAACATCAAGATCGTCCACATCTTCAACCATAATCGTGGCCTTATTTGTTCAAAGTAAATAGAGGGAATGTATTCAGTTTTAATCGGAAGGAGTATTTGTTTCTCCAACGAGTTGCTTGTCGTAATGGAAAATAAATTACTACTGTGCTTAATAATGCTACGGCAATTTTAATATAGTCATTAAAATTCGGGTCAGTCACTCGAGGAGAGGATGGGGAATTTCAGTCACCCCCGAAGGCTATCATGTCTGCATTAAGATCGCGAAAGCTAAAGAGTATCAACGAAACTTTTATGTCATTTTGTGAATATAACATGGCTTAGATAAACGGAGAAGCCATTCAAACGTAATTGATCCGCGTAATCGAAACACATGAGAACTAGATTCCCTGATTTATGACCTATGAATTTTTTATGCATGGCCCTTAGAAAATTTCATAGATGGCTGGATGAGATGAATTTTATAGTTTGTTTGGCGTGGTTTCAAAAGGATGCACTGATATTAAGTTTTGAGACGTAAAAATGAATTTATTCGCCGTGAAGTTTTATGGGACACTCACAGGGAGGATCGAAGATCCATAAACTATTACTTGGAAAAACATTCTAACTCAAATCTTGCACGGACTTCAAAATTTATTTATGCTTGTTTAACAAATAAATCTACATTTTTATTTCCCATCCCATGTTATATTTGAAAATTCACACATTCTTCAATCAGAAATAATATTTTACGCCATTTTATACATGACTTGAGAAGAGTTAAATATTCCTAAATCTTGTTACTTGTATCATAAGTATCGCCACATTGATTGTCAGGTTAATTATTTGTTCACAGATCGAAACTTGGCGAGAGAATTTTTAGGGTATTCATTATGGTTATCTGCAAAAATATTATGAATACTTGTATTTCGAATGGTATTCTAAAAATTCACGTTTCCCAGGTGCGTTCAGAAAGTAACAGGATTTTTGTAATTTCGCATTGTGCATTGTGCACCATGAGTTCTTTCCACAAGTTCAATCGTCAATAAAGAGTACTACTAATAAGTTCAACACCATTTGCGTGAAGCAATAGGGAATAAATGCCCGTATTTGTGGCGAAACAATTCAGGCGTTCTGCACAAGGATAATGCGTCTTCACTTCACTTCACTGCTTCTTTTCGATTTTTTGGTCAAAACAGCACTGCAATGTAAAAACAGTACCACAGCCTCCATGTTCGCCAGCTATGGTTCCATTTGACTCTCTTATGTTCCCAAAAATGAAGAGAATCTTAAGGGACGTCATTTTACAAGCATAGATGGGATTAAAACCATATCGCTGAGAGAACTAAAATCTATTCCAATGATTTGAGTTCCAGAAGTGTTTCCAAGATTGAGAAAAGCACTGGCGTTAAGTTTATAATATCTAATGGGGGCTACTTCGAAGAAGATAACATTGATATAGACGAATAAATAAAATTATTATCAAATAACTCAAATTCCCGTTATTTATTGAGCAAACCTCTTATATTTGTGTGCATAGGGTCGCGATATGGGTTTATTTGAGCATTAGGCATCATTATTTGCTTATGTGACAAATTCCCCTGCATATTAACTTTTCTCATAATTTTCCCTGATAGCACAAGAATCGGGTTTGTTGCTACGGCCATCCTGTATATTATCGCGGAATTCTTATTCATCAATGAGATTCTCTCATTCATGCATAAGCATCTCTCTTTCAGGCTTTTTTATATGGTAGAAGAAATGTAATAGCCATTTACTTACACAATTACTTCGCCAATTACAACTTCCAACAAAAAATTATTTAATTTTTTTCCGCACAAAGCATACAATAAAATAGACACATTAAAGTTAGTTGCATTCCACTTAACGACTTGATTCTTAGCTAATGAATGGATGAACAAGGAGATAAATAAAATTAGGAAGCACAATGTATACCTAGTATATACAGTAAACTATACAGTAAAGAGAATCAAATGTTATCTTCGTTTAAATACACTCATAATGTTTTTCGCGAAATATTTCTATTCTTGAAATTAATTCGTTAGATTGACGGTAAGGCTTTTGTAGGCAGCAAAGTCGGTGACACCGTTAATGAATATAAATCAATGCTTCTTTGCCTTAATCTCACGGCAGATGCTGAAAATGTAATGCTATACTGTTAAGCGGATTGGTGTCGCATGGACTTCGCGCTTAGCCGTCACAGCATCGCAGAATTAATAGGGCTCTCCCTATCCAGTCTTGAGACGGCTAGCGGTGTTGCTAATGACGGAGGCTGGGATATGCTTCATTCGTGGGTTCCCTCGATCACTCATGATCTGGGCCACAAGTTCGTCCAAACCCGCTTCCTTAGAAAAACCCTTCCCTGAGAAGGCATCGTGGATACTAAAAACCCCGTTGTAGGCATTGCAGGCGTGAGGGAAGGAAAGAAAAGAAGCAAGAAAGAAGTCCTTCCCGTGGCACAATTTCTTGGTTTTTCATTTGCTCTTTCGGCTTCACTTGGCGGAGACACTGCCCCCCGTCCCCCTTGCGGAAAAGGAAACGGGTCTCCTGGACCATTGAAGAAAAAAGTGGCGCTGTAGTGATGATCTTTTCAGAGACCAGAATCGCACGAGGGACGAAATGTTTGGCGAAGGGAAAGGAAATATATAAGGAGTAGGGAGAAAGGCGTTCACCGGGGATTGGGGAAGTAAAGAGAAGAGGGGTTGGAGAATGATCGATAGTGTGTGTGTGTGTGTGTGTGTGTATATATATACTGGCGAGGTCGTGTTTGGAGATGGTCGCGATGTATGTAGTAGAGGCACAGTGGTGAAATAACTCGCCCACATTTTTATTCTCTTGTGTACGTATAGTTTGTGGCTTTTTCCTACTCTTCTGTTCATTTCTATCCAAATGGCTTTTACGCTCTAAACGTCAATAAGGTCATTTTTTTTATTTCGTATGGAAGAATTTTTAAAAATTGCGTGTTTTTTCTGTGTGATTCCGTATTTATTCGAGAATGAGAAGAGTGACTCTGGTCTTACAGATATATTTTGTTTAACATTTTCTCTGCTACATTTTCTTTATTCCTAAATACTTTGCGAAATTATGCATCCTTAAATAACTGCTAAATACTTTTATAATTACTATAATTTTATAATTTTATATATTACTAAGTTTTTGAACGAAATTTTGGGAAAAAGTCGAATTTGTATTTTCCCACGTAATGTTTGCCCGACCGAAATGATTTTTTTACAGATGATAGTATTAGTTAGGATAAATGCATTCCATTTTTATCCTATGGTACCGCATTGTCTTTTTTCATGGTTATACGCATTGCTTTTCCTCTTGTCCAGAGGTATTTATCCGGATATATTCTACTGTTTCAGGCTTCACTTCGTGGAAGTATTTAATATCAGACTAAAAAGGCTTTGTACTTTTCCACAGATTTTTATTATAAGTTACATCGCGTTCTTCCTTACAATAAAAATCTGTGGGAAGGTCTCTTTAATATGGTCATTTTCCGTCAAATCCTAACTGTGGTCCTGCCTACCAATGCAGTGTTGTGTTAGAGTTATTCCTTCTGTGTCAATGTTAATTATTTAAATTTTCAATGCGCTTAGTTCTAGCATGTAATATTTGTACGTCCTGGGCTTTTCGGTCCCGGCATACCAATAATATTTAACGTTTTAGTTCATAACGATTTTAACCGAAACGAGCAGATTTGTTGTATCTTGTTGGACCCCGGAATTAATTCTTTCTACCCGGGGTTCCGAACACTTGACTCGCATTCAAGGTTAAGTCTAACTAACTTAAAGTCCCACACCACCTGGACTTTTTCATCCGAATATTTCTCCACTATTAATTTGGTGAACCTCAGTTCCCTCTATGCTGCATCCTAATTTTTCAAATCTTATATCTTTGTTGGTGTGTAAATATCAATTTTATCAGGAATCTATTCCTGCAATTTTTCCAAATTTTATTAGTAACCCTACTCTTGACACCGGGGACGAAGGGCACTTGCGTTCTGTTTGTGATTGCTATAAAGAGCTTCGAAGTCCATAATATTAACTATATTTAGGTAAATGACATCGGCGAAAACGCTGACTTTTCTAGTTGCTTTACAATCATGGTTATTGATTGAAATAAAAATTAGACAAATACACGTTTTTCTGAGGCATTCCAGGGGTAATATTCATAACATTGAATTCATTCTATCAACCATTACATTTTGATGCCTCTTATAAACTGTATCACGAGCTCAGTATAATATTGTCATTATTTCTACATGATTGCAATCTGTAGACGGCATTTTTATTTGGTACTTATCATACGATGTCATGTCTATAAGTATTTGTGAAAGACAAAGAAAAGGGAATTAATTACTTTAATGTCCGTTGTTAGTACTTGGTTGATTACGGACTTTAGCCTTTTCATTGTAAATTTTCTTACTCCCTTTCGTATGAGTCTTGCACTAATCCGGGATATAATTGTATTTTTACACAGCTTAGCATTATGGTATTATCACCAATCAAATTCGAAAGAATGACTAATATGTAATGGAAATTCATTTTGTATTACGTGGTTCATTTGAGATTCGTAAAACGATGAACACAGTAATCAACTCGAAGGTCGGTTTGATAGGTGATTGTGGAGTATACTCAGTACTAAATCCAACGGCGTGTGAAATTCACACATCAGGGTAGGGGGGCAGTTCCTTTCCCCGTGCCGGTTACGGTTTCACAGGAATATCTGGCCAGGAAAAATCACATAGGTTGAGTGGAGCTGAGAGTGTTCAGAGAAGCTTGCCCGGGAATCGAACCCGGGTCATCTGGTCAGTAGTCCAACGCTGGACCCTGACAAGCCCTGGACTACTGCGACCCCGAGGTGCAGAATATAGGCTTATTTAAACTTAAGAATAATGAGGCCAATTGGGCCTGCAATATGCATAGTTCCAACTTGAAATTTATACAAATTAGGTTTGAGTGCGAAATAATAACAACGTGATCGTTTGGAACAGCTAATTTAAGGGAGAGGGGAAAACGGAGAGATATGGGAGCAATATAGTAGAAAAGAAATATATCTTCTCGCTACTTATGAGATGCTGTTGAAAACTGTGCAAAACACTTTACCGCAGTTTGTGTGTATATTTTTACGATCAGTGCTCCCACATTCGTTGCTTGATGAAGTTACTCAGGTAAGACATAAACAATCAATTTCCTGGAGGTGGGATGGTAGGGTGGGTCGCGGGAATAAAGAAAGGTGCGGGGGTAGGCATGGACGGCAAGGAGGGCGGAGGAGGTTATTCAAGCGATGATACCTTAAGAAGATCGGGATAAAAAAGTGAAGGGTAGCGGCGGAGGAGGTTGTCTCTTTAGTGTGGGATGCGGAAACGGGAGGTGGATCCTCGATAGGGAGTGTGCGGGACGGGGATAAGGGAAAGGGGGGGGGCGGCGAGGAGGAAGGGGATCCGTTAGGCCACGGGAGGGTCAGGTGGCCGGGCCTTGTCGAGAGCGAGTGGGAGGGGCTACGGGTGGGAGGGGGTGGAGGAGAGAAAGGGAAAGAGGAGAGAGAACTGAAGGACGAGCGACTGAATGAATGGAAGGTGGTGTGGAAGTGAGCGGGGCCAGCACTTTTCCTCCGACTAACTGATCGAAAAGGTCGAAGAATCGAGAGAGGGCTTTTTAGCCGGAGAGGAAGGTATCTATGTAGGATATATACGCTGCGAGTTCGAAATCCAAAAACTGGCGGAAAAAGGAGAACGTTTATCTTGCTCAGGCACCTGTCTTGTGGCCTCTAATTATTCAGCCATTGAATATTTTGAATGAATATTTAACTTGAGTATTTAGTGACACAATTAAAGTCAAGTTGCCGATGCTATTGTTTTTATACACTTTTTAAAGACACTTGAATTGGGGATTTTGTATTTTGGAAATGTTATTGCCTCACCCGTTGGAGTAATGATTTTTATTTCTCCACCAAGAAGCACCAAATAAAATTTGTATGATAAACCCTGGATAATAAGATATTTTTCAACAACAAATATAGAAAAATGATTGTATGCTGATGTTCTTTGAATATTCATCCCTCTACGTCTCTCCAGGAAGAGCATAGTTAGTCATAAATATATTATTTATGAAACAGAGAAAAGTAAATAATGAAGTAATGTAATAAAATAGAGAATATTCAAATAAGAATTAGCTCAGATTTTATATTTGAAGAATTTGTAATAAAGACGAAAAAATTTGATACTTGGTATTGATCACGCACCTCTGTAAAAGCTGCATAACAAATTAAAATCGAACCATGTAAAGGAATAATAAATAGGAGGAAATATTTCAAAGAAAATTTGTTTACAGCATGCAGCATTTGTGACGATTTTCGTGGTTCTTTCGCTGCTTAGTCAACTTGATTAAAAATTTTAGTTTAATTCTTTTAAATTTTTTAAATATTTATTTGGATAACTTCATTAAGTTTATTTATTAAATGACTGATTCGTACAAGTAGTTGGTCATGTTGTATTCCGAAGCTGAATTAATGTTTGACAAGCAGGGTAGCTCAAGAAATCAATTAATTCGAAGTTTTACATTCAAATCTGGGTTTATATGGTACTCTACAAGCCACCGCTAGAGTATGAGGTAGGCATGATTGAACACCAGGCATGCATCATCAAAGATTAAGTTCTTCTCCATTCCCAGTCACAATAAATGTGCAAAATATCGTAAACGATATCATTAATGTTAACCACAGTTACATGCACCACGTTTTCAATGTATAAAACTTCTCCACGCATAAAAGACGAGCCGCTAGCCTCAAGATGGACAAAAACTAAGGCTAGACAAAATAATGAAAACCCACCTGTCTACTTAAAGTGAAAAAAATACTTTTTCACCCCTTGTGCGTTCGCACAAAGCTATCCCGATCTCTTGTCATTCGGGGGAAAAATGACGTTTTAAGGTCGTCGGTTTCACGTTTGATCACTCCAGTTTTACCTTCATGATCCCTTCCACCAGAGCACGATGAACCCACTAATACATTTTTACCATCATCACCAAATAAATCCCTAGCTCATGGTCTTTGGGTTAACCTTATTAGGAATGAAGTAGGCAGATGAAAAAAGAGTGTCTCAGGCCTATTTTCGCGTCGTAAATAAAGTTAATTTTACGTCTGCTTTAAATCACGTTCTCATCATCGGCATGAGATCCAAGAATTGGTTTTAGCCGCCTTTCAATCCAGTCTGATTTAGTATGTCAAAGTTGTATTTTACTAGTACCTCATTGTTGCTATGTGCTTTTATGTCCCGAGCGTCCTCTCCATATTCAGATCTCCTATAATAGTTTTATCGTTTCTTCTCCTTCAAGAAAAGTTCCAGGATTTCCCAAATTAGTTTTCCCCTGGATGATTTTAATGTCCGTATACCATAGGTTTCTCATTTCGATTATCCAGGCGTTATATTTTGACTTTTAATTAGTTAGCCTACTCATTTCCATTGTGCCAAATTCTGTTACATATTCCTCCAATGCTTCCTGTATTCTGTTGTTTGGTAAATTAATTTTGTTTCTTGTTTATTCATGCATTTGAACAGTGGTGCATGTTTCATGCATCTTAAATATTTCTATTGGAAATTCTTAGCAATTTTATGCTTATTCCTGGAAAATGTCATGCCTGATTGGACACATTCATTATTTCGAACCCTATCCAATGCAATGAATTTTTATTCTGTGCATGCCAAACATTTATTTCGTACTGACCTTCCTTTTATAATATTACATTAATATAACTATGTACATCTAACATGTTGCTCCAAAATTGTCTTAAATATATAATATATAGTATATATATATATATGTATATATATATATTTATATATTTATATACACACACGTACATACGTTCTTGCAGTGCGTGTTGCTATTGCATTTAATGAAGGCTTGGTTATTTTTATTAATACTTTCCTATCGCTGTCACTTGAATAAAGTTTGTTCTGACTTGATCTCATGTGAAACAGTTTGCGCGGGCATCCACAAATGTCGGGTTTCAGAATTGATAGGGATAACGTCTTTTCCGCTCCCATTGACTTTCGGTTCTACGTGTATAATGCGTGTAAGGGATCGTTTATAAATGAAGCGACCCAAGTGCGGGTGGTGACTTGATCCGGGTTGATTTCAGGTGACTTGAGAGTTGAGGACAAGGTGGTATGAAATTGGGAACGGACGTACTTTACATAAGATTCTCACGAAGACATCAGTCGCTGACTCGCCTCTCTGCTGCTCTTATTTTTGTGGATGACGCCTTCTTTACTTCGAAATTAATTATTTCGGGGCGGATAAAATTGCAATAAGGGGAAATGGTTTTTCGAAAAGTAATATACTGAAAATATAACAGTATTCACCAATGAATTAGTTCCGAACTGGGTATGCCAACATCAGCATTGAAATGTACGTCTCGGATGAATGTCCTAAATATCTGTTTCCTTATCATATTTTTATTTTACCGGTAAAACATAGATATTGTTGCTTGATAAGATGTCCGACATCCCCATAAAGACCACTAAATTAATAGAAAACTACTTTACAGTTCAAAATAAATTTTCATCGTGAAACTCTTACCAAGGCATCATTAGGAATCCATAACTGACCTGCTGTGGGAGAGTACATTACATTTTATATCCTTCAAGTATCAATGAAAAAGGATAGAGCGAGTTAAAATGGGAACTGAATTAGGGTTAGGAAATGCAAAGAGAAGGTATTAGAAGACTGAGATGTGTAGTAAATACGCAGTAAAAAGGCTTGTGAAAGCTTTGACATGAAGTTTAGCATTTTATAATCCAGAAGTTTGATCAGCAAGGAGAGAAAATTAACGTGATTTGAAAATATTCAAGGGGTTAACTCGGAAAAGAATGAGGAAAATACGAGTACCGAACTACTCGTATGCCGAAAGGAAGATAGTCAATGTTGAAAGTATGGTTGGGAAAGTCCCTTGAAAGATTTTTGTTTGAATAAATTTTAAGGTGACGAAAAACCGTATATTTTGTCTAGGTATACGGTTTTTAGGAATTACGTGGAACTTATGCGACTACTAATGGAGGAGCAGGAAGTTGGTACGTTTTGCTCTTGTCATTATTCTCAATTGGTGCTCAAGTCTTTCTGTGACTATTGGTTATGGAATCTACTCTATAATTCTCAATAATCTTACTCTGATTGTATTTTTTTGGTCCGCCAATGTGTGTTTATTTGTTCAGCGTCATGGAGATACAAGCATTTCAATTTATAGCAAAAATATTTACAGGATCATGCCTCCCTTCTTTCAATTCTCATGGTTCAACGAATAAAACGTTTCCCATCAGGATCTCGCATATCGTGGATGGATACTCTAATGGGGTCTGGAAAGAGCAAGTTAGCCACCATCTCTAACTTTTGATTCGGTTTTATCGATGCTTAACGAAAGTGAAACCTTTATTAACTTTCTAGAAAGTTTTAAACATGGTTGTGCGTTTCAAGTTTTCGGGGATATTTTTCGCCTTACATATATTCTTAGCACATATTAAACTGGTTCAACCACTTCTGGTTAAAATTTTTTGCAGAGTAGTTTTACTAATAGCAAAAATGATTAGGTTGAGCCATACTTCTCCGTTTGAACAGCGGTCGTCCTTTCGCGCCTTTTAAATTGATTGAATGATGAGAAATTATTCGAGTGACTGAAAATTTAATTACTAACGTATAGAATCCAGATCGTCCGAGTAGAGAAGAGTAAATTTATTTATTGGAATTAATTTTACTAACAGTATTCTGAGCTTGAATTCAGCGACAGTTTTGATCTTCACCAGATTTTGATTTAACCAACTTCTGCATGGATATTTTGGTTTAGGTCGCCCAAATTCCGATATCAATGTATATTCCCAGTCGTAAATGGTGAACTCAGCGAAGGATTCATTCCCGAAAAGATAATTGATCCGAGACGCAATTAGGATCCTTTTGCATCAAAAGTAAGAAAGATAGAAATCAGGGCATGCGGGGGAGTATCGGCGATGACGGTCTGGGAGGCAAACGGAACGGAGAAAGACGTCGAGAAGGCTGAAGATGAGATGGGAAATTGAGTGAAAGAATGGAGGGATGGGGAGTAGGAGGGAAAGTTAACTCCCCGAATGCGAGGCATGGGTGTGACTAAGGAGATTAGGAAGTTTTTAACAGGGACAGAAGTTCGCAGAGCCTTATCGCCGCAGAGAATAGAGTGGCGAAGAAGTGGTATTGAGGGATGGAGGTGTTAAGCAAGGGTTGGGAAGGAGGAGAAGAGTTTTGCAAGTTGAACGCGAAATGGTTGTGCATAAGGCTTTCACAGAGTTACCCTACGAATTCCTTCTTCCTCATTTTAATGCCTTTAAATACATCCCTTTAGCCCGTACTATTTTATCTACGAAGTGGCAGCAGCGTGGTTGTTTTTCCTGGGCCGAATGCATTTAATTTTATTAAAACACGTTTACCTAATACGTGATTGAAATTTATCATTTACTTATTAGCATCGTTTTCTCATAACCTATGCTATGTAGTAGTCTCTTAATCGAAATTTTTTAACCAGATTTTTCCTCAAAATTTAATACGTACTCAATATTAAATAAATTAATAATGTTAACAATATTTCAAGCATATGACAAAATGAATTATTTATAAGATTGCAAATTGTATTTTTACTGTGATACTTAGATTGGAATGTTACTCCTTAGTGGAATAATATTTTTCATCACTTTAAAATAATATTTATCCTCTCAGTATTTGATTTAGAAGCTAAATTATTGTCTTTCAAGTTTGAAGAGTGAATTCAGAAATAAGTTCTATTCAGGTTGTGAAAATACTGTTTACCATTGAAAGCATAGGCTCCAGGGTCCAGGGCGTTTGTTTGATGAACAAGCTCATTTTCAATTCGAAAATTTTGCTGCAATCGCGAAGAAAAATGAGAGGCGTTGTATTTGCTGAAGTGGTTCCTACTTTTGTTTGGTGTATTACCCCTTGGCCGAGGAAGCAAAAATAAAAGCAGGAAACATTGATAAAAGAAAGTTTTCTCCTGGTGATGTGCACAAACGCAGAATTATAAAACTGGAAAGGTTGCTTTTCCATACTACAAAAAAAGGTGTTGGCGTTTGGGTAATATGATGCTTAGCACATATAAAAATCTACCAGAGATAAGGATAACAAGCCATTTATTCGAAGAATATTTTAAGTCAAAGTTATCCTTTTTTCCAAAAAAAAAGGAGCTTGGATTCAACGAAGATTTCATTGTATTTTGCCAGTAATCACCACATTAAATTTTGTTAAATCTGACATTTTAACAGCCTATTTGCAAATCGAGAGCTTCATTTCATTTCATGAGGTCAATTAAATATCGACATTCATAATTAATTCAGACTCGCATGAAAACCAATTTATCTTTTGATAAATTTAACTTTTTCTAGCAATTCAATTCGATTACGATAAATTCCCATAGGCACTTATCAAGATATGGGTTGCAATGTTAGTGTGAAACCAAACTTAATTGCAAAATAACATAATTAAATAGCCTTATAGGCTACTTTTATGATTTAGTGTAATATAAGGTGCAATTTATGCATTCAGTAAAATATTTTTTAAACATTTAGCAAATTAATTGAAAACATATATTTTCATCATCTTTACTTTATTTAATGTTTAGATACGTTTAATGAGAAAATAAGAACCAAGTGTTGCATAATCTATTATTTTGATGGTAAATCCATTTGATTCGTATTAGCTGTCGGAAAAAGTGATTCTTCGATTTTTAGACAGCAAGTAAAATTTTTGGACAGAAAGACGGCCAAGATAGAGCGTAATATTGAACAGAAAGTATAACTTATCTTTATGGGGGGTCTTCATTCAGTGTAAACTTTTCACAGAAAAAATACCTGACTGTGTCTTCACTAAACCATAGGCAGTCATCTTTAATTCATTTTTTATAAATCCTATAAGTTCATCAATTTATTTTAAGGTTATAAAAAGCAATTGAAAACAAAATATGTACACGCGCTCCACTGTATATGTTGAAGTTGGAGTATATACGATACACATGTTTATCGTTTAAAAGCCCTTTTAAGCATCCGTTGTGAAAACTTACTCATGAACTGAGTCTAATTTCACCATTTTTATTTCGTTCAGTAGAAAAATTAAATTGTCCTGTGCCGACCATGTTCTAGTTTTAGTCAACATTTGGCGATATGGGTTAACCTAAGACAAGTATTTATGAGTTTTTAGAGTTTTTAGTAGGTGTGGATTATATGTGGCAGGCTCCTTCGACAGTATTAATGAAAATAGACCACATTATTGCGGATGTACTCGTACATTGTGAAAAGAATCCTTATCTGCTTGGGAATTTAGAAACTAAAAAAAATGTGATACTTAAATTTACTAGGACGCAGATACGCTAATCTAAATTAACATCTGCAAAAAGCTACACGACGAATCCGTACATTTTGTGTGATTTATCGTGAAGGATGCAGAATATGATTGTTTTTAACGGTTGACTATTGCAAGAGACAAAATAACAGGGATTTTATTTTTGAAACTAAATTTCTATTATCTCAGTTGAAATAGAAAATAAATATGAAAAACATTCGACAGACATATTAAATACATTAAAATATGAACTGAACTCGCTCAGTCATAAGTATTAAATTAATGTCTAGAATCTATACATTATTAAATATTTGAAACCTCGAAAGGATCGTAAAAATGAAATGGATTGTTCCTACTGTGAAATTTTCCGTTCACACGCAAAAAATATTGGACTCTCTTACATTCAAGAAAATAAATAATTAACTGATAAAGGTATTAAGTCATTAAATTAGTCTTTAAATCCATCGATAGAAATGAATGATTTTGTATTATCTACGAGTATTATATAAATGCCGACCTCATTTCTAGCACTAATAATTTTAATAATGATAAGTAAAAGTAAAGAAGTAGAAATTTTGCTCAAAAGCGATTAGGTCGGACTTTTGCCGAGGTTTAAGCTTCAAAACTACGTTAATTAACTAGCACTCGGTATAAGGTAGTCACAGTTAGAGAAATTGCTCCCTGAATGATTACAGACGCATTTAGTTATGAATTATACTTCCAATAGTCTTATTGAATTATGGTATCCCATATTTTATCGATGCCGATTACTTGGTCTCTCTTTATTGTCCTCATATTCTTCGTTTGACTATTATCGCTGATTTAAACGCTGAATAACGCCTATTCTGTTTACTTTTTAAGATTTCCCAAAAGTGTACTTTAATTCTCTTCACTCTAATATATGTATATTTTTTTCCTCCTTTAATTTACGCTTTATTCATATCATTCACCATCTTTATCATAGAATTTGTCAGCGGTTTTCGTCTCCCCGGATTTACACTCGCTTTACCTTGGGGGAAGTGGCGAGAATTTTCGGAAAGATTGTACATGGCAGATGTACGAGAATGATGAATGTTGTGCATCATGTTATCGTTCATAAAAAATAATCTAAATGTCCTAATTTTCATTTGAAGGTTTTTACTCAAAGTAAGTTGAATTAATTCCGAAAATGGACTGTCTAAAAATGGGTTATCTTCTATAAGTATCGTTTCATCTATGGGTTTTTTTTAGAAGAGCGATGCCATACCGGGATACCGTTTCGGAAACACAAGCAGTAGGAGTTCTGAGATTGAAAATGTTTCCTTGTTACTAGAGAAATACTCACTTGTGGGTTCTTGCTTATTTGTCCCTTCCTAAGACATCATTCTGGCCTCAGTCCTGTTAGCAATCCTAAAAATCGTGAAAAACGGCTAATCCATAGCGAATCTTGTTTCGCATAACAACTTGATTTAGACAAACGTGCGAATTTTCGATCTTCCTTCCTCAGAAAATACGTCATGAGTTGGGGATCATCGTTACCCAGTCGTTCAATTAATACTGATTCTTTTTCATTCCCCAACGACAATTCGATTCCTTTAAGGTGGCGATTATCCGTTGCCAAACTTGTAGTCGTTCTCTTTTCCTTTCCAACTCTCTCTTTTTCTAAGCCTCTCTGTCTACTCTTTTCTTTCCCTCTTATAACACTAACTAATTTACTCCTGTCCCCATTGCAGTGTTCATCAATAAGATAAAGTTCGAGTCTCAGACTTTTGTGATAGCTGTCGACTTAATTTGCCCGCTCGGCCATCCAGTTTGATCTTATCCCATCCATATATTTTATGAAAAAGATAATTCTTAATGCCTGATTATTTTACTTTCCAATTTAAAAGTAGTTCCTTTTTTAGGTTCAATTAACTTTTCTGGTGTTTTCGTTGAGTCTTTTCTGTCACCAGTCTCTATCTTCCCAAAGTGCTTCAGTACTGTTTTTATTTAATTAATAATACACTTTAATTTTTACTGCAATTAATTTGAATTCTACGCTGGAGTAACGAAAATATTGGTGATATTTTGACTTTGATGGCAAATAATAGGATTCGGATCGTAATATGGTACTACGATGTAGAACGGACAGTCTTGCACGCAACATGGTGTAATAGCTTAATTCAATTTGGAAAATTATCCTCTAAGATATTTTGGGTGATATTATGGGAAACTTTTAACTCACTACATTCTCGGAGTCTTGGGTCTATGAGGTGTAAAATAGCAATTCATCAATTGAACTCATATTTGATCTTGAGTTTATTCCTTTTAGTAGATTGAATTACTGTGAATTACGATTTAATTTTTAAGAAAGGTTGACATGAATGGTCGGTAGCAATTTTAAAGATTAGGTTGTAGCCCATTATAATCGGATAATACCTCGACTAGTTTTCCCTTGCAATTGCATACAGCTCCGATTGCAAGAAATGCAATATGTAACCATTATTCTATAAAGATGGAACATGGTGTCAGAATCAAATGTTTCGACGCAATTTTAGATGGGATCAAACTTGAGTACGAAAGATACATTAGGAGGATCAGGTGAAAGAAGTCTTCATTGATAAATTTAATATAATAAAACTGATTGAGCAAAATGTATAAGATAAAATGTGTATCTTTTGCAAATTTGCATCTACGTGTTCAGCGTGTTTGAAAATCTTCAAATTCCATCCTCCCTTCTGGGAATTTTTTCAGGGGCATTTTTCAAGCATTCTCATTCGGTGTCTTTATGTTTTTTATTACAAAAATAAAGATCCTTGTTTGCGTCCTCAAGTTCCGCATAGACGGGCGTTGACTATTAGACGTTTAGATTTTAACTGTTTCTCTTTCAATCACATGACCATGCTTGTCGCGAAATAGTAGATGGAATTTCTGCATTGCATCGAGCTTATTTTTGAGAATATTATTATTATATAAACATTATGAAAATTAAGTCTATCAGTTCTCAGAATTGAATACGTGTTTACTCCGAACAGAGAATAGGAGATAACTAGATTCCTTACTCAATTTGATGGGCGTCTGGCAGTGTTGATTGCATTCAGAGCTTAAGGAGAATTTTGCGAATTTTGCCGAAACCAATACAGCAAAGAATCGAAGGGCATTTTCTACGCCAAAATATTTTTAGAGCACTTAGAGTATTATTTTAAAATAAAATGTTATTAATTTTCACCATAAGTATATGATCGCCGTATGTTTTATTGGCTGTCAGTTATTATATCAGGAAACAAATATGAATGTTTAAATCAGCTTCTGAAGAAGTTCTCAGTAGAAAATTCAAAGTGTTTTCTTTCAAGGTGATCTTGATGGTCAGATAGTATGGTTAGAAAATAGTTTATATTTTAATGACAACGCTGATCATAATGGAGCAAGGATTTTCATGCATGCTCCAGTGCCAGAAACGGTAATCAGAGAGTATTTATTTACTCTTACGCTTATTTTTAAATGTATTGCAGCAGTAATGAAAGATACGAGCGTTGTGTACACATATCCATTATTAACAAGGTTTTGATTGGTTTCGTCGCTGCCGAAAGAATCCTCCCCCAGGCTAGGTGCATATCATGCTTTATTGCCTCGGAAACGGAATCCACTCGAAGGAATTTCATAAGGAGATCCTAACTATGGAGAAACAAACTTCTGGAAAGAAACATGGCCCTGGAAAAATAGTCTTGCTGGGATTTATCGTCTTGTTGAAGTTGGAGGGGATGGAGAAGAAATGCCTGCTGAGAGAACCGGACTGGCAGCGGAAACCCCTTCCCCTCCAATTGAAGAGATCTCCAAGCAAAATCGAAAACTTCGGCGGAAAATACTTTTAAAACTGAAGGGAAGAGGGATTTTTAGTCCATTTACATCATTAAGCTCATTTGGGAAACGCTCCCTTTGCCATCCGACTTTTAAGCAAAGCGTGCGCACGAGACGCTTCCGCTAAGGGTTGGAGTGAGCAAAAGTAGTATATATGTGCATAAAAATAAGCCAAAGAACGACGAAAATGATGAGGGACAAGCTAATGACGAGACACTCCCACCGGTATCCCTCTCAATCCCACTTTCTTTGTCTCTTTTTATCGGAAAATAAGGTGTAACTATACCACTCTTCTCCTCTCTGAATGTTGCTAGCGTCTGGAAAGTTTTCTTGAGTACTACGAACCAATCAGGTCCTTTGACTAGAACGGTAGAGGAAGAGGGGGAGAGCAGATCGAGAGGAGTGGCACAAGGGATTCAGCCTGATGAAAATGAAGATTGGTGTAGAATTATTCATGCTGCAAGCTCAAATAAACACTGTGGACCAATATAGAAAAAGTGCATTTGGATATATTAAAAACTAGCATGCCAAATATTTGGTTTCAATTTCATTTTAATATATCAATTTACTCCGTAAATTTTATTTCTTCCCATCCTCAAAAGTTAAGAAAAAACGAAAAAAAGCATTAATTGTTTTAGGTATTTTTTATAATAATGAATTAGGCCAATTCCATAAGTATTATGAAGCCTTTTGTGCTTTAAGTGACTAAAATTAGAACAACTTTTGGAAGAGATCTCATTAAGGAAACTTAGCGAAAAGAACATTTGGCCATATAAAGGAATAAAATTGCTTCTAATCAAAGTTCATATTTTTTAAACGTTATGTTGTTGGCTTTTATAAGATTATTGAACTGGCATTTTTAATTGTTACTCTGTACTTAAGTCGTGAGATTAAAGGGCAATTATCGGTGTTAGGATTAGGTTACTCTAGGAAAAAAAATCAACTCGTTTAGTATTCCTCTGAGGGATGTAATAATACCCGTAAATCGGTAGCCAATTTTTGCATGGAAAATTTGGTAGAACCTTCAAAATAACTTTCTCTCTGCGAAAAAGAACACTTTGGAATCTTATTTGTCGATTCATGTCACATTAGATAAAAATATCCGTATTTGTCATTAAGACCGAAACCTAATTTCTTCGTATGCTCTTTCTTCGTTCGTAATGTTTTTTGTTAAGCTTTCAAATCTTCTTTCTCCCATTTTCTAAGATTATGCCTAACGTTCCCCTCTATTATTCTTCACTTCCACGCACCTTAAAGAAAGGAGTGTCCTCTCTTCTCCTCCACCCACGTAGTCAATGTGTACAGGAAATATCTATAAGTGACAGTCGTAATTTATGACCAGAGTGAAAAATGATATGTTGACTAGCCATTGTTTTTGTGTTCCACTCACACTGCCTATCCATTTCTTTTTCACGTCGTATAGTTTCTCTGGCGTTTTTAATACCATCATACAAGGAAAAATATTATAGTGCAGTAAAACAACAACGCATTTGCTGGGAAAAATATAAATTGAGGCTTTATGACACGCATTCGCATTTTTTCCCGGACGTTCTCGGATATCTTCGGCGTTTCCAGTTCGTGGAAGCTTTTTCAGTGCCATTTAGGCTATTAGTAGGAAACAGATGCTCAATAACACTCACTCAGACTCCAAAGAGCAGGGCTGTCATATTAATGAGATATGCTGCATATTGAGGCCATTTAATCCGTTTTTAGCTCAAGAGATGTTTGTATTGGACAAATATTATTTGTTCTGATCCAAATCTGTTCACAATCAATAGCAATTTTCATTAAAATACTTAATAGATAAACATTAATTAATTTTTAAATTTAAGAGTACACGAATTTCGTCCATTTTCGCGAATAGTGAAATATATATCACGGAAAAGGTTACCGTCGACGTTTAATCTTTATGAGGTATTTGTATCAGATGAAAACTTCGAAACCGGTTCATATTGAAAAGTTATTTTAATTTTGGAATGAATCCCAGTTATATGTATATTTCTGTTTATTTCCGCAATCAGTCAATAGAGCTATATTGTTTATGAAAATATTTTTTAGTTCCCCTACAACATTTCAGACCTCTATTTGTGTCACCTCAACTTTTCTACCTGTAGTGACTACTCAATGTTCGCTGCAGAAGTCTCTTTAGGGTACTTTACTTTAGCAAGTACATGACTTCATTTTATCGTGTAATAATATACCAGAAATGCTCTTTCCTCTCTAGCTCTATAAGATCATCGCTGGCGACAAATAGCACCGACGTCATATTACTCTGCCTCACGACTTCAACCAGTCCCCATTCTCTGCACGTTCATTTTGGGTAGAGAATCCTAAGGATACTTTGGCAATGTAATGGTCCTGAAAGTTACAAAAAACCTGTAAATTAGGAAGGAATTTATTATTAGTGTTTTACACCCCTAGCAAATACAATGTATATCATTATTAATTTATTTTTGTCACATAGATATTAGTTATATTTGGAGAAATTTAAATATATAATCTAATGAAAATCAGTTTATATATTGCGGCAGTGCTTTTGTTGGAATAAAATGGTAAAAGTCAAACTATTAATTGGCATAAATTTTCAGCGCATGCTTTTATAACATCTGCGATGTTTATGCGCTTTACGTTTACGGCAGCATTATCATCTAATTTCAGCACTAGATGGCAAAATTTAAAAAAATCAAACTCGGTTGCTCGTTCCCTCATTTAACTTTTCACTTTGAAAAAAAATCTCCATTTATATGGAAAACCTGAAAATTCATTAAATTTGAAAATCCACAAATAGGAAACACAACATCCCACCGATACCTAGACGAATCAATCGCTACGCTGTCGAACAGCACTCGAAAAAAATGTCTTCGCTGTGTATCGATCTTCCCATATGAGCCTCCTTTCAGAAGTCCTTTTGTTGCCACAGTGTCCTTGGCACGGCACGCACTTAACTCGTGAAATAAAACCTCTCCGCTAATATCGGTCTCTGTTTTGGAAGTAAAGGAAAATAAACAGAATGGGAAGGAAGCGGTATATTTTTTTGCTCGCCACTCTTGGGACTATCGAGACGAGCGGCGGTGGAAGCGACGGTATGGGTGTCATAAATGGACGGAAAGAGTTGGTGAGGAAATGGGAAAAATAGGAATTCGAGACAAGACGCAGAGACGACGCGACCTTTGGGAAATAAGGGTCTCGTCCCCAAGGGAAGGTCCATGCGCCTCAATTACCATTCTCAGACGATGCATGCACTTGAAAACCAAGTGAGGTGACGAGCGGTCAGAAAAGGACCTGAAACCCGGTGGGAGAAGTGTAAGAGGGGGCGGGAAGGATGCGAGATGAGATAGAATAGGAATGCGCTGCTCAGTTCCCTTTCCTACGCACTGAGTGGGGAGAGCGAGATGATGGGATGAAATTGAATGAATGTGTTGGCTTCTTTAAAGAAGCTCGGGGATATAATCGACAACAAAAGAGAAATAGGAAAAACATGTAGTAGAGAGGAATATACGAAGTGAGACATGAGAGATAATAAGGTTGGGGTAGAGAAAGGTGGATAAGGAACTTGGTATGCCGTCGATGGGATGTCATAAGCAGAAGGTGCCGAACTCTTATGAACATAGCAAAGATTTGGAGAGGTCATATTGTTCGCAACCAAAATTATTGAAAGAAAGAACGGGTACTTCTCGATGGGCATTCCACAACAACTCGCATTTACGAAAAGTGAATTATTAGAGAATGTAAACAGCCGACCTTATACAGAAGTTTTCATTCCTTTGCCCATATTTTGCACCTGAAAAGAGAAAACCAGCAATTGTAAATGTACGTATTTCATCGCAGAGAAGTACAGAGTACGCAAAAACCTACCTTAACCGGTATATTACCTAACAATACAACAACTCTAACGGTAAAATATCGTAGTATGTGCTACAATTGACAACCACAAGGAGGAAGAAGTCGATAGGATGTATGATGAGTTAGAGGATATAGTCGCGAGTGTTCCTGCAGGGAAACATTTGATAGTGATGGGGGATTGGAATGCGACGGTAGGCGAAGGAAGAGATGGTGGTGAGGTGCGGGACTATGGGTTAGGCACGAGGAATGAACGCGGGGAGAAAGCAATTGAATTCTGCAGGAGACAGGGGTTAGTCATCACTAACACATGGTTTAGACACCACAAAAGGCGTAGGTATACATGGAAAATGCCAGGTGACTCAGAAAGGTATCAGTTAGATTATATTATGGTTAGGCACAGGTTTAGGAACAGTGTGATAAATTCGCACAGTTTCCCAGGAGCGGATGCGGACTCTGACCACAATTTAGTTGTTATGAAATGTAATGTTCGTTTCAAGAAGATAAGGCAAGGGCGGCGGGTTAAAAAATGGAATTTAGAAGCAGTAAATGAATTAACGAGGAAGGAGTATCAGGAGGCTGTAGAGAAAATGATGGATGACGGTAAAGAACTGAGTGCTATCGAAGAAAAATGGGGATGTATCAAGAAAGGGATATTGGAAGCCGCTAAAGACACTATAGGAACCGTTAACGGGAAAAGGATAAGGAAACCATGGGTAACGGATGAGATGATTGCGAAGATGGATGAGAGAAGAAGATGGAAAAATGTAAACACAGAGTTAGGCAAAATGAAGTACAAAGAGTTAAAAAATAAATTGAGAAGGGCCACAAATAAAGCAAAAGAAGAATGGTGGAAAACGCAATGCGAGGATATGGAAAGTTTACAGAAGAAGGGTGAAATTGGTGCTCTATACAGCAAGGTTAAGTTATTATCGGGAAGTAAGAAGGTAAGAGCTGTGCTAACAGTTAAAGATAAATGGGGTAAGATAATAGTTGAACCAGGAAAAATCCAAGAGAGATGGAAGGAATATATAGAAACACTGTATGGTAAAGAACTTAGGCCGACAAGGTTAGACATAGAAAAGGAACATGACGTAGAAGAAGATAGCTTAGGTCCAGGCATACTCGACGATGAAATAGAAAGGGCATTAAAGGAGATGAAAGCAAATAAGGCTGTGGGGTTGGACAATATTCCTGTAGAAATGTTGAAATGGTTAGGGAAAGGTGGGAAAAAGGCCATATATGGACTGATTCGTAGTATCTATGAGGAAGGAATCTGGCCGGAAGATTTTGTGAGATCGGTGTTAGTTCCTATTCCAAAAAAGGCAAAGGCTTCGTCATGTGAGGATTACAGAACAATAAGTTTGATATCCCACGCAGCTAAAGTTATTCTCAGGATCATCAACAAAAGGATAGAGAGTAAGGCAAATGATTACTTAGGGGATGATCAGTTTGGGTTCAGGAAAGGAAGAGGTACGCGTGATGCCATTGCAGTTATGAGATCACTAGTCGAGAGGAATATAGAATACAATCAGGACGTTTTTGCCTGTTTTGTAGATTTCGAAAAAGCGTTTGATAGAGTGAATTGGGAAAAATTAATGCGAGTATTGCAGAAAATAGGAATGGATTGGAGGGACAGGAGACTGATCCGCAACCTGTACATGTCTCAGACTGCTCAGGTGCGAGTGGGGAACGGAGAGTCCGGATGGGCAGTGTTAGGAAGAGGTGGTTAGGAAGAGGTGTAAGGCAGGGTTGCCCATTGTCACCGGTACTGTTCAACGTATATGTAGGGGAAATGATTAAAGAGGCATGGGAAGAACTGGAGGTAGGAATGAAAGTCGGAGGGGAATTCGTAAAATCGGTTAGGTTTGCTGATGACCAAGCATTAGTTGCTCAGTCAGCCAAGGGGTTGCAAGCATTGTTGAGTGAATTGGAGGTTCAGTGCGATAAATATGGGATGAGAATCAATATTAATAAAACAAAGGTTATGCGATTTTCCAGAAAGAAAAAGGCTAAGCTAAATATTAAATTAGGCGGGGAAAAAATAGAGCAGGTAGAACAGTTATCATATCTCGGAAGTGTTTTGGACCAACACGGTCAAAGTGGTAGGGACGTAAGGAGAAGAATTGCGCTAGGCAAGGAGGCTTTCTCAAGGAGGAGGGAGTTGATGACGGAGACGTTGAGTAGGGATGTTAAGACAAGACTCGTAAAAACTCTGATATGGAGCGTAGCTATGTACGGCGCGGAAACGTGGTCGCTGAAGCAGGAGGATAGACGTAGATTGGAGGCTTTTGAAATATGGGTGTGGAGAAGAATGGAAAAGGTGAAATGGACCGAAAGGAAAACAAATGAGGAAGTACTAGAAATGGTGGGGGAGGAGAGGGGTTTGTTGAGAGAAATCCTATGGAGGCAGGAAAAATGGATGAAGGGCGTATTGAGCGGTAGTGGAATGTTGAAGAGGGTAATAGAGGGAAGAATGTTGGGCAAGCGAGGTAAGGGTAGGAACAGGATAGGGATGTTGGACGAGATGAAGGGAGGAAAGAAGTACACCGAGATGAAGAGGGACCTGATATAGATTAGTTTGCTAGGTGGGGAGTCACAAAATGTTTGTTTGATAGTTGGGTCCATCCAAAAACCTACCTTAACCGGTAGATTACCTAAAAAATATATATATATATATATATATATATATATATATAAGAATATTTATATATATAAGGAACTACTGCTGAGGGAGAAATTTCCAGAAGATGCCGACAGATCAATATTGGTCTCTATTCCAACGATTCTAAATTGGTTCCCAGAATTATGAACAGGAGAATGGAAAAGAGGGTAAATGCTTAATAAAGGAATGATCAGTTTGTGTTCAGGAAGGGAAGAGACACTTGTGATTTCATAGCATTAATGAGGTAACTACTAGAGAGGAACATTGGATACAGCCAAGATGTATTTGTTTGCTTCGTAGATTTTGATAGAGTGAATTGGGTAGAAATACCTTCTATGTTGCAGAAAATAAGAGTTAATTTGAGAGATAAGAGGCTAATCCACAACATGTACACGTCTAACACTGCTCAGGTGGGAGTGGCGGATGGGTCTGGATGGGAGGTGTTAGGGAGAGAAGTACGGCAGGGATGTCCGTAATCGCCTGTGATTGTCAACAAAAGAACTGGAGATGGGAATAAAAGTCTGAAAGTCATGATATCACTTAAGTTTGCGGATGACTAAGTTTTAGTTTTTCAGTCAGCCAAGGAGTTACAAGCATTACTGAGGGGACTGGAAATTCAGTGGGATGGATATGGGATGACAATAAATGTAAACAATTTAAAAAGCTCTGCCGTTTTCTATGGAGAGAAAAGCTAAGCTAAATATTACAATATGATGGCAGCAACTAGAGCAGAGATATCAGTTTACCTATCTGGGAAATATTCTGGGTCCAAATGGTCGAAGTAGTAGGGACATAAGAAGAGGAATTTAGGCAAAGAAGCTTTCACAAGATGGAGGAAATTGATGACAGGGATGTTGATTAGTGATGTTAAGAAAAGGCTCGATAAAACGTTAATATCGATGGTGGTTATATGCGGAGTGGAAACATGGTCACCGAAGTATGATGATACACAAGCACAAAGACTGGAGACTTTCGAATGTGGACGTGTAGAAAGATGGAGAAGGTAAAATGCGAAGGTGCTAAGCATGGTGGGGAAAGAATCTAAAGGAGGCAGGAAATATGAATGCAGATCATTTTGATTGGCGATGGCATGTTGAAGTGTGATACAGGAGAGAACCTTTGACAAACGAGGAAGAGGAGGAATAATACAGGTATGATAAAAGGTATGAGGAGAGAAAGAAGATACGCGGAATAAAAGAAGGGTTTGTTGTAGTTTTGAAAGTCAGGTTGTGTATAATTAGAAGGAACAAATAAATGTATCGTTGTAACGTCAATATACTATAGTCTGTGTCAACTCAGAAGCTACCTTAAGGTAGAATACCAAATTATAAGTAATGGTGGAGCTGAGTGTGCCCAGAAAGGCTTGCCCGAGAATCGAACCCGGGACCTTCCAGTCAGTAGTCCAACACTCTGTGTATGTATCCCGCATAGACAACGACATGGTGGAATGGCTTGTGCGGGCGGGGGCAATTCCAATTGCTCCTGGTAGGGTCACTCGTGTCAAACGAGAGATAGTCCGTTTTGCGTCTGTTCCTCGTTGAGGCAGCTGCAAAGATGTCGGTATATGACGGTAGGGGATGAGATGTCAGTGAATTAGGGAACTGTGGTTAATTAACATGGAATGACCGAGGGGAGAAACAATTTAGTGCGGCAAGAGACAGGGTTTAACCATACGACTTGCACTTGGTTTAATTACATTATATTATTAGGTAGACAAGCAAAATGACTGAGCATTCGGAAAGATATGTCTATTGTGGAGTTAGCTACAGATATAGGAACAGGGTCATAATTTCATATAGTTTCTTTGGTGCGGAATGCGGATTCAGTTCTTGCTAATGAAGTGTGTCGTCAGATTCAAGAGGACACAAAAGGAAAGACAGTTAAGTTAATAATGCTTATACGAGTAGTAAAATAAGCTATCAATAAAAAGTAATCAAATAAATATAATAAATAAAAATATAAGCTTAAATCGGAATGATAAGAAAGTAGTATCAGGCTTTAGAGAACATCATTGGTATGAACAGCGATGCAGGCAGTTTATAAGAAAGATGATAACACATTAAAAAAGGGATTTTTAAAAACATACCGACGGAACAGCAAATAGAAAAAGCACAAAAGGCCATGGCTAGACTAAATGATTCAAGAGATAGAGAAGTAAATGGAAGTTTCAAAACACAAAATTATGCAGAAGAATGTACAAATAAATAAACAATAAACTGAGGCGGGATAAATAGGGCAAAAGAGGTGTGGTGGAATAAGTGGTGTGAGGATGTGTAAAATTTACAAGGTAAGGGTGAAAGTGCTGTGCTGCACAAGAAGGGGAAGGCACTGTCAGGAAATAAGATGAGAAAATCTTTGAAACAATCAAAGCTAAGTCAGGGATATTATAAACCGAGCCAGGGAAGATTAAATAATAATGGAAGGAATACATAGAGGTACATGTACTACGAGATAAAAACATGAGACCAGTAGCTTTGCAGATAGTGAATGCCCGAAGGACATAGAAACTTTACATACATATGTCAGGATACTCAGGTGCAAGAGGCGGATGGATAGCGTTAGGAAAAGGAGTACGACTTTGATGTTCATGATCACCTGTGCTATTTAGCGTACGTACATGTGGAAATGGCAAAAGACACATGGAGAGAATAGGATATAGAAAAGAAAGTCGATGGGTAGTTCATAAAATCGGTTAGGTCTGCAGATTACGAAGCTTAAGATAGCTAGTCAGACAATGTGTTGCAAGTCTGGTATTGCTGCATTTAAACATCGTTGAAATATATATTGAATGAGAATAAATGTTAACAAGACAAATATTATGCAGTTTACGTATAATCTATAATCCTCGAAGAGGCGAAGAAATATTATGGTAACGGAGTGGCACATATGTTTTAGTTTTGTCGTAGAATCTAACCATTTTGTTTGATTTTCAGTTTTTCTTTTAATTGCAGCTACAAAAGTTTAGATTAGTAATTGAGAGTAATAAGTACAGTTCTGTTACCTGTAAATTATATCCTTGTATTGTGGGTGAATTGAAGCTCTGTCATTGCTTGAGGGTAACGTGTGTCACCATAGTATTTTGTCCCCATCATTATAGGTGTTCTTGAGTGGAATTATTTTGAATAATTCCCCAGCACTCTTCTGGAAAAAGTACTTTGTGAAAACGCTTTATAAAAATCTCTAATCATTGAAACCCTGTCGCACCGGCTGAACATTTTGGCATAAACATTGGAGGAAATTTCAAATGTAAAAGGGGTGAAATATGACAAAGTACATTTTCAGTATCCGGATAGGGTAAATCTATGCCGTAGGTCTCCTTTAATTACAGGAGTCATCCGTGTGAATGAATGTTAGTGTGAGAGATGGAGTAGGAAAGCACCTGTGACATTCAGCATATGAGTAATGCTAGAGAACCTCAGCTGCTCCGTTGATGACGGTCGTCCGTCGCTTGCAACTCTTTCCATATGCCCTTCTTGTCATAAGGCATTCCGTTCTCGTGGTGGATATTTATGATTAAAGAAAGACAAGTCCAGGTTTATTTTACTGCTTTCCTTCTTTCTCCATTCGTTTAAATGTACATTTAGAGAGTGTTGGATATACAAAAAATATATTTTTGCCGTGAGTCAGTTTAAATAATAAGTTAACTTTTACCTTATGACCGACATGATGACTATGCTAATGGATAATCAATGAAAGAAGATGGCCGTCACAAAAAGAAATCAAGAAACCAAAAAGAGTAATTTGATAAATTAGTTCGTATTAAAATGAATTTTTATAGGTATAAGGATTCGCCGTAATCTAAAACATCCCATATCATTGCAAGTGGAATGAAAAAAGTAATTCTCAATAAATACTTCTGGCTTATTCATTAATTGGAGACTACCATGCTTCAATGAAACTTGTGCGCTCCGGTTGAATTTAAGGGTTCATAATGCGTTGTTGAATGTTAACGGGCTATGCTTACATTCTTCAGTGAAGTTAGCAATCTTTACTAATTTCTAAAAGCTGTTGCTCATAGATCTCTAGGGAATAACATTTTATATAATGCCCTGTTGTAAAAACGGCTGGTCTAATACCATGAGTCAATTTATAATATATGCCGAGATTAAATGCACCCAGAAACTTTAGTCTCCTGTTTTTCAGCAAATCCAAGAAGGAATTGTAATCATGCAGCAAACGTGATACGGATGAAAAATGAGAGAGGGAGCGCAAAACCAGGCGAATAAAGAATGACGAATGGTCAAGAGATTTACGGCAGAAGAACCATGGACAGGATGTGGAGCAGCGATTCCGGAAATGAAAGGGTAGTTAATATTTAACAGGAGTAGGACTTCGAAAGATAACCAAATTAGAAATAAATAAAATGGCTGTGATGAGGTGGGGAATTCGATTAATATGCGGAGGACGATAACAACAAAAGGTCAGCAATGACAAGGAGAGATGGAATACAGGGAGGAAAGGAACTTCATTAAAGCGACTCCCACTGGGACCATTAGCGATTTTTAGCCAGTCACCGAGAATCCCATCGTATCCGTTTTTATTTCAGCAATCCTGCGAGAATAGGGAGGCGCGACAAAAAGAGGTAGTTGGCTCTAGAGTTACTATACGATATGATGAACGGTAATAAACGGTGATAGAAGTGGTAAGAAACTGCCTGAGACAGATTGCTTTCCAACGTTATTACTAGTGGGTTTGCAGAGGTCAACTGAATTCAGTAACATCTCGCGAATTGGTTCATCAAAGATGGCATGCGAATACTTTAGGTACTCTCCCAGGAGATTTCAAAATTCTGGAAATCGCTTCACCCTTGTCGCAAAAAGTATTTAAACTCTTAATCACTATGCGACATGAAATCGAATTACGTCGAACAACCGTATAAAAAAGCAGATATATCATAAATTACTAAATACCGTTTGAAACTGCATGATGTTTGAATAATGCTTATGATAAAAACTTATCATAATTTGGTATTCTACCTTAAGGTAGCTTCTGAGTTGACACAGACTATAGTATATTGACGTTACAACGATACATTTATTTGTTCCTTCTAATTATACACAACCTGACTTTCAAAACTACAACAAACCCTTCTTTTATTCCGCGTATCTTCTTTCTCTCCTCATACCTTTTATCATACCTGTATTATTCCTCCTCTTCCTCGTTTGTCAAAGGTTCTCTCCTGTATCACACTTCAACATGCCATCGCCAATCAAAATGATCTGCATTCATATTTCCTGCCTCCTTTAGATTCTTTCCCCACCATGCTTAGCACCTTCGCATTTTACCTTCTCCATCTTTCTACACGTCCACATTCGAAAGTCTCCAGTCTTTGTGCTTGTGTATCATCATACTTCGGTGACCATGTTTCCACTCCGCATATAACCACCATCGATATTAACGTTTTATCGAGCCTTTTCTTAACATCACTAATCAACATCCCTGTCATCAATTTCCTCCATCTTGTGAAAGCTTCTTTGCCTAAATTCCTCTTCTTATGTCCCTACTACTTCGACCATTTGGACCCAGAATATTTCCCAGATAGGTAAACTGATATCTCTGCTCTAGTTGCTGCCATCATATTGTAATATTTAGCTTAGCTTTTCTCTCCATAGAAAACGGCAGAGCTTTTTAAATTGTTTACATTTATTGTCATCCCATATCCATCCCACTGAATTTCCAGTCCCCTCAGTAATGCTTGTAACTCCTTGGCTGACTGAAAAACTAAAACTTAGTCATCCGCAAACTTAAGTGATATCATGGCTTTCAGACTTTTATTCCCATCTCCAGTTCTTTTGTTGACAATCACAGGCGATTACGGACATCCCTGCCGTACTTCTCTCCCTAACACCTCCCATCCAGACCCATCCGCCACTCCCACCTGAGCAGTGTTAGACGTGTACATGTTGTGGATTAGCCTCTTATCTCTCAAATTAACTCTTATTTTCTGCAACATAGAAGGTATTTCTACCCAATTCACTCTATCAAAATCTACGAAGCAAACAAATACATCTTGGCTGTATCCAATGTTCCTCTCTAGTAGTTACCTCATTAATGCTATGAAATCACAAGTGTCTCTTCCCTTCCTGAACACAAACTGATCATTCCTTTATTAAGCATTTACCCTCTTTTCCATTCTCCTGTTCATAATTCTGGGAACCAATTTAGAATCGTTGGAATAGAGACCAATATTGATCTGTCGGCATCTTCTGGAAATTTCTCCCTCAGCAGTAGTTCCTTATATATATATATATATATATATATATATATATATATATATATATATATATATATATATATATATATATATATATATATATATATGTATCTCTTTTTCGTGTTATCTGTTTTATTCTGTGTTCTATTGTGCACATATATATATATATATATATATATATATATATATATATATATATATATATATATATATATATAGATGATTTCTTCGAAGTAACACGGAAGTGTTGAAAAAAACTTAGACAGTAACACACAGCACGAGAACTCATAAAAAGAACACAATAATATCTTGATAATTTCGACGGACTCGAACTCTGTCTTCTTCGGAAGAGTCATATCTTATCTTCCGAAGAAGACGGAGTTCGAGTCCGTCGAAATTATCAAGATATTATTGTGAGTGTTCTTTTTATGTGTTCTCGTGCTGTGTGTTACTGTCTAAGTTTTATATATATACATTTTTATATATGTATATATATAAATATTAATTAACATGAAAATAGATATAAGGAAAAGGGATAATGACGGATGAAGGACGAATGCAGGAGAGGTGAAGAAGGCGGAATCAGGCAGAATCACGAGCGTAAAAATATTTCCTAGACCAGGATTTGAACACCGGATCTTCCACTTGCCGGGCGGATGCTCTAGTCCTTAAGGTGTCTAGGAATTATCAGATAACAAGTTGCCCCTAATCGATTGTATGATGGTTTCATTCACGGAAAACAGATTCAAAAGGCACCTATTTCATAAGACTAGTTATGGGAATGGTATCACCTAATTGCATGAAAGACATTACATTATTCATTGTTTCATGCGTGCTGATTCGTTGTGTAAAACGACCCCATTTCCAAAATTCTTTGGGAACAGGGAGATGTGGATAGAGCTATTTTTTCCCAAAATTACAGATCTCGTAGGTATTCGGGGCAGCATTGAGACTTGAGAGACTCCCAGCGAAGGGGAAGGTTTTGACGCATTGAAAGAAAAGATAAAAGAATCGCCTTGGTAAGGAGAAATGCATGGAGAGAAGAGATGGATCGAAAGTGGGAGAAGGTTTTGTGAGTTGGAGTGGAAGATGGGCATGAGACAAGAATGTGAGAAACGGGAAAGCATTGGTGAGAGCAACCACGTCTACATACACGCACATGTACACGTATACAGGCGTATGGGTGTATATCAGAACAATACCGAATATGTACCTGAATAAAACTTGCTAGTAGCGGGATAGGAGCCACTATTCTTTCACCTTTTGAAGTTTATTTCATTTTTGGCAGATTCCTTAAACTCTGAGGCAACCCTAGCAGAGGGATGACTTAGGAAATGCAGTACAGAGTGAGGATAAATAGACGTTATCACTATTTCTAAGACAATAACCATCGGTATCTCCTTAATGGTCTTTGCCGATCTCTTTGTGTAAATTAAAATAGGTAAAATTAAAATTCGAAATTATAATTAAATATTTATTTAAATTCAGGTTTCAGTTCTTTGGACAATATTAGTGTTCAAATACCTAGAGAAATATGAACCACATGAATTTTAACCGAATCAATGGACCGCATGTTGATAAAACGTTGGCAGAATGAGATTTTGCTTTAAAATGAATCTAGCCGAAATATTAATTGAGGAGTTAAATGTTGATTGGGGATAAGGTGAATGTTACTTTTTAAAATGCATTTAACACGTTCAATCAGTTTGCACTACGACATAATCAAACATACAAAATGCGTATAAATATAGTTTAATATCACTATGAAATGAATGAACTGAAGGACAATTTCAAATTAATGAAAACTTCTTATGTGGTATTATCAAATATTTATTTAATTCAAGGGTCTGCGTAACATCATCTTTTATTTTTGTTCTAAGGCGAACTACAACTTGAATATTCTTTGCATCAATCTTGAAGATTTGAACAATTAAAAATAGCATTTTAAATTCTGCAAAAACAAAGAAACTTTCCATTACGTGTGTAAGAAACATTCACTGCCAAACAATGCATAAAACTAATGTATGAAATGGTATTTCCCCGGTGAGTTGAAGCCTTCGCCGATTTTCTTCAGAGGCCAGGATTTCCCCTAGTCTAATTTCCCCGGGTCAGGAAACCCTAAACCAATGGCAAACTCGCAAAGACTTCACCGTATAAAACTAATAGTAAAAAATTAATAATCAATTGCTTGTGCGTTGCATATTGTATTTTCATTGGTCATAGTATACTACAAGTAATAAAGTACATGAATACCTGTACATATCAAAATCAATGAAAGGCACCATGCTTTTCAGAATAATTTCCACCTGTTTTTTAAACCCTTTTTCAGTATAAAATAAGAGGTCAGATATACAAGTATCTCTTGGAGAGTATTTTATTTTACAGTAATCCCGAAAAGGCAATTTACATTACGCTTAATAAATATTAAGCACTATACAAAGCAAACGGTAACCAGGAAAATGTTTCGAAACGCTCCATGGTGATAACCTACGGTAGAATTTTGTATCATTTGTGAATAATCTTTTAATTGTATGCAACCGACAATATTTTTATCTGCCCAATCACGTATTTTTAATGTCTTGTTAAATCTTTTTACGAGGCTTCTTATGCTGAGCTAATAGCTTTCCGTTGAACGGTGGCCTGGTTTCGCTTCATCCCGCATCTCACGACGACGCGTACTCAGAATGATAAATGAATCTTATGGCAAATATAGAGCTTGGAGTATGATGAAATCATTCCAAAATCTGGTCCCATTTGGCGTTCACGAAATCTTTGTAGAATCCACAGTGTGTAAACAATTCGGGCATATATTTATATTAGTGAGTACAAGTATATCAACTTCAGAAATAAGGCGAAATTCCGAATTTGGTAATTTCGGGAAGACTAACCTGGAAACAGTCCTGTAATCTCGTTTCTCATCTCCGCTTCCCTGAATAAATCGTCTTCCTCATAAACTAACGAGGAAAACTCGATTTTCACTCCGGGACAAAATTTCATTATCAATGTAGAATGTCCAGTCCTCTACTATGAATCGAATTCTTTTTGCTCAGGGGGTTTATTAATAAATCTCATCATTTGACACAAAATCGTACCTTTAGGCAAAAATTGTAGTATTTTTTTTTATTTTTTGCCTAAGAGATGGTGTTGGAGGATGTGATGTGGTAACTTGACATTTATTTTCGACTACCAAAAGAGCAGACTGACATCAGCACAGAAGAAAGGAAAGTTTTGGAAGAATGAAAGGATGCCTAACACAGCAATGTAGACGGAGCACTAAGAGTTTAAGAGGACGCATGGCCCAAGGATATTCATAAATATGTGGGAACGGGGTGGGGATAGGCTAGAAAGAAGTCAGGTGGTAGAAGGAGAGCGGGAAGTGTTGTACGCACTCGGGAGAGAAGACACGCACCTTGGGGTGAGTTGGAGGTGGGGAAGTGGTCGGGGAAAATAAGAAGATAAAGGAAGTGCTTTTTAGCTGGATGGGATAGGGAAGCCGAGGGAGGGGCTGGCGAGGAGATGCGGCATCGGGGAGATGATGGGTTAGGGAAACGGAGGGAAGAATCCCCGTGGGGCGGAATGCAATGGGGGCGAAATGGAGAAGTCTCGTTGAACTCACGGGGTGCGCCGTGGGAGTTGGAACGATGCACGCACACCGAGGAGGGGGAGCAAATGGCGCCGCGTCTAACTTCGCCGCAGGTGGTTGACCGCGTACACTTTCTTCGCCATCACCGAGCACTTCGAATCCTAGCACTATGCGGCTTTTGCGAATACCCTCACTTTTCAAGCGGAGAGATTAGGGAAACGAGCGGTCCACGTTTATTGCCGCATATCCGTCCTTCCATTGTGATGACAAGACTCGCAAAATGCTTTAGTTGTCGTAGTCGCCTTAACTCATTTTTATGTATAATCTCTAGCAATTTTGGAGGCATTTTGAGACTGAAACATTTTGAATGTATATAAAGCTGCGTGTTAAGACCATGGTGGTTTGATAGCACATTGCTCTCCGTAATCAAATTTCAGCATATTTTCCATGGTCGATGTTTTAGACCAAGTAGATGACCCGCTGGTAAATACCGCAATGTTTGTGCAAAGTTTTTTGCAAAGGGTTCTATCCTTTATAGACATCACCATCTGTTATTTATTCTAATTGAGCAATCGTACTTTTATAAAGTATACTAATGCTATGTAGCGCTTTCTGTGCAATGTAGCTGTAACTTTATTATGAAATTTTACTTGTACAATGTTTTTTATCATCTTCCTAAGCCTAAATGTACTTCATAAAAAATGGTTTTCAAGGTAGCCGCTGGCTCTGGTCATACCGTGTTAAAATCTTAAGATCGCGCGCATTTACTATTACTTTGGTTACCATGGTAATTACCAGAGTAATTATATTTGATTCGTATTTAACTCTGGGAGCAAGTGTGGTCTATATCATGTATTATAGTTGCGGTCGTTTTG
>CM073772.1:67720572-67918072 GCA_037158775.1 Hetaerina titia | reverse complement strand
TGAAGATTTCTAAGATTAAGTTTTTTAGATAGATACACGGCCCTGGAGTTATACTTCTGACACCGAAGGGATTATTAACACCTACACTCAGCACATACGACCACCAGAATGAAATAAGAGAGATGATCACATGATGGATGAAATGCTCGTTTTAATCGCAAACTTATCGCAGTTTTAACTAACCCGCACAGTACCGCAATTCTTTTGACGCAGTCCTTTTTCCTTTATTTAACAGAGGCTCCTTTAAAACTTAAAATTCCATTCAATCAGGTATATAAATGCTAGTGGTTTGAAACCTTGTCTCACTTATGTGGTGACTTCAGATGCGTGATGTAGGTCATACGCAATACACACTATTTGCCGTCTGGGCCTGACCAATTTGATTTGGAGGAAATCAACTCGTAAGAAGCATTCTCTTCATTATTTTATAGATCTGTTCGTAATTATAATTGTTAATTTTGTATATGAACTCTTTTTGCCTTTGTGCGTGGCAGAAATTTCGCTAAGGCACAGCAATAGTTCAAAATATTTTAAATTTATCGTTACCTTCTCAAATGTTTGCGTTTTTGGGTCGTCAATTAATAATTCTAATTTAAGCTTAGATCAGCGGCGCGCTTCTTGTATGAATTGTCACAGTCATTCGCTGTGAGTGCATTCTATCTTAGTTGGCACCCGAGCATTTCCATCCTTCCAACATTTTATTTTGTGCCAAAATATTCGAATGGGCACGGAAAAGATTCTCGGCCAAGGGAAGTGACTTCCGTGACATGTTATCTCATTTCGCTGTTTTTAAAGGGTTGCTGGAGTTTCGGAGTAGATGGTCTTAGGGAGGGCTGGGAGATGGCTACATGGAGGAGAGATGTTCTCGTGCACCTCAGTGTCTCTCCTATTTTGGTTTAGAAAGAGGGACGCAGAAACAAGAGATTTTCAGAGGAAAGCTCCGGGGAGCCGGCTGCCTGGCTTTAAAGATGAAAGCTGCTAATGAGCAGGATTAAAGCAATCGATTTGTCTGCTAATTAAAGGGAACGCTTTTTTGCGGGCAGGCTCGTCTGAGGAGATAGCATTGAAAGCCCTTCACCAGAGCAATACCCTTCCGTTTTGTATGAATCAGTGAGCGTCTGGAGTGTATGATTAATGTTTAAGAATTCCATACTGCTTATTACCCTAACAATGGTCCCATTTTTTGCTTATTTGAAAAATGTTTTAATTCGGTGTACTGGAAGTCTGTTTGTTTGCTGCAAACCAATATCTCACGGAACGCTCCAGTTTCCTACTCTATCATAAAGTAGCACTGTCATATAATTGAATGATGCATTGGTCAGACTTCATGGGACCAATGAGTATTCAATTTAATGAAAATCATGGAGAATTATTTTGAGAATATGTATTATATATATATATATATATATATAATTATATATGTGTATATATATATATATATTTTCAAACTTGAAAATCCCGCCATACGGCGCACAAATATTCATTCAAACAGAAATAGGTATAAGGAAAGGGGATAGGAAAACACATAAAAGGCGAACACAGGACATGTGGGGAAGGCGGTTTTTGAGCAGATCACGAAAGTAAAAATATTTCCTTATCCCGGATAAGGAAATATTTTTACTTTCGTGATCTGCTCAAAAACCGCCTTCCCCACATGTCCTGTGTTCGCCTTTTATGTGTTTTCCTATCCCCTTTCCTTATACCTATTTCTGTTTGAATGGATATATATATATATATATATATATATATATATATATATATATATATATATATATATGTGTGTATAATCTTGAAAATGACGCTCTCCGGCGACGCACAAACACACAAACAAACACTGAGATAATAAATATTACACACACAGAAACATAAAAGAAGGACACTTACAGTAGATATTTACGTTTCGACGGCCGTGCCGTCGAAACGTAAATATCTACTGTAAGTGTCCTTCTTTTATGTTTCTGTGTGTGTAATATTTATTATCTCAGTGTTTGTTTGTGTATATATATATAATAACTTACTGTCTGAATGAGAATTCCTGAAAGAATATACACGGAAAGATGTTAACAATAAATCTTTGGATATTTTATGCCGTACTGATAATAATTTATGTACATTTTGTTGTGTCAAAAATATGGCCTTCATAAATATTTTTAAAAATATCGTCGCCAGCCTTATTGTTAATAATGAATTCTAATTAGAGGGATGTAACTACACACGATGGATAACGTAGAATGCCTCTTGGGTGCGGAAGGCGATATAATTTTCTGTGGAAGGAAAAATTCCCAGGGAAAAAAAACCTCATTTATCGAACGCACGAGTGCCGTTTATTAGAAATACATGGGTGACCACAAGGACCCGTGAGACAAACCTACAGCTTAATGAATATAATGACCAAGCATCCATTGTAGGAACCCAAAATATATTGAATTTCCCTCATATAATGCCACATGAAATGCGAAGCCCAGAACCGCGGGCAATGGAGGACATCCGGTGGCATACTGTCGGAAAACAGTTCCGCTCGAGAGAAAGATTGCGTCATGTTGTCAATGTTATAATGGTGGCTGAGCAATGTCAAAACATTTCATTATTTCCTTCTTCACTTTCCACTTGGAGATTCAGCGCGATAAATATGGGATGAGAATCAATATTAATAAAACAAAGGTTATGCGATTTTCCAGAAAGAAAAAGGCTAAGCTAAATATTAAAATAGGCGGGGAAAGAATAGAGCAGGTAGAACAGTTTACATATCTCGGAAGTGTTTTGGACCAATACGGTCGAAGTGGTAGGGACCTAAGGAGAAGAATTGCGCTAGGCAAGGAGGCTTTCTCAAGGAGGAGGGAGTTGATGACGGGGACGTTGAGTAGGGATGTTAAGACAAGACTCGTAAAAACTCTGATATGGAGCGTAGCTATGTACGGCGCGGAAACGTGGTCACTGAAGCAGGAGGATAGACGTAGATTGGAGGCTTTTGAAATGTGGGTGTGGAGAAGAATGGAGAAGGTGAAATGGACCGAAAGGAAAACAAATGAGGAAGTACTAGAGATGGTGGGTGAGGAGAGGGGTTTGTTGAGAGAAATCCTATGGAGGCAGGAAAAATGGATGAAAGGGGTATTGAGCGGTAGTGGAATGTTGAAGAAGGTAATAGAGGGGAGAATGTTGGGCAAGCGAGGAAAGGGTAGGAACAGGATAGGGATGTTGGATGGGATGAAGGGAGGAAAGAAGTACACCGAGATGAAGAGGGACCTGATATAGATTAGTTTGATAGGTGGGGAGTCACAAAATGTTTATTTGATAGTTGTGTCCATCCAAAAACCTACCTTAAACGGTAGATTACCTAATAATAATAATATATACACACACATTCAAACACGAAATCCCGCCATACGGCGAACAAATATTCATTCACATAGAAATAGATATAAGGAAAGGGGAAAGGAACACACTTAAAGGACGAACACAGGAGAAGTGGGGAAGGCGGAATCAAGCAGACCACTAATGTAAAAATATTTTCCTCTACCGGGACTTTTGTATATATATTTGTATAATGTATATTTTATTCCATACTCATCAATATCTATACACATATGACCTATTCCCTTTTAGAGAGAACTTTTACTTAATAAATTGTTAAATATAGTAATCATTTTTCTCTCTTAAATTTGTTTAGAATTAGCAACATTTATGACTTATTACATCTCCTTTGCTAAGGAATCTGAATTATTTTTTGGGGAGTTCAAATAAAAATACTGTGAAATGATATACTTTTTTCCGAATCTCCCTCCTCTGCCTTCATATTCACACTTTTTACAAATATTTCGTTTCCTCACCACGTTCACTTTTACGCTTAAAGATTTCCAGTCAATGATTAAATCATTCACTTGTTTTCCATCACGTAAACCTTCCACCATCACGTTGATCCATTTTGCAAGAGAAATCAAACACAAGTCCCTCATAAGAACAGAGACCTAATTTAGGAAATATTTTATTGTTCCTGAATCTTTTAGCTTCCCAATAGCGCCACACCCACGATGTATAAATGTTACGATCAGCACTTCTACTTTCGAATGCATCGATGTACTGACATCGAATCGAATCTCGATCGAATCAAGACTGCAGAGTGAATTAAATTGGGGAGAAGGCTCTCTTTTTAAATTCACTATGCACAATAACGCTATAGTAATCAACAAAAAATTTCGTTTTACACGCAGGAGCTCACCTTGTGCTAGAAAGCCTACTTGGAATGAAATTAATTCATGAGTGCCAGTGGATTAGTATTTTTTCCTGTGTCTATTGATTCTCAAAAAATGTCACTGATTGATTGTAGTCGGGTTATCCCGAGGCGTACCCGGGCCTTCTAGTCAATAGCCGAACTCTATAATTGCAAAGCTACCGCGACCTGTGATAAATTAAACAAGTACAAAAATGTTCATGTTCCATAAGGTTGGAAATGAAGAATTTATTATGGCTTACCATAACGCCATGCTTGCCTTCAGCAATAATATTATCCTAATTACATATTCCTCCGAAGCTCTTTTAGCATTGAAGGAAGTTATCATGCTATAAGGTTGGACGGCAACTGTTAACAGGATTTTCATAATTATTTTTAATGCAGGTAATTTTAATGAGTTCACTTGTATAGTTCATTTCAAGCTGATAAAGTTAATGATTACTATGGTGAATACATATGAAATCGAGAGCACATTAGATGCCAAAAAGATCTTCGTGCTTGATCTCCTAAGCATGACAACTTTGGCAACTCTAGTGTAGATTAATCTCGTGTTAGTAACAGAGGATATTTTGGAGACGCGTCACTCTCAAAATCATTTGCGGATGGATAGGCAAATGGTGATATGAAGCACGGCTAAGTGTTAAGGGTGAAGAAGGAGAGGGGCAATGTGAGAAATATAATGTATAACTATAGGGTCAAAGAATTGGGCTCAATGAATCAGTGGTCATGGCTCTAACCTTTGGATCATCATTCTAATTTAACGTTAAATACCAATCATAGCAATCAACTCGAAGGTTTGCTTCGTAGGTTTCGGTAGGGGTCACATAATTCCGAGTCATTCGATGTCCCACATCGGGTTGGTGAAGGGGGTTCCAATCTCTGGGCAGCCTGTAATTGTCTAGGAAGATCTGGTGCATGATAAATAACATAACATGGGTACAGCTCGGCGTGTTGCAAGAATCAAACTCGGATCCTCAGTTCAGTAGTCAAATACTCTACCCATAAGACTACTACGATTAAAAATTTGTTTTTAAAATAAAGGTTATGTAGAATTTTGGTAGAGCTGTGTAAAGATTTAAACAGTTTCCATAAAATGGTGTGTTCCTTAGTTGTCATTCACCCTTGTGGACGCCCATAATCTCCCGTGAGTCTCACATCATTGCTATTGGAGGTTGCTAGAGTTTTTAGAGAAATGGATTTCTGTTATACATTTATTGGAACTTAGTGATTCTCTTACTTTTCTAGGTGTCAATTACTGCCCGTTACCTCTGGAAAAAATCTTAAACCACAGAAAACTAGTTATATGTACTAAAAAATCTATAATAACTGAAGTATATCCATATTGTTCACATTTGCAGGTAAATTAGGTAGCTGTTTGCAATATAATCAACAAAATTGATCATTCATATAGAATTTTCTCTAAATGCATGAAACAAGGTTTGGTAGGATATTATTATTAGGCAATCTACCGGTTAAGGTAGGTTTTTGGATGGACACAACTATCAAATAAACATTTTGTAACTCCAAAGAAAACCCAATCCAGCAACCTAATCTACATCATATACTGAATGGTTGACGCCTTAAATTTGTAGAATTCCATTGTTAACTTAGGAAATTAATATTATCTTTGCTTTCTACAGAAATAAACTTTATTCGTCGACTAGTTTCGTTTACACTGTAACATCCTCTACACCCAAAAAACCCCATGACACAGACCCACGCTCTTCCCCCCCCTTTCCCCTCCCTCTTACACCTCTCCCTCCCCCCTTTTTCTCCTTAATTACACCCTCCCATCCGCTATCTCTACCTGACCGAGTATATGACTCAGAAAAATGTATATTGTACCACTAGTCCTGAGGATGTTACAGTGTAAACGAAACTAGTCGACGAATAAAGTTTATTTCTGTAGAAAGCAAAGATAATATTAATTTCCTAAGTTAATCTACATCAGGTCCCTCTTCATCTCTGTGTACTTCTTTCCTACCTTCATGCCGTCCAACATCCCTATCCTGTTCCTGCCCTTTCTTTGCTTGCCTAACATTCTCCCCTCTATTACCTTCTTCAACATCCCACTGCCGTTCAATACGCCTTTCATCCATATTTCCTGCCTTCATAGAATATCTCTCAACAAACCCCTCTCCTCACCCACCATCTCCAGTACTTCCTCATTTGTTTTCCTTTCGGTCCATTTCACCTTCTCCATTCTTCTCCACACCCACATTTCAAAAGCCTCAAATCCACGTCTATCCTCCTGCTTCAGCGACCACGTTTCCGCGCCATACATAGCCAAGCTCCGTATCAGAGTTTTTACGGGTCTTGTCTTAACATCCCTACTCAACGTCCCCGTCATCAACTACCTCCCTCCTCCTTGAGAAATCCTCATTGCCTAGCGCAATTTGGTAGGACAGTGAAAACAATTAAAATGGTTGGAAGCCTATGAACGATCAATGAGAACAGAGGAACACAGACACACACATGTATTTATACGTACATATATATGTTATACTTGCTACATTGGTGTTGAACGAGTAAATAAAAGTACTAGTCTTCTTCAGGAGATATAATATTCTGTTTTTATTACATGTATGTATATAAAGAACAAATTGTTGTGAAAATACTCGGTGCGTGTGCGGGTATTTTCGGTATAGTTTAATTTTTACAAAATCTCAACACATTTTTTACACTATCTTGTAATTATTGATAATAAATTGGAAATTTCGAAAATTTATTGATTATAGGAAAATTAATTGTTTCTTGGAAGTTTTTATTCAGATTCCTTCCTAGATAAAATAATTACGAGAGTTTTCCGAATCGCCCCTAGACACTTTTATTTCGCAAATTAATCACACTATTTGGAATCCTTACACGACAGAAAAACTCCTATTTAATTTTAGAATTTTTTTTGTGGCCGTCCTTTTTTTGTGACCTGCCACCAAAATCGAGTCCGACTTTTTTCCTTGATATAGGTAAAAATGAAAAAAACAATAATTTGGATATTCCTTTCCACCTGAATGGAACAAAGCGGCCGAGAATGGTACCAAACAACCCAATTTTTACGTTACCCTTGACGTCATCTCCACGCTACGCCACACATTCCCTGCCCGCCTCTCTTCCCGGCCCTCAACACGCGCTCCCGAGTATCCCTCTCCGTCCATGTCATCCTTGGCGGTCGAATTCATCGGGCCGCCAGCCATTGTGCGGCATGGGGAGGTGGGAGGCAGTAGGGGGCGTCCCGAGGCGGAATTGTATCAGGGCTGGAGAGGCATCTCTGAAATCGAAAGAAAGTATTGTGCGAGTCGTCTAGCTGTGTGAGAGTGTTTTGTCTGCCTGTGTGTGTGATTGTGTGGAGGGAAGGGAGGTTTGCACGTTCGCTGGATGACACGAGAGATCGCGGAAGCAGGGGGGAGGTGGGGAAAAAATTGAGGTCCAGGATGGAAGGTGGTGAGAGGGCGGGGAGAGCGTAAGGAGAAGGAAGAAAGGATGTGAGTGTCCTCGAAGTTTTGACCCATTTTCAACCAATCGATGCGAGCGGAGAGAAGGAGATACATACTCGCGGTTGCACATGTCTCATTCCCTTTCATAAGTCCGCTCCTCCAATTGTCTCCTTCCACATCAAACCTTCCCTCGGAGTAAAACGCCTCCTCCGCTTCCCTCCCCTTCTCTCCCCCTTCACCTGTCTCCTCTCATCCTGCCCTCCCCCTTAAAGGACCTTCCCCCACCTCTCCTCCTTTCCCCTACGACCCCCTCCACAATCCCCACCCACCTACCTCTCGCATTCCCCCCCTCCCTTACCCTTCGGATGGACCCTCCGACACTCCTTCGCTTAACCACTTCAATCTGAGGGGAAAAATAGGAGGAAATAACCGCTCTTTCTTTCCTCGCCCCGGCGCGCCGTTCTTAAGCGCCTTAAATCCATTCAATCGGCGAAATTCTATTTCTGTCACTCTCCTTCAGCCCCTCCGACATAACTCCAAGCTCATTCTTTTAACACTCTCCCATCAGTTTTATTCGGCGCTTTTTTTTCAGACTTCTCCGTCCTTCGTTGTATGTCGCGGTTCTCTTTCCCTTCTCCCCTCCTGATCTCTCGAGCGCATGGTGGGTTCTTTCCCGTAAAATGTGCATTTTGGTCCCATTAACGCCTAAATAAATGCAATGAAATTTATATACCTGCCTTCTCTTGCAAAGGTTATAACCGTTAGCGCATTGGGTTACACGATATGTACTCCTGCCGAGTTCAAAGCAACAGTATACGCCCTAGATTCCTTCTTTGTTTGGTTCATCGCTAGGTGGATGATAATCCCGGGTTTATGGTACTTACTATATATGCTTTATACTGTTTTGTATTTAGTTGCGTTCCAGTTTTATGTTATACATGTCAGACATTTCCTGAACGTCATACAAGTGTCAATGTCACCGAGCAAAATCCTGAAAACTTTCATTAATATATTTTGTGCGTGGGGTAAATATTGTCAAATTTATAATATTTTATGGTATCAAGTTATTCACAAAACACATGTATAATATTTTGAATTGGTAAATGATTTGCATATATTTCGCACAAACGATAGGTAAAAATGTTGTACTTTTGTATGTTTTCTAAGAAAGTTGTAAATTATCCCTAAGCTTTTATGAAAAAACTCGTCACTGAGGAAAAAATTAAATTCAAGTTAATTGGCCGAGTATAATAATTAAATCACGTACAATTTTAATGATAATATTTACTGAACAACTTTACTCACTGAAATGTTTTTTTTTCAATTTTGGTTGAAACTGTTACATATGTGCTCATATTCCATGTGCTGTCATAGCTAGCGGTTAAATGTTTAAAAAAAAAAGGGAATTGAACCTATATCTTCTTGGAATGTAACTCTCTAGAGATTAATTTCGATAACCTACCAAGTGAATTATGATAGAAACAGAAGGCGAGGCAAATCTCATATTTTATTAACTATAGTAAAATAACATAAATGTTTTAAATTTCATATATTCCTTGTGTTCGAGGCAGTATGCGTGCCTTTTACTTTTAATAAATAATTTTCTTTTCGTTTACGCGATTACGTTACGTTCACAGAATGGAATCATAACAATAATAATAAGGCATAGGCAATTATTTATAGTTTCGAATGGAATCTCTTTCATTAATGACTACCTCGTGTTTTGCATTAATTTTCGTTGTATTGAGATGTAATATTGATACTGTATTAATATGCAATATAGTATTTTGAAATAATGTAGCATTTAATTAGTTGGCGTATGCTGTTTCTGGTGTTTCTAACTCAGTTCAGATGTCTTTTGTTTTAATAGTGATTACTTTTCGGTAGTTTCTTAAGTCTCTGCATGTTGCGCTCCAATATCATGATTGTTTACGCTCTCATTGAATTAGTGAAAGATTTCAGGTTTTTTTTGCCATAGTCTCAAACGTTTATCGTAAAACATATTTTCTATAATTGACTGAACCGCATAATCAGATAGCTCTATAATCCATCTCTCTCTTAATCTCCAGGATGCCTCTTGGAGACTTAAGTTTCCAATTTTCATCCTTGACCGAGTTGGAAAATGCAAATTCGAGCATCTGCGTTCAAATCTTTGACTTCAAAGGGAAAATTAAGAGGCGATAAACCTTCGTATTTCAGAATATTCTTTGTCTTAATTGTTTATGCACATGATAAATAATTTTAAAATAAAATTATCAACTATTATAAAGGTAATAATTTAAGCTTGAATAGTTAATTAACAAAGAGTATTCTGCCTTTTTGTTCTCTTTACAATTATTTTGGTGAGCCATATATTCAGTGTCCTTATTAAATGACTTTTCTATTACTGACTTTTTGAAATTCAAAGGATCCATACAGAGATTTAAGCAAAGTCTATACAGTTAATTTTCATAATGGATATATTAAATTTTAGAACTGTATTGTCTAAGACCGCAGTCATCCGCATCTCCTTCGTCAAACTTCATTACCCTTTGAGGATCCTATTTCCTCTCTCATTTAGTGAGAGAACTTTTCAAGGTTCCTCTTTATGAAGAATGGTAGTTTTTATTTCCGTTAGCATTTATTATTCATTTATATGGAGATATAAACTCCATAATTTAAATATAAATGCTTGTCCTAATGTGTATGCTACTAAAGGTATTTTGGCCATTGACTACAAACATTTTCAAGGAGCTAAAGACATCTTTGCTAATTTCTCTGTTTAATTATTTTAATGCAGCTATAACGCCACCTTTTTGTTTGTTGTTTTAAAAATGACAAATATTTTCTTTGATGTCCTCCTGGCTACATTTTTTGTTCCTTTAATTTTTGGTGATCCGGTGTTAGGCTAATTAATTCTTTTGTGCACTTAATTTTTATTTTCCTAGGTCCGTGTGAACTGCTTATATTTTCTTTTACGATATACTATTATTCTGAGGGTAATTACGACATTTCTGTAATGTATTTCTGCAAAATATATTTTGTGGAGCCTGGCATCATTTCAAAACTTATTTATTTTTTACAGTAATCTCAAGGTCGTCAACAGAGCGTGGTATTCTGATTGCTTTCTGGCATACAAGAATCTCTCATTTTAACTTTTATTTATTTTTTTCTTACAACTCCAAGATATATTGAAAATCGTAGGCGACAAAGGGCATCCATGCCTGGCTCTTTTCTTTATCTCTACTCCTTGAGCACGCCAGCCGCATTTAATCACTGTCAACTCTTCTTCTTATAGCCAGCAAATGGTTCTTTTCTAGTTGCAGGTCACTAAAATTCCACAAAGACTATTCAGAATTCAATTCAGTTAACGGCATGGAATGAATTTTCCAAATCAAAAGAAATAAAAATTGACTCATTTTTTTTAATTCTTTCAATGAAAGTTCGCTAGGATACATGAAAATCGGCTTTTACCGTGCATCTGTATTTTCATCATGAATACTAGTGTTTTTCGAGAAATTCAATTCTTTACTTTTATTCCATATTTCATTGAAGAAAGAATTCTTGCTCAACATTTTCTGTTCGAGTATTTTGTGTGTGGTTTAATGTTTACAACATTTCGCTCTCTCTATATCTCTATAGTATAGGCGCATTTTTCCGTTGCATAAGTGTCACAGTTCGATTTTTATAATTGCTTCATCGAACTGAAATACCTCGGTGTGTAAAAAATATTTTTGGGACCATTCTTACTGCAGATCCTTCAATGTGGCATCAAATTTTGGTCTCAATAAGGTGTTTTTTTCTTTGCCAAAATTCATTTACCATTTCTTATTTGGTTAATTCTTCCTAATCATTGACGTTCACTATTTATTCCTTCTCTCTATTTATTTTATATTTGTTTTTGGAGTTATACCAAACTTAATTTATTTGTAATAGCCATTTATCAGAATTTCTTTGACGTGGCTTTTAAAAGATCTATAGACCGTTTCAACATAACGATGTGAAAAGTCGTGTAATTCCCTATAGTTTTTCAAAAATGTTTCTTAATTTTTTTAGGTGAAATATTTCACTCAATTCATTTCTGCCCATTTTACGTTGTTTCCCTTTTACTCTCCTTTTTGTCTGCATTTTTAAAAAGTCATCTTTCCTTAAATTAGACTAATGCGTTTTCGGTGATTCACGATTTCCGTTAAACTGGTCCCTTCTTCCAACTGTCCTCTCTTTTTCCTCCCATTTTCCAACTTTTGTCTTACAATTTTTCTTCAATTGACCCCTTACTTCTTTCCATTAAATTGGTTCATCTGGTAACCCTTGAAGGCCACTTAGTTTTCTTCGCTGAGATTGGTCATGCTCCAACCGCTATTGATGATTCATTGTGATTATCAGTCTTTTCAGTTTTAAAAAACTCTTGATAAGCTTTGATTAATGTCCGTACAAGAGTAGCTCATGCATCCCTTAAAGTATTAAAACATCTCTGCCTTTGAAACATACTACCAACTCGGTAGTAATGCAAGCATCTCTCTTTTCTATCATGCAGCAAAATCATCAAAGCTTTGGCTTATCAAAGCCAAATTATTACAATGATTCCTTTCCTTAGCAACCGTTGACAGAAAGATTCCAGTCTTTTAGAGGTTTTACGACATGACCTTTTTGGTAATCCCTTCATGTGCGTCCAAATTAGATGCGTATGCCTGTACCACAGACGTCTTTCGATTTTTCTCTGTAGCGGCAATAATGGTTTTCGAAAAGCACTCTTTCTTTTCGTGTTACCATCCTTCTCCCTTGACCTTCCATTTATGGATGATATGAACTGTAATAAGTTTCCTTGTGGACACAAAATAATATTTCCCCTGACCATTTCATTTCATTTATTGCGTTATTAAGAATGGTGTTGAATACTATCTAAATTTTTTCCAGAAATAGTGCACGTTGGAATGGCCAATAATTTTGTTGAAATATTGTCAAAATGTCATTTTTGGTACTTGAATGGAAAACTTAATATTTAAAAATGTGGCTAAAAAAAATTAAGTATTTTTGTAAATTTTCAGTGTAACAGTGAGTTGAAACATGTTATAGAATTAGTGAATGTTAGTGCTTAACTCTAGTTCATCATACTATATAACTCATAGGAATTCATTTCGATAAACCGTATCGTTAAAATCAATGCTTACTCTTTGAGGGAAAAATGCGCTCTTTGAACCAGTTGGCACAAACTGTAACTCTCGTTGATTAAATTAGCTCATGTTACTGATGGAGTCCTCGGAAATGAAGTAAAAAGCAATATTTTATCATGAGACTTCCCGAACCTCATGTTTTCGGCGATGAAATTAGTTATTCATATTTGTTAGCCAAAATCTTTCACCATGTAAACATGAGCGCTATTCATAACTTTAGTCTAAATGATGCTTGACGTAAAAATTGGTTTCATAGCGCACCATATTTGCCAAGCACAAACTATGAATCGGATTTCATTAATCTCTACCCTCTTTTTTTTTAATTTTCTCCTCATTCTCTCGAAGTCCGCCTACCGAATCCACGAACTAGAATTGCGCAGTCTTTCGCACACTTTTTCACCTCTACTTCCTTTATTGTCTCTGCCAGCTATCCATCCTATACTCAAATTCGTCATATCTTTCATTTATTATTCGTTTTAAAAATTACGCGATTTTACGTACCTCGATACTACCCCTTTGAAGAACGTAATTGCATGAAGGAAGTGGCACATGATTCGTAATAAGGCCTATTAAAACAATGGCCGGTAGTATAAAATTAGTTTATTAGGTTCTGAAAATTATATCAATATTCACAATTACAATTTACATGTACCGCATCAGTTTTTATTAGACGCTGGCCCAAGCATCTTTTTTGAATATAAGGGTAACTTTAACTTTTAAGGTGAGTGAGATTAGTGATATTTTATTACACACAGCGAATTATTTCTGTTCGATGAAAGAATAAAATTAATAACACCACAAATAAAGGTTTTTATATGAAATATTTCCATTTCATATGCAATAATGTTCATTTTTGTGCCTAGCAACACGTTTTACATTTAATGTAAAAATAAGATTTAACAGGTTTTTAATAATTTTATTTATAGCAATTTTTTGTTATTTACTCGACTGTTACGGATATTTATGTAAAATTTTAATCCTCTATATTATTTAGCCATTAGTAATTGCTTAATCAAACAGTCTAAAACTATGCACTTCAAACATATCTATTGTACTATACCACTAAGATCCTTTTTAAAATCAAAATTTGAAGCCATATTCTACTTTTTAATCTATTTACAAATATTCTGCATGCAAGTAGAATACTGTAAATATAATTTTTTCATGCATACATCTACATCTACATAAATACCCTGCGAGCCACCAAAAAAGTGTGTGGCAGGTGGTGTAGCACCATGAGGGAAGGGTAAGGGTTGAGGGGGTTGGGGGTTAGGAGAGGAAAGGTGGGGGGAACCTGTAAGAAAAAAATATATACATCAGCATAGGTACGTTTGTAGACTTGCATTAAAGAATGTTGTGAAAACAAAAAAAATCAGAAGTCAGTCGCCTTACATCGGGGATGAACCGCATTTTTTATCATCGATTACCACTGATGTGGTTTTTTTTATATCCCGAAGGAACGTTTAAATATCGCACATCATTCTCTTGAATGAAAGGATATGACCTCTTTCGAAATGCCACTCCTTTGTCATAATAAATTCAATCATTGTATTTATTTTGCTGCTCTTTCTTTCTCTCTCCGCATAATGTCCTATCATTTTTCACTCTCTTCCCTTCTTCCTCTGCGATGGCTTTTCCTTCAAGTAAATGTTCGAATCGATAACATTTTGTGCCTGACACCCTTCACATGCGCCCAATACCACCCACATCACCGCACCGTTACTTTCATCCCTCAAACTTTTAGCACTTTTCCACACCCTCACTTCCCATTATGGGTTTACCGTAGTTTTGTGCAAATTTAATATCTGAAAACATTCACTTAAAAATTGTGATATGCATATTAAACAAGAATGCAGACCTTCGGAGGTTATCTTCTGAAATGCGTGTGATGGTTGAAGTAACATGTTGCGCATTAACAGATTGACGAGTTTTCTACTTTCCATTGCCACCCCGAGGGAGATGGATTGATCTTCTAAAATGAGGGAATGTTTTGTCTGCATCAGCTTGGAATGATTACTTCCTTCGGCTTTTCTCATTTTAATGAGGTATGAGCTTGTCATGTTCTATTCCATTTCCCACTCAAATTACCAAGACCTATATCAGAGAGATGTATCACCCAACGGATCATGCAACGTAATGACTTCGTTATACTCTACCTTCGGAATGGGGTGTTTGCCTATTTGGTCCAGATATGCAATACCATTATTCGCAATTTTTTTTCGACCTTTCACTCATTTGCCAACATCGACCGTGCAAGTTATCCAAGGAAAAATCCAATCGGTGGCATTCTGAGAGAAACTTTTTCTGTGTTGTAATATTTTATAAATGGGGACAATTGTAGGAACTGCAAAAACAAAAAAGAATTACATTAAAGCAATATTGAGACTACTATCGTGAAAAGGCGGGTCGCGGTGGTCCAGTGGGTAGAGCGTTGGACTGCTGACCGGAGGGTCCCGGGTTCGATTCCCGGGCAAGGCACTTTGGGCACCTGCAGCTCCACCCAAGCTAGTTGATTTTTCGGGGAACCTGATCTTCCTGGGAAACCATAACCGGCACAGAAATCGGCATTGGTACATGGGTGAGCTCTACCATCACCTACTAAACCGACCTTCGGGTTGATTACTGTGTTTATGGTTTTTTATCGGGAAAAGAGTGGGTATGCCATTTACTTACTGTCACATGGCCGTTGTGACACACTCTGAGACAGCGACAATTGCTGTGTTTATATCTTTTCTTGCCAACTCTTTCTTGGGGTTATGCCATATGGAGTTGTTTTGTTGAATTTGGCATGATTATTGTTAGATTGAAAACTGATCTCTTTTGCCCTCTCTGACTTCTACTTAATCGTAAAATGAGCTGATAGTAAAATGTTTCCCTCCTGAGAGTTTTTCTCTAGACATTAATTTAAAACAGCTTGAAATTAAGTGACAAGGCAGATACAGGTTGCGACAACATAACTTCCTTTTTGTAAACGCAAAACGCTTTCAAAAAAAAAAGGAAATTATGTTTCTGCACCCTGTATTATGCATTGAGAAGATCGTAGATATTCCTGAAATAAACAATCTACCTGTCTCAATACTAATTGGTGAGGATTAGCTAATTTCAGGATCCAAAATAAAGATCCCGTCTTGATCACCTTTCCAATTTTTATTTATTTCACGGGAGATACATTCAAATTATTTTCCATTCTTCTGGGAAGAACTGCTAAGAGTAAAATGAAATGTTGTATCACCCATCGATGCTTAACCACCTTCACTCATGAGCACGCATTCCCCACCTCTCTTCTCTCTTTTCAAATTGCCTGCTTTCTCCACCCGCGGGTCCCGTCTCCACTGCAGGAGAGGAGATTGACACCCTTCATCATCAATCCATCACAAAATCCTCCCACGCAACTCCCTTTCTCAACCACTGAGCATTTTACACTCCCTCCCTATCTTCTCCAGCCTCTCAATTCCCAATTCACCAAGGCCCCCGCAATTAATTTTCGAACAACATCCCGTTTATTTTTCATCTCTTGAAACAGGTCGGTGGCGCCCACGCATAGATCTCCCTGGAGTGGAATTACACAATCATTCGCACATTTCATTGAGCAATTTCCTTAATCGAAAATCGTTTCAGAAACCTAATGCAGTGATCGATAAAAATATTTCCAAGCTTGGACTGATGCGTGCCGTGACTTATAATTTTGAATTTTTTTTAGCGAGTTAAAGGAATGTATGACGCATTGAGCTATTGGATTTACCACGAGGACGAAGTGATTGCCCGTCCAGCATACAAGAGGAGCTGTTTGGGTCATCAATTGCATTATAATGAAGGACGTATTCCATGCGGGAGATTACGTAACTGAGAAAAAACTGGTACCCCTATGCGTTTGGGGTAAATAAAATACGTTTTACTAGGATGCGCAAACATTTATGTATAATCAGGTTATATGCGGAAAGGGAACTCACTCGCACTTGGGATCAGTAGGAATCTGGTTTCTTTAAAGTTTTTAAACCTTGTTGTAATTTTTAATCAAACATTTTAAATTCAACGCTGCACTCAAACGCACCCATTATTGAATAATGTAGATAGTCATGTATGCATGTTTGTGTATGATAATGTTTATTCGTGCCAATATATGTATATATATATATATATTCCAAAAACCTAACCTAACCGGTGGATTACCTAAAAAATAGATATACGAGTATATACAATATAATTATATGTGTGTCTGCTTATATATATATATATATATATATATATATATATATATATATATATATGTATATATATATATATATATATATATATATATTGTGTGTCGAGGTAGCCCAGGGGCAGAGCATTGGACTGCTGACCAGAAGGTTAGTTGAGTTTTGTTAGGGAGGCACCGACAGCTAAGGTCATTTTCGCCATTAGGTATAGGTGGGAAAGGAAGGGTGGAGAGAAACCCGGCGTCGGCATTAGCCTTCTCTTGTCGAAAGGCGCCAAAGGGTTCCCAGTTTAACGTCCCATCCTACTCCCGTACTCACTCAAAGTGCTCTCCACAAAGCACCACAAGTAGGGATCGGGATACCACTGAAAAAATATTTGAGGCCCCAGGATTTGAACCCGAACCTTAGCGATAGGAAGCCTGTACGTTAGTCTCCGCACCATCCCGATCCCCGAGTGATCCCATCAATTCGAGTAGTAGAATGGATGGCGCTGTAATGTTTACTTTCCCAAACTACACAGTGTTTTATTATATTTAAGCAAAAAAGTCAACTCGTTGCTTAGAGGAACTGGAACATGATTTTTATTAAAGTGCCTATGATGTATGAGATTGATTCTTCTCTTAGTTTTTCTTAAGTTAAGGCGTGAACATCCATTTTTAGACTTTGCTGATGCATTTATCAGCATTCAATATATGTATACAATTTTAATTTTTTTTAAGCGCGTAACTTCGTAACAATGCGAACATTAAATCCCAGAAAGTGAAATAAGAATATTATATGGGACACGAGTACCGAACAGAAAACAAAAGTGCTTGATTGATGATGATACTGAACGATTTAGTGAGTACACCCATTCATTAAAGACTTTGTGAATGAAAATGGAGTAATGCGAAGGTAACCCCTATCTGCAGCATGTTCTGAATGGAGTGGCTGTTTAATGCCATTAGGTTTTCACTCTGCTTCTAACAAGAATGTGTTGGTGGTTATTTCCCGCGTTACGAAATAATGCGGATATAAGCGGAGTGCATCGTCCTTGATGTCATTATGGCCTTCGGTAACCACGTTAACGCTGGGAGGCAGAACCCGCCAGCACCTTTTTGGGTCAGTCGTATTCATGCAGCGTTTCTTGGAAGACTATTTGGATGCAAATCGAATACGAAGTTTTTTCGGCGCCGCAGTAAATTGATTAAAGACCAATGTGTCATTCCCATTGTTTCTTAGCTTTCATAACACATTTAACGGACTCGTTTACTCGCTCGGTGTACAAAAATGTGTAAACGAAGGCTTGGGGGAAAATGCAAATGCAAAATTAAACAGGGAGGGTCTTTCTTATTCGATTCTCTGAATCTGGTGAAATTAAAGTGCTCCGACTTCTGACTTGGGAATCAAATGAATTATTTGTGAAGCATTTTTTTTTCGAATATTTTGTTGGCCTTAATTTTTCCATTCAAAATAAAAGCTTTTTCCTTTTAACCGTATTTAGGCAGGTTTACCAGTTAGGAAAAATAAGAGTCCCTTTCATGTTGAATACATTTCGATTATTCCATTTAGAGTATTATAATTTAATTCGAAATAATTCTCCCCGGAGAAAAAATATTTACACTACAATAGGCGTTGAAATCCACAATGGCGCGGGGTTGAGCTACAGCATATAGGATTATCTCATGGATCGAGTTGAAACAGCAAGAAGGATGAAATTGCTTGTGACATCTAGGAACTATTTTATTGATCTTTAAAAGTTTGCCATGATAGCACATAAAAACGGAAAATTTGTTCCGAGATATTCAGAGCAGATGGAATACATATTCCTCATTCGTCCTTCACATCTCTGCCACTAGAGCTTAGTTTTGAGTAGCGGTATCTAACAATGAACTTAAAAGTGGCAGAGTCTTAAATATTTCTATATCTCATTGTTATTTGCTGTAGTGCAACAACGGCACTTCGGATAGTTTTCACCGTTCTTGAAAACTGTACCGAACAAGTACGGAGAACTGACCATGAGTCAGGCTTCCGTGAAGCAAGTTCCACTTATCATAACCTCACTGGCAGATTGCCTTGTAATATTATTTATTATTATTTTAAACCCATCTATGAAAAACCCTGCAAACAACTGTAATTCGTGTACGTCTTTGAGTCTCATAAATTTAGGTAGTTACATAAACATGGTTTTGAACTTTTGGCATGTAGCTTTGCGGGTTTTGTGGACGTATTGTTATATTTTTGGCGTTAATATTTATTTGCCAATCAAGGTATTAATTTAAATTTTCAGTGTCATCGGATTACTGGGAAATGTCATGGTTATTTCTTATGATCACCCAGGTTAAAAATGTTCATTTAACCTCTTTTTTTGCACATAATTTATTGTGTTTTTATCCCGGGAAAGAGCAAAGGACGCATAGATAATTATTTTTATTCAATTAATTTATTACTTTGCGAGCTTTAAGCCATCAGAGTCTGATTTATATTTTAAACTACACAGTTGTTGTCAGATATGATGCAATCCTTTTAAATCTGATAGCTTACAGCCTTCGAGGTGACGTTTCTTCATGATTGTTTCCTTTTTTTCGATTGCGTAAAATTACTTTAATTGGATATATGAGAATACGAATATGATGATATAGTCGTTGGTTATTGATTTTCGTTCGATTCAAAGATTGGAATAATTTATTGAAATTAACGTAACGTTATTAATATCCTTTCAGATCGGTTGAGGAATTGGGAGACTTCGATTTTAATATACATATCTGTAATCCATCTGGGTAGCATAAAGTTATGCCTTCCGAATCCCTCGGCGAAGGATAAAGGGATGGCTTCCCGAAAAGCTCCTTTGATGTCCTTGCCAAGGATCCGCCAAAGGATCAGCTTACCAAAAACCATCGTCGGGTCGATAGCCCATTCACTAGCGGCTCCTTTGCCTTCCGAAAATTTCCACCCTCGATCCATGCTTCCGTAGATTCCTCGTTTATTGGGCAGCGGTGCCAGGGGTGCAAAAAAATAAAATTAAGGGTTTAAAACGCCCGCTTTTTTTCTTCTCCCATTCCTCTCATGTCCCTTTAATGGTGAACAAATCTATTAAAGTAAGGAAGGCCATAAAAAGGAGAGACGTATGTGATGGTCCGGAGGTAGGGTTCGGACTATTTTGACGTGTAAAGATTGACTGAGTGCTTTTTGTGCATTATTTGTTCTGTGGGTCAAAGTAGACTTTTAGGTAAATGTATGTGGTTAATTTTGAGTTTGCGCGTACGAACCAATCGCGGTAGTATATCCCAAGGGGGAAGACGGGTGTTGTCCTTGGCCGGTATAATATTCAACCCTCCACAACCTACACCACCATCCTTAGGGGTCCATTTCTCTTTTCTTCCCACTCACACAACCACACATCTCGACCCTCCTAATGCCAGATTCTCGTCTTCACAACCCTTTGTGTCTTTCTTTGTCACCGTCTCAAAGAAGGGCTCATCTTATCCTTCCATTCCTTTTCCCCTACCTCTCGCTCCCTCACAAGTTTTTTTGCGCCTCACCAAATTTTTTTCCACAAACTAATTTTTTGATATTTTTTCTCTCTTTAATCCAACCTACCCTTGGCATCCTCGAGAAATTCTCCCGAATATTCTTCCCACAAACCTTTCCACCCATCCATACTCCACCCTTTCCATTTCCATCATATCTGTTACCCTTTTTCTTACCACGCTCTCCTCTTTTTGTCCCTGCTCACTTCTCCAATCTTTCCCCTGGATCTCCTTTTTCAATCCATTAAGCACTTTGTTTTCAATTCCATCCACCCTACCCAACAAATCTCCTTCTATTCTAAATCCTCTCCCAGGTATCCATCTTTTATTTCTTTGTTGCAAATTCGTGTTTGTGGGCGTAATTTCAAATACTGTAATTCATTCACGAATCATTTAAAATATAAATAATATATACACCCAAACACACGCACATATATTGATACAAAATAAACAACTCCTTTTCCTGCTATCCATTCATTTCGCGCTCTTCTCCGCTAGTATAGAAATCTGTTTATCAATGCGTGAAAGCTGAGGGACACACCCAAGTTCTTCCTGCCCCAGTACTCCTCTCTCATTATCTAATTCTTCGTTTAGTCATAGTGTTATACTTCCATTTAAATTTTGGTTCAAAGTGTTTTTGGCTAGTAATGATAAGTCGATCTTCCTCCCCAAATTCAAGACCTCTGAGCCATCTTGCGTTCTACCTTCAGAAGCGAAATTTGGAGAAAATTTGCGAAGATGATTAAGGTAATTCTGATAGCCTTCCGGCATTAACGAGTTATTTATTCAAATCACAATTCTTTTAATTTGAGTGATTAGATCACATGCTGAGCGTTTCCTTTAACCTTCAAATCGCCGCCATTCAGAATTTTTGGAATATCACTAGACTCCGATTAGACTTTAAAAGTTTCCAAAACTTCAGTGTTCAACGCATTTTACACAGTGGAAGTTGTTAATACAAGTATGTACATCTGTGCTATAAACTACCACTCGATCAAGGGGAAAATCTACGGTAGCGTCAGCATGACTTAATTCCACGTTATTTCCCGTTTTCTTTGATGGCTTGATTTCCACATACTCTGGTGACTCTCGAGTTCCGAGAAGCGTAGAATTTTACGATGATATGATTATTTAGCTTTGGAGTTTGCTGAAATCGAGAAATTTTGTTACTCAACTTTTTGTCTTGTTACAAGGAAGATTTTAATGAACACAGTAATTTTACTGCTCGTTCAATGCTTCTTTTCTTTTTGGTAAATTTGCTCGGGAGCTAAAGAAGAGATATCTGGGCCACATGGCATGAAGTATTTTATTTAAATATAGCGTTCGTAGGCGTCTTTGATTTTTATCCTGCTGGGACATTATTCAGGCTCGGCCTATGTATGTATGATGCACGTTACGTTTGTAAATAAGGTTGAAAATAATTTGCTGCGAATCCGTAATCACTTGGTAACTTCTTCACCACTCAAACTAATTCTACCTTCGGGGTGTTTTAAAAATTCATTAAATACTGAGGATACTTTCAATCGAATCTGTCGTTCCAAAACTTTTTGAAGTTGGTGGATAATTGGTTTCTTATTGGATTAGTTTGAGAAACATGCCAATGATATAATTTATTCCGAAGTTATCTGCCCTTCTTTTACTCGACAGAGCCATGGCAGATGTGTTGAGGGAAGGGAAAGTTTTTTCACATAAAAGTCGAGATGAAAACACAGGTAATGAGTTTATATGTAAGTAAAGTATCTGAGCAATCTATACCCTCGCTCATTATTATTTGTGTTCTTCATTTCCAAGATTTGGGGACTTTGGATGAGAATGGTCTTTCCTTGGGAGACAGATAGATGGAGGGACAGATTGCGAAGATTTCTTTTCTCTGATGGTGTGTGGCCCACGCGCTGCATGAATTCCTCCTCCCGCCCCATCCGACCCAGTTAAACTCCTTCCCTTCCACTTACTTCCAGTTTTACTTCAATTTCCACTTACTTCCAATCTTACTCCAACTTCTTCCATTTTCTGCGCTCGTATTTTCCGGCTTTGATTTTCTTTTCAAAACCAAGTCTCTCTTGCGATGTGTGAAGCAAAGCTGTCAACACCAACAGATTTTAATGAAGACCAAACATTTGGCGGAAGCGATTTTTTCAGTCCTCCAAAAGTACGAATGTATGTGGTGCCTTTTAGAAAAGGCCGAATCGATGTGGCGCCTTTTAGAAAAGGCCGATTTTATCGAAAGCGCAGGAAGCAAAGTGGAGTTTATTGAAATATAATGATTAGCCATAGGTTTTAAACGATCAAATGCTTTTGATATTTCATTTATAGTCTAATATATCTATCTATCTAGATACGCATTAGCAAATAAGTGAAATTATGTACAAATTTGACCTGATTTGAGATGTGATGCCCAAATATATGAAGTGCGCTGTAGCGCATTCCTTGTCCATGTATATAAAATAAAATATTTTCAATCGGGATATTAATTAAACCATTCTATTTTAAGGGTAAATGTGAAAGTGCTAATCTGTTTACATAGGATTTAAAACATATTATCTCCTTATTCAGTCTGTGTATGAAAATATTCCTAAGATTGTATTCTAACCTGTCTAAGAGAAAGGCCTAGGAATCGATGCCTTATTTTACGCGAAAACGTCAACAGACCAAACCAAACTTAGCTAATCGATGTCGCAAGAGTGATACAAGCCAATTTTCCAGCCAAATATCTGTTGGTTAATTATGGCAAAGCGTTCATGTAACATATGGACTTATTCTTCCTAATTTTATATTTTCATAAATCTGCGGGATGATGATCTTTTGAGGAAAGTGGCAAATCATAGGGTCTAGGCTCGTATTCATAAGCATGGACTAATACATAAATATTAATGCATATTTGCACACATAATTTAGCCCATACACCTTCAAAAAAACTCACATTTGCATTCCTATCATTTACGTTTGATAAAAACCTAAACTTTGCTTTATAATTTTATTTTTTTTTTAATTGTTTTTTAAAATATTTGATTACTTAAATTTGGTTTTGTTATGATTGTGTGCGATGAAATACTTGATTTGGTCAGTACTACTACCTTGATCAAAAATTTCCCGGAATTTATTCAGAAAATTAAAAATACAAGTTTATTCATCTAAATCTATATTGTCCCCTTCAAAGTAATCCCCATCGACTGCAACACACTTATGCCAGCGCTTGATCCAATCCTCGAAACATTTTTTATATTCGGTTTTCGGTATGTCCATCAGTGCTTCCTGCGATTTTTCCATTACTTCCTCTCGGCTGCTAAAACGCGTTCCCCGTAATGGTTTTTTAACTCGATTGAACAGAAAGAAGTCACAGGGAGCCAAATCAGGTGAATTCGGTGGCTGTTGGATGGTATTTGTTGCATTTTTCGTCAAAAAATTACGAATAATGATAGCACTGTGCGACGGTCTCGACGCACTGTGCGACGATTTCTGGTCTCTTTCGGCGAATTGCTTCACGCAAACGTCTCATAACGCCCAAATAATACTCTTTGTTTACTGTCTGGCCTTCTGGCAAAAATTCATGATGCACTACACCGTTGTAATCCATGAAAACCGTCAGCATTGCCTTCTTTTTTGACTGAAAACGACGTGGTTTTTTTGGTCTCGGCTCATTTGGTGAACGCCATTCACTTGCCTGATGTCTGGATTGCGTGTCGTACTCATAAACCCACGTCTCGTCTCCAGTAATGATCCTTTTGATGAATGTGGGATCGGATTCAGCCTCGCAAATCATGTCTTTTGCGACGTCAACACGGTCTCTTTTTTGCATGAAATTGAGGTCTTTTGGCACCAACTTTGCTGCTACACGACGGAAACCCAAATCATTAACCACAATGTCTTGGGCGGATCCATAGGCAATGTTCAAGTCCTCCGCTATTTCTCTGATGGTTAATTTGCGGTTATTGACCAACATTTCTTTTACTTTATCAATTTTTTCACCGACTTTCGATGTCGATGGTCTGCCACTGCGTTCATCATCTTCGACTGACTCACGACCACTTCTGAACCGCTCGTGCCACTGGTAAACGACCGTTTTTTTTAGAGAATCATTGCCGAAACACTTTTCCAACATTTCCAAAGTCCGTGCGCCACTAAATCCGTTTTTTACGCAAAATTTAATACAAGTTCGTTGTTGCAAATTAAAATCAATTTCTGCAATTGTAAAAAATTGCCAACACACACAGAGATAGATGTAATCTTGGCTACGTAACTTTTGCAAATGTCAAGTTATGACACTAAGATTTAAAGGAAATATCAACAACAGATGTACCAATTTAACAAAAAAAAACAGAACTCAAATCGGAACGATGGGAGCGCCACACGGTGGTTATTCCGGGAACTTTTTGTTCAAGGTAGTATTATCTATCTCCCTGAATTTATAATGTTGTTTTAACGATTAAATATAATTTAGGCCAATAAAAATTACCTCCATTAAAATAGGCGGGGAAAGAATAGAGCAGGTAGAACAGTTAACGTATCTCAGAAGTGTTTTGGACCAATACGGTGAAAGTAGTAGGGACGTAAGGAGAAGAATTGCGCTAGGCAAGAATGCTTTCTCAAGTAGGAGGGAGTTGATGACGGGGACGTTTAGTAGGGAGTTGAAGAAAAGACTCGTAAAAACTCTGATATACGAGGGTCATCCGGAAAGTAGTACCCGTTCGTGCCGCATGAAGTGCTGACGACGCGAGTAGCCGCTGGACGAGGTCAGATAGCTTCAGTGGCTTGTCTGCCTTCTCTGAGCCAAGTTGCGTGACGCTAGCATTGCCTGTGTTGTTTCTGTGATTGTTTACAATGTTTAAAAAAAATTGAGAACGCCGCCAGTTGTGAAGTGAGGGCAGTGATTAAATTCCTCAATGCAAGAAACGTTCGCCCATGTGATATTCATCGCCAATTAAAGGAGGTGTATGGAGACAATGTAATGGACGAGTCGTCTGTTCGGCGGTGGTGTCGCAACTTCAACATGGGGAGGGGGAACACACACGACGATGAGCGTTTGGGGAGACCGTCTGTCATTGCAGACCAACTGGTGAGCTCAGTTGACGAATTCGTGAGGAACGATCGGCGCGTCACAATTGATGACATCTGTGAGCATTTTCCCAATGTTTCTCGAACAATTGTTCATGAAATTGTTAAACACCATCTGCATTATGCAAAAATTTGTGCAATATGGGTCCCTCGCATGCTTACAGATGAGCACAAAACCAAGCGTATGGCTGCAGCACTGACGTTTTTGGGACGTTATTCTGATGAAGGAGACTCTTTCTTGACTCGCATAATTACTGGTGACGAAAAATGGGTTTTTTATGCATCACCTGAGAGTAAACGACAGTCAATGGAGTGGCATCATGCTCATTCACCAAACAAACCAAAAAAATTCAAGACAGTTCTGTCCACCAGGAAACTCATGGCAACCATTTTCTGGGATCGACGAGGTGTATTGCTTATTGATTTTATGGGCCGTGGAGACACTATTAATGCCAATGCGTATTGTGAAACATTAAAGAAATTACGGCGGGCAATACAAAATCGGCGGCGAGGTCTATTGTCTACTGGTGTCATTCTCGTTCATGACAATGCCAGGCCTCATGCAGCTGGGATAACACAAAAACTTTTGCAGCAATTCAAATGGGAAACTTTCGACCATCCACCGTATAGCCCGGACTTGGCCCCTTCAGATTTTCATCTCTTTACAAAGCTTAAAGACTTTTTGGCAGGAAAAAGATTTGACAGCGATGAAGAACTTAAAGAAGGAGTGACCCTGTATCTCAATGAGCTGGCGGCGAAGGACTATGCAGCAGGAATACAGAAACTTGTCACACGTTATGACAAATGCCTTAATTTGCTTGGAGATTATGTTGAGAAGTAGTTTAAAGTATCCTCTTTCAAATAAAATTTTTTATGTTTGTTAATATTTACTTTTGTGTCTTTATTTCACGAACGGGTGCTACTTTCCGGATGACCCTCGTACTTAGAGCGTAGCTATGTGCGGCGCGGAAACGTGGTCACCGAAGCAGGAGAATAGACGTAGATTGGAGGCTTTTGAAATGTGGGGGTGGAGAAGAATGGAGAAGGCGAAATGGACCGAAAGGAAAACAAATGAGGAAGTACTAGGTATGGTGGGCGAGGAGAGGGGTTTGTTGAGAGAAATCCTATGGAGGCAGGAAAAATGGATGAAAGGCGGCGTACATCAGCCGACATTAAATTTTTGGATAACTGGAAAAACGTATGCCTTAATATGTGAGCTCTCAACTTAATTGCGTTTTGTTTTTTGATGGTATATAATACACTTAGATTAAGAAGGTTATGTATAAGACATAATTCTAAGAATTGTCGTTGAAGGAATAATGAAAATGTAGTGACTGAATATTTCTTGACTTTCAACTAAAAGGGTAATTACAAGTCTCTCTACTGAATAAAACCATTGCGACGATTTCCTATGTTATACAAACTACCTTTAGGGTTTGTGACACCAAGTGATACTATCATCCGCCATTTATACCCGCAAATAAACTGTCAACTATCCACACTAAATACTACATATACTTTATATAAAAAAAAACATATAGGGAAGTCATGTAATTCAAATTGTGAAAATAATTGCGACTGTGGTTAGTTTTACAAGCACTTAAGTGCTCTACTTTTAACCAGTAGTTTATTTTTTAAAGACAAGGGATATCAATTATTATAATGTCCATTTTACACAAAATCCCTCTGATTTGAAGTTTATGGTCAAATCTATTACTTGATATGGCTTTTTATGTTTTGAGGTAAATATTATAAATATGATCTCACTCCAATTAGCGTAAGATATTAAGTTAAAAGTTTAACATGCAGTTAATAAACCCATCTTATATCTTGAAAAGATTGCGTTAAAATCTAGATATATTTATTGATCATCTTTGAAATACTTTTGTTAACGCCTACTTATTTTGATTCACGTGCAGATTCCTCCCAACTGTAATAATTGTATGGAATGTGCTTCATATTTCGTTTTTCCGGAGTGTTCCACCTCCCTTTCCTGGAATTCTATTGAATTTGAAACGGAGAAGCGTGTCCGCAGCCCCCGAGGTGCTCCTTTTACTTGCTTTTACGTTATCAGGAATCACATTTCTGTAAAATGGAAAGATCTTTTTGTTGGAGTCTGCCTTCATTTGATCCATGGGCTTTGTCCCAGAAGACTTCACCAACTGCCAAAAACGCATTTAAATTGCTTTCAGCCAAACAGATTTCGGGGAACTTAGATTACTTTATTCCGACGTTTCTGGACACTTTAATTATTTTTTAACGCTGTAGCTAAGGTAGTAGATATACGGGGTGTGTTTAAATATTTACGAGAATTTTAATTTTTCGGACAATAATAATATTTATTTATTCTTATGCACTGATATTGTCACCTTCAAAGTAGCCCCATTGGAGATTATGCACTTTGCTAGTGCTTCTTCCAATCCCCGAAACACATCTCAAACTCGATCTTTGAGATAGCCTTTAGTTCTTTCGGCGATGCGCTTTTAATGTCATCTACGGCTGTAAAACGACGGCCCTTCGAGGTTATCTTAATTTTTGGAAATAGGAAAAAGTCACACGGAGCCATATCTGGCGAATATAGAGGCTGGGCCATCGTTACAGTTTTGGTTTTGGTCAAAAATTCACGAACAAGCAATGAAGTGTGAGCTGGAGCATTACCGTGGTGCAACAGCCCTTTTGCAACGAATTTTGTTGCCAGGCGTTTCATACTCAAAAATTTGGAAAAAATGTCATGACATGATCCAATCGATATGCTAACATATCAACGACCTCTCTAACTGTGATTCGGCGATCATTCCATACCATTTCTTTCACTTTTTCCACGTTTTCATCGATTGTTGATTTGCTGGGGCGTCCAGGGCGTTCGGCATCTTCAAGGTCTTTACGGCCTTCTTGGAAACGCTTATACCACTCGTAAACTCTTGATTTACTCATAGCAGACTCACCGTAGGCCTTTGTTAACATTTCACACACTTAGTTACACTTTATTTAATTTTTTACGCAAAATTTGATACAAATTCTTTCATCCATTTCTTTTAACAAACGATAATCGCCGAGCTCATAGAACACGTCTAACCTTAGTGGCTGTCACAGACAAAGTCCACAATGAAAACAGGTGAAAGTTTTGCCATACTTCAGGGGCATGTATCCCAAAAAAAATGGTTGACAATCGGACTTTTCAAGCTCGCGAAATGAAAAAAATTCCGTTAATTTTTGAACACACCTCGTACATTATGCCTGGAGGAATCATTTTCATGGTTTATGATAATTATCAAATATCGTTGGGACTTCTAAAACAATTCAAGAGGCCACGGCCACCTTTAACCTTCTTGTTAGCCTTCATCTCATTGACAGTTTCCAAAACCCCTTCATTCTCTCCAAAACAACTGATTATTTCCTTCTTGTTCTCCATCAATCCAACATTTTTCCTTCCGTTATGACCATCAATATGTCTCCATTCACATTTTTCTGCCTTCTCTAAATATTTCTCATTAATTTCCCCTCTTGCTCCATATGATATAGAAGTAAGATCTAATATAAAATATATATCTTGGCTCTTTCAATGAAGATACCTTATTTTTGCACTCGTGTCTTACAATTATTCATTCTACAACAATTCTCTCTCCTTAAAGAGTAGGTTCATGAGTCATATGTCAATACGCTGTATGTTATAACTATCACTCCACTCTTCTTTACGTATTTTTTTGTTTCCGGCTAATTTCCTAATTCTGCTTAGGTATTGGAGCGTTCTGACTGTTGTAACCTTATTCCCAATGAGTTGTACCTTCATAGTTTCAATATTTAATTTCTGATAATATAATAGCCTTTCTTTGATTGAGTGATGATTTCTCTTCATCCCAACCATTTCACCTTGTTCCCTCGATTTGATGGCTAAAAAACTTAGGATCATTTAGTTGTGCTTTTGCCATCCACGTGCGTTATATCCTCCAGCACCTTGGTGAAACATGAGTGTAAATTATTTACTTGTGGTAATTGGTACAAATTGAATTGACTGTTCATCAGATACACTCCTTTTGGGAAGCATTCCTCTTTTAGCGCGGGCAATGCCAAACAATAAACGTGTGTAAGCTGCTCATTCCAAATAACGTTTAGGGGTTAGGTGGAAGAAAGGACAATTTAGTCCCCACCTCGCCACTATAAAAACTTTTTCTTCTTATTATTATCATAAGGTCCATATGAAAGCATTCTCATTAACTACCACTCGATTGTTAATTTCCAAAGGGTTCTCAATAATCTGTTTCCATCAAAGGCGAGAGAAATCGTATACAAATAAATCATCGTGACAAGCATTCACGCGTGTTTCCATTAACAGTTTTTCAACTGCCGTAATAGGAATTGATTATTAAGGAAGTAATAATTTTTCGTCGGCGAAAATGTTAAAATATATGGTATTTTAATTATATATAGACTAAAATCTTACTTGGCTGAATTATTGGAGGGACATTAAAAGGGAAAGACGCTGGGCTCAAATACGCAAAACGGGAAAAGAAGAAAAGACATCTCGGGGAGTAAGATAGAGAAGGATGGGGAGCTGGAGCCAACCAATCTTCGGCTAACAATAACAATGATGATATTATTATGTTTCCAACTACGGGCGATTGCGTTAAAGGACGTGGTAGTCTAGTGACTAAAGCGCTGTCCAGCCAACCAGAGACCCGAGTTCGATTCCGGATGGCGCCTCTAAGTACTGTAGGCTATACGCAAGCTGTATGATTTCTTGGGTAAGGTTACGTACCTAATCATTTTGGGAAGCTGCAGCAGGCGATAACCCCTATTCTGATGTGTGTAATTTTTGCTATCGTAGGAGCTAGGACAAGATAAGTTAGCCTCACAAGTCAATCTTATGTTTATACACAACGGTGGTTAGTTTATTTATTGTTCAAGGTAATCACTTTTTGAGATTTTATATAATGGCGCTGACCTAGGATTAGTTGCCAATAGCAGTTTCTTTTCAGTGATCCTCTGCCAGCACGAGTTATTTTATTTCATTGTATACTTTATCTATGCTGTGTGATTTTTCGGGTACCACATCTTCCGGAGGAACCGCAGGCGGCGCAGGGCCCCGCTGTCCTTTCGAGTGAATTTCACCCGCCGTTTAGCTTATTGCTAGGATGGTTCCACCCTCACCCATTAAGCCAAACTCCGAGTTGGATTCTACATATGATTGGACGCCTAACCAATCTCCCATTCCTCTTTTCAGAGCCGAGGCGGCCCACCAGAGAGCGCCTCAGTTCCCTTTCCTCCCACGAGGACGAAGGGGACGAGGACGAAGAGGACGAGGAGGGCATGGGCTCCGTGTTCGGCGGGGCCGAGGAAGATGAGGATGAGGACGAGGACGACGGGGAGGGAGGGGCGGAGAACGGAGGCGGGGGAAAGCCGGTGGACGCCGAGGACGAGAGGGACGACGAGCCGGAGACGGTGGACGATGGCGATGCCACCAGGATATACAAGAACCCCAGGAATTCGCCGTCCGTCCTCTGCCCGAGGGACGAGACTCAGGCGACTCTAATGGTACGTAAATGCGGTGACCTGGGTATACTGAACAGTCCAACGCACGATTAATGATAGCAATGATTTTTTAGGCCTGACATGAGTGGATTAAATGGCTAGAGTGCCTGTGAAATTATGATATTGAATGTTTATAATTATACTTAAAATCATTCACTAAATGATAATGAAGTTAAAAACAATAGTTACCTGGGAAAACGAAAATTGACACGAATCCTTTAATAACTCTTTAGTAACTCCTGAACAACAGATAAATGATAGCAGAAAGAGATTGTTTAGCATGATAATATCTACAGTATCTGTAGTACGTGCATGGATTACGTTTTAAAAATCTTGTTTTACCAACTGGCAAAGGGGACTAATTTAGCAGTATGACACAAATATGCTGTTAGAGAAAGGCATTGCATTAATTTTGCCACGTTTTTTGGTAGAATGACAATAGTACAGCGACGCATACGGTAACACATTAGTGTTACTCCATGATGAGCCGTAGTTATTTCAGCTAACACAGCAATTTCCATCAGGAGTTGGTTCACAACTGTCCCTTTACTGTTTAAAGGTATAAAGTGTGATTCAGTGTATTTTATAGGTCACACTCAATGGGATCTCTAAATGCTGAACTTGGTACAGATGTCAAACGTTCAAGCTGGAAATGGCATTAGAAAGCCTAAAACTAAGAAATTGGTGGGTTTTTCATGCTATAATTATTCGTCGTGTGCGTTATGCTCGTTCATCGTCTCTTTCGTTTCTTTTTCTTTTATTTATTATGTTTTAACAATGACTTACTTGGAGCCCCTGTTTAATAGGCTTCTAGGTTTATACAAGTGGTTATGCATGTAAGTAATTGTATGTAGTTATAAATGCTTGTGTTAACTTAGTTCAAATTATGAAAACTATTTTCATTTTGTATTTGAATTACGTAATTGCATGATCATACGCCCTTATATATATGCCCGGATAAAACATGAGGAATATAACTCCTCATTAATTATAATGAGCACTCGGATTTTCCTCGTACGATTTGCGATATAAGATCAAACGTAATGAATGCTCTCTGGTGTTACATTGTGGTTCTCGATTCTGCTGAATAGGGAAAGATACAATTTAATTCAAAATATTTATATTTCCCTTCTAATTTCCAACTATTCAGTTATTGTAAAAGTTAAACACTTCATTAAAAGTCACCATTCCATTTTAGCTCAAATTATATTTTTCAAATCGAGGGTTCTTTTTATGTACGTGACGAGTTGAAGACTGTTGCGTATTTTATAAGAAACTTTACTATTCACTTTATGTATACCAGTGTTAGCGCAAGGTTTGCTAATTACTCCCTTGTGTGTTGTGGAGAAGCTCCATGTTTAGATGTTTAATTTAGCTGAATACTTCTGGGAATATCGGATTTAAACCTTATTGTTGGTTCCGACGGTAGCAGGGAATTATGCTAAATTTTCTCCCCCTCTTGGGATGGGCGGTACGATCTCATCGCCTTCAAGTTCCTCAGCTCTCGACCCGGTACCTACATCCGCCGACAAATAATCTATTCCCGCTGCCCTTACACACCTTTTATTGTATTTAGGTTAATGTTTTTTTTCTCTTTCCTTGATGTCACTCCCAGGGACAGACGTGCTTACGCAAGTGCTCCTCGGACGAAGACTGCAAGAGCAAACGGAAGAAATGCCTGTGTGACGGAGCCTGCGGCATGTCTTGCATCAAACCAGGTAAGAGAAAATATGGGAAAGGAGTTGGGGAGGGTACAAGGGGAGAGAGAGCGAGTGGGATGAGTTAGCGGGTGAGAATAATACGGGATGTTGGATCGGTGAGAAAAAGGTGATGAAGGCGGGGGAGAATGTGGTGAGGGCGCTCGACGAGACGGCGGTAGTAGTTGGAGTAAATGTATAACAAAATCTTATCTATCCATGTCCCTAAATAAAATAACGTCAGTTTGCTGAGCATTGAAAGGATGGGTTTTAAACTTTAAACTAAACGAGCAGGTTAAAATAGAATGTGAAAGAGTCTTCATAACCTCAACATGTAGAAAAATCATATTTAAAATTCTTCCAAACATTGTGCACTCCTCAAATCTTGTTAAATTTATCCACAGTTATAGTATTAGTTTATCTTACTTGATACAAATGTGTCCATTTATTTCAAATGTTCTACGTTATTGACGATTAAGGTATGTCTAACAGAAAATATCACGGGGATTATGAAAACGTGCGCTGAAAGTTTTAACTTTTTGGTCAATTCTCCCCAGTTATTTGTTTCAGATTCTCATAGGCCTTGAAATTCTAGAATCTCTGGTTTACCACGCTAGAGATATCGAAATATAAAACTTTACAGATGTTTTGAAAGTGCCACAGAGAGTTGCTGATCTGAAAGCCGAAACAAATTACCTGCCAAAATGTCTGCCTTGAAATTCGTAAAAATAAACCAATTGTGACTATTGAAACACACCCTGTATCGTTCAAAAGCTTCATTTTAATCTCATCCGTTTTCTTTCCTTCAAAAATACACCTTTAACGTTTTTTGATTGCTTAATACACGGAGGGAAGTAAACATTTTAGCAACGAAAATAAAGTTCATTAGAGGAAAAAGAAGATAGGAAAAAGGAGGAAAACAAGAGAGGAAAATGAACCAAGTTCAGTGTGCTGTTTATTTGGAAAATATCTTACAAGAGAAAGCAAGGGAAAACAATTTGGTACACTCCAATTCAGAATGTCATTTCTCGAAAGGAAATGGGTTGAGATTCGCAGCCTTAGTGGCAAGGCCGCCTAGGGTCTGGCGTGAGAGGTTGAGTTGGGGAAGGTGGTGTGGGACAAGGGAGCGGCTAATCTTGGATACGACCGTGAGAGGCAAGAGGGCGGAGATCAACTCTGCGGCATATGAACAGCCGATTCCCGCCGACAATCTCACTGCGGTGGAAAAAGCAGGGATGTTGTCGCATTCCCTCCCGATCCGAAGCTCGCTTCTCAGTCAGTCTTATCAGCCTTTTCCATCCAAACCGTTTCACTAACACTTTGAAAATGAAACACTTTGGAAAATTAATTAGTAAAAAATTAAAGCCACGAACATGATCACTCCGTTCAATTCATTTTTAATTAAAAGGATTTCTCCATTTTTCTTCATTTTTTGTAGCCTCCATTCTAAAGTTGGTAAACATTTCCATTGAGACGTATATCAATCTGGTAGACAATGGATTCGTCTCCTCCACGTCTGCTTGGGGCTAGGCATGGATGCGATTTTAGCCCTGCTAGTTTTGAGCAACTTCTGAGAAACTATGAAAAAACAAATGTTTTCTGGGAATTCAAGATACCCATTGACCTTGGACTATAAGATTATTTTATCTTAGTTACAGTTATTCATCTTGCCTTTTTTTGTGCTTTTAAAGTAAATTATTGGTCTCACCCTATTCTTTTAGTATGATTCCTAATCAGATAGCAATTTTTACCTTTGTTACACGTCCATGACAAATCAATGCCGTTTGATGTAGGTGCATTATGTAAATGTTAAACGATATTACCCGCAACAGATTTTATTCGTCTCTGAGGTTGTTATTGAGTGGCCTAATTGTCCTGAATGATTCTAATCAGATGAATTTTAACACTATTTGTTTCTCCAAAATTAGTATGAAACTCTTTATTTACCTAACTATCTACCTAAAAGGTAATTTGCAATGAAGAATATCCTACGAGACCAATGATCTAAGTCCACCATAATTAATAGATAGCCATAGCCCCGTCTGCCAAATGAAGTCGTAGTAGCAAACAGAGTAAGTTGGACTTTTATGAGCATATATTTTACTACAGATGTGCTGATACCTGCATGGCAATATTATTGGACTTAAAAAAAATGTGCGCATAACTCTTAGCGACCAAGGAGTGCAAATTCTTGTTGCAAAGAAGTCCACCTAAGCCCTCCCTGGCGCTATTTTATCATAAAATCATTCGGCTTTGGACTTAAATGAGAAAGATTAACTTTCGTTTTTATTTACATAGGCCCACATTATGTTGGCCCTGCCAACAGGCTTCCAGTCTTTTTATGAAGTGGAGTCCATTTTGGATCTTGTGAGGAGAAGATTGACTTCAGAAAGTGAGAAAGAGGTGGGAATGAAAGGAGAAACTCTGGAAAAAGTCTTAAGGGTTCCCGGTTCCGAGTTGCTAGTAAAGATAACTAAAATACCGCGCCCTCTCATGCTCGAGCGACCCATTAAAAGAGGCCACGGAAAGGGTTTTTTAATATAAAAAACATTCGCTAGCTCTAAGTGCACCTCCTCTTAAGCGTTGATGTTTACTCTGAGGGGAGCTTTGCTCTCTCTTTCTCAACTTCCTCCTCCCTTCCTCATTTCTATCTGCTCCATCTCGGCGCCATCTCTTTTTCCTTCATCCATTGCCCTTCCTTCCGGGCGCCGCCGCCTCAAGAAGCCGGGAAGCGAAGGAGAGACGAAGGGAGAGTGGGAACGTAGGAGGTGGGCTAATAAGAAAAGACGATTGGGTTGAGAGAGGAGGGAGGGAGCAGAGTCATGCTGCAGATATGAGCACGCTAAGGTTTCTCGGAGATGTGAGCCGGGAAAGAATTCTGAAAGAATGGCTTCGGTGTGTGTTTATTTACCTTGTTCTCCGCACTATCGTTATCGTTCGCGGCTAAGTGATCTTATTCCGCCCTGTGAAACTGCAAAAATCCTTTCTTTTCGGTTCGAAGGTTTCATTTTCAAGATATTCAGAAGATAAAAATGGGCTGAATAACGTCACTGTTGTTTCCCAAAACTCATTTCCTAAACGGGTAGCTTATCTCTCCTCCAGCTCTCCATGCCAACGAGCCGTAAAACCTTGCCTTTCGACTATTGAGGGCTCCCTTTCATTTTTGGAGCAATATTTACTCATCCTTTTTACGTGAGATGTTAGGTAAACTCGGCGAGGTTGGAGGCTCCTTTCAGGATTGCGTGCTAACCATTAAAAGAGGTGGCTTCCCAAGCCATGACCAAGATCTTCTTTCTCAGCCTTTCTACGATATATGTCTGCAATTGAACGGAGGTACAAACGCTGCTTAAGGATTTGAAAACGCGCAGATTTATCAAACCAAAGACATGATTGTGAATGGTGTCGTATAAAGTTTATCTTTTGGTTATCAAAGGCCTTAGTAAATGGAGTGATACTTTAAACCTTAGGTAATGTTTATGTTTGAACTCTTTATTATGTTGGTTAAGAGATGAAGAGAGACAATATGCAGAGTAGGTTGCTGGATTGGGTTTAGTTTGGAGCTACAAAATATTTATTTGATCGTTATATCCATCCAAAACTTACCTTAACCGGTCGATTGCCTAATAATATATGTTGGCTATTGCCAAAATCATGTAAAATATTCATGTATCTGCCCCTCAATGTGCCATTTCTTCTTTTCTCCTCCAAATGCATAACACATTAAGAGGCAATGATAGACTTTTATGAAAATCGAAATTCTAGTAGAATTAAATGTAGTTCATTTTGTAAAAGGGATAAACGAAATTATGAAATTAATTAAATTGATAATAATTTACTAGAGTTATTATTTAGACCTTGCTTTAATCACATGCCGTGATAAACCGATGAGTTGAAATATCTTATTAATTAAAGCGGCGTGGGAACTGTATACCATCATTCGGTTGTTTGTTCAAAGTAACGAGTCCGTCAAACGCTAAGTGTTGGCCATGTACAGCTGCGTCTTGAAAATGTTCCAAATATTAATGTCCCAATTGATCATGGAACTAAATCAATGGAGCAAAGCAACACTAGTTGGATTTTATTTGGAATTCACATAAATTTCAAGAAATTGCGGGAGATGCCGCCACAGTAACTTTAACGGAGTCATCCGCTACGTGTGCATTACAATGCAACAATTTTAATAATGTTTTTTGAATATTTGAGGGAGGATTATATTAACTTTAACTACCTTAATTATAACATTTAATTAATGGAACCAAATTGATTGAATTTCGACCTAACATGTGAAGAAGCTGTAGGATCCTCGCTTTTTAAAAAGTTTATTCGGGATTTTTTTTAGAAGCATATGATAAAATTTTATTGATTAATTTTCTTGAGAAAAAAATGTACTTTTAGATTAATATTAGTAATTAATAGTACTATTTTTATTTTTCCACTTGTTATGGGTTTCTTCTTCGATGAATTGATTGGATGTTTGAAGCCCCAGTCGCAAAGATGCTGTCACGGTTAGTTATTAAAAATATTTAAGTGCTCTATCGCTTATTATAATGTAACGAAGTTAGTATTCTTTTGCAGTAGGAATGTTATTTTTATGAACCAGTAGTGGAATATATTCATTCGGTGCTTCATACACAATTCCCATTCTTAAACGGGACAAAATGCCAATAATGAATAAACCAAGGGTGACAACGTTCTTCAGTTCAATATTATAAAAGTTTAACCTGTAATTAATCATAACATTCTTGAGAGTAGCCATTTTTTATGACATTAAAATCAATAAACATGTCCATCTGGCATAATTGATCACTTTGACAGCAAACCTTGCCTTACTCTTAAAGTATATTTTGGAAGACAGTACTAATTGGCCTCAAAAATATCTTTTCAAACAAAAATAATTGTTTTGTTGAAGGTCATCTAGAGAAGCAGTTTCCAGAGAAAGAATGTTTTTATAACTGATTGACACACATGATGAAAGGAGATGTAAATTTTCAAAATTTCCAAAAAATAAATATACCAGATTAGATTATGCGTTTTTAAATAGTTATGTTAGTTTAACCTAATGCGTAGGTACAACTTCTTTGATGAAGTTTGATTGGGACTTTGTTTAATACTTTGAGAAGTTGCAATTGACATTTATTTTGCTAGTTGAAATCTTAAATTCCTAAAAAAAAACCTATCATTGGAATGTAAATGAATATTTTCCGGCTTAGTTACCTTGTTTTTCAGGGTCGGAAGACCATCTTCCGACCCGAAGGTCGGAATAGAAATAATTTGGCCGGATTCCAGACTTTGTGATGGTTTTTTTTGTAAACCCTTATGGTTTGGCTCCGCAGAAACCAGATGATCAACCAACATCGGATTATTACATCGGCATCCTAGGAGCATAAATTCTTTGCGTTATTTAACCTCTCATGACCCTTAGCCTTACTGACCCTCACTATTTGTTTCCAAATATTAACTCAGAAAATTCCGCAAAATAGGCACTACCTTCCATGGAAACATTATTCTCTTCAACAAGAAGAGCAAGCTTTTACGCGGAGCCTACAAATATGAAAGAAACAATATCGGACCGAGGAATTTCTTTCCACTCTCCCAACCCGTGCCCTCCAAAATAAAAATATGAAGGTGCTGATACGTGGTCCACTCTGCGGGCCTTCAAAGACGCAGATTCCTTCGCATCGGGGGAGAGAGGGGATAGGGGGAAAAATGATGGAAAAATAAATAAAGCATATAAGTGGTGGGAGGAAAGGGAAGCTTAGGCATGAACTCTTCTTCTATGGAGTAGCGCCTTAATGAAATAGATACACAGGGGGAAAAAGTAACAAAGAGGGGGGGACGTCGACGTCTCCTCTCAAAGGAGAGAGGAAGGAAAAAAGGGAGAGTAGGGAGGAGGGAATATTATTATGTGGAGTGGGAAGAGCTTATCTACGTCGAGCCTTTCGGTTGAGGCGAGCGGGAATGTAATATCGGCAGAAAATTGCGGTGGCTCGTTTTACCTGTGTGTGCGTATTTGAATTTATGTACGTATTTGTGTGTAACTATGTACATGCACATGTATAAATGCACAAATATATATGAATCTGCAAATAAATCGTACATAGCCACCTAGGCGAGCCACCGAAATGTAAGAATAGTTGTGACCCTTTTTATTCTGTTTATTCTTAAATGTTTTATTATTATGTACCATGTGTTATCACTACTCGAGGGGCTACATATATATATAACACAGTAATCAACCCGAAGGTCGGTTTAGTAGGTGATGGTAGAGCTCCCCATGTACCAAGCCCAACGGCGTGTGAATATTCACACATCAGGGTAAGGGGGCCAGTTCCTTTCCCTGTGCCGGTTATGGTTTCCCAGAAAGATCTGGTACCCGAAAAATCAACTAGCTCGGGTGGAGGTGCCCCAAAGTGCCTTGCCCGGGAATCGAACCCGGGACCCTTCGGTCAGCAGTCCAACGCTCTACCCACTAGACCACCGCGACCCGCGGTGTAATATATATATATATATATATAATATATATATATATATATATATTATATATATAATATACTTGAACAGAAACAAACAGTATAAGAACATACATAAACTTGAACAGCAACAAACAATATAAGAACACTCACACGTTATATCTTAATAATTTCAACGGAATTTAGCTCCATCTTCCTCAGAAGAAACAGTAGTACTGTACTTCTGTTTCTGAGTACTACTGTTTCTTCTGAGGAAGACGGATCTAAATTCCGTCGAAATTATTAAGATATAACGTGTGAGTGTTCTTTTTATGTGTTTATATATTGTTTGTTGCTGTCTAAGTTTTTTATTCAACACTTCCGTGTTACTTCGACGAAATCATCTATATTTCATAAAAATATATATACATATATATGCATACACACACGCACATGCAAAAATAAATATACATATTTTTATAAATTCCATTCGAGGCGGTCGGTGGCACGGGATACCGTGGACGTGCCGCCGCCTCTGTGGAGCGAAGGGTCCCCTTACTGACGACGTAATCCCTTTGCCATGTCGGAGCGGCCAGGGAGGAATTCCTGCCAAGGGCGGGAGAAGGGACCGCGAAGCCCGTTACCGAAGGGACGCGTATCCGGTGGGAGGGTGATGGGAGACTACTGGGGAGAGATTTTTTTTCCCGAACCTCGACGAGCCACATTTCCTTTGACTCGACCCTTTCCAACATCAGCCAGCCCTCTTCAGGCGCCTTGCTCGAAGCAGGCGTTAATTTTTCACGCCCCCCCTTCCCCCGTTCTTAGCCGTTCTGCATGTCTTGCTTACGCAACAACCCCTAGTCCCTTCTTGCTACGCACGTCAACTCATTTTATTTTATTTTTACCTCCTTTCCTCAACAAGATAACGTCGTGTTTTCCGTTATCAAAGTCCCCACTCGCTCCGGGCTAACCGTTAAGGAATGGAGATTACTCTGTCTTCAAGAGGATGATGTTGCTTTTCTTGTACCTCCGACACCGTGTGTGCGTTGCCAAGAGCTAGCTGTTTCCTCCCTTGCTTTTCCTAAAGCATGGCGATCAATTCTGATCACTTTACAACTGATATGCTTTGCTAAATTTGAGTTACATTTTTTTACCCCGATTTCTTTCGTGTAAGTCGGGAAGAACCAGCTTTGATGCCAAACGAAAGATTTCAAAACTTTCGTTTTGTTGCCCAGGAAATAAATTGCTAATTATGTGTTGTTACATGAGCTCATTCTTCGGCATTTTTCACGAGTTAAGTGAATTTAGTGCTTATATAAGGTTGAAGAGGTCTCATGTTTTATTTAAATACTAATCCGTTCCCTGTTACTCTTGAAGGTGACATATTTTGAATTGAGGATTTAAACTCTTTAATCTAAAGATCCTGCTTATCCGAAATCCTATATTGTGACCGGAAGGTGGAGTTATCATCCGTACGCTTTCGGCTTTGATATTTCTTCAATGAGTTAACTTTCCCGAAATGTCACTGTCTGAAAATGGTCTAATTTACCGAGGAACTCCGAAGCTCTAATTGTAATCTTATACAATACTAATTAGCACGTTCAAGCAAGACGCCATGAAATAAATATCGGAATATAGCCATTGATCTTCTTTGGTTAACGGAAATTTAGTCGGTATTATGAAATATTACGGGTTGTCTAACATTTTAACACCATCGCCGTCGTAGTTTCTGTTGGTGCATTTTACACCCCTTGCCGAATGACGGAGATTTCGGATGCATTTCCACCCTCGTTGCACTGCCTCACCGTTTCCCTGTTCTTGCCCAACCCCCTAGCGAACGTACAGAGTGACCCATCTGATGGCCCCACCTAAAATCCATCACCCTAAAGGTCATCCCTCCTCCGGGTCCGCCACTATCCATGTTTCCACTTGAGTGCATCCTGTCCCCCCTCCCTCACCCATCGGTCCAGGGTTCTTTCCCTTCACAGGGTACTCCCTCCTCCTCCCTACACATTCCACTCCGTACTCCACTCACCTACTTCTGCCCTCCTCTGGATTCCATTTCCTGCTTGCCCCCACTCGGCGCGCACCCCCTTCACGAGGGTTTTAGCCCGTCTGTCGGTCCCATTCGCCCCCTGAGTGACCCGAAACCTCTAAATCTCCTGCGTTCTTGCGTGGTTCATCGTGCCGACCGCCGCCTTCCCGCTAACGTGGCGAGGTTTCCGTGTAAGCCGCACCCATTCTCGGTAGTCATTGGAATTGAAAATAATTAAATTCTAACTATTCATTTCATGATATTCGAGCCGCAACTTATTTCTTTGTCAAGTTCTTTCTGATCAGGTGAAGCTGTCACAAGGAATATACAGATCTATGGTATACAAGCATGTATGATAACTTTGTACCTGAAAAAATGTGAAAATGAGAAAGAGTAAATGAATTCTAGCAGTGGAAATTTAATGCCTTTCACAAAATTACGTTTTCTAATCTGGAAATGAACTTCCCAAAATGTACTCATTAGTTTAAATGAGAAAGATATTTTTATATATCTTCGCTAGACATTATTTACTTGCGCGAACATCGCTCAAGTTTTTCCCTTTTTCAATGAATATAAAGTGAGTTGAAAAAGAATATGTAGTTAAAAAATATAATAATTATAATGAATCAATGCATGAGAAAACCATTCTAATTTATATTCATTTGCTCTTCTTTTTTCCCATCACTATGAAGTGATATTATAGTAATTTCATCACGTAAGAATCCCATTTCTAAACATTAGGTTAGAGGAAAGCCAAACGACGAAAACCAAAACGTTCGTTTCTGAAGAGATTTCTATTGATGGGTTGCTTTTATTTGCCATGACTTCACGCACTATGTGCATAATGTTAGCATGCGCATTTGTAGAAAGTTGGATTTCATTTGTTATCTTCACACTAATTTTTGAAGCAATAAGACCCGAACGCTAAATATACGCAATCAACCCCTTGGAAAACAATTGTCAAAAAATCAATTGGCTTTATTTTATATTTAAGTCTTAAGACTTCAATGCATGTTGATAGTGAGGTATAAAATCTAATAAAAAAATCATACTTTTAAGATTCGCGTATAAATAATTACTTTGGAAACGGACTGACTTCTTTATATTCATCAATGATACGCTTGGGTAGATTGCTAAGGTGCTCTGTAACTGCAAGTATAGTATAAAGTAACTACGAGTAAGCTGTGTAACTACTGGCCAATGAAGTCAGTGATACAGTAATTTTGCAACCGTCTGATGAGTAGGTATTTCTTACTTTGTTTTCCTGGTTTAGTGTAAATGATATGTTATTGGTAATGCTGGCTAATTTGTAATTACAAGACGAATAACTCTACCGCACAAACTTGCCAATACTATTTCAACAACAATTTGGGAACCTCAGAACCTTTCTTTGACAACTTTGTTTTTGTATTCTAACGATTGTGTTACTTTCTGCAGTCACGGTGTAACACACTCGGAAAAAGTTTTCAAAAGAGGTCAAAAATGACTGAGGACACCCTCAGAAAACTAATTTAGAAAGCCACCGCGTGCTTTACTGCCTTTTTTTTGATCGCCTCCTATCAGCTACCAGAACCAATGAATTACATCGTGGCCTTCGATTTGCCAGTTGCAATAAGGGAATCCTCAGCCTTTGAACACTTGCCGGAAGATATGGGCGGTTGTTTCAATTTTGAACCTCGGCCCCTGTTGTGTAAACTGGACTTGGAAGCGAAACCCAATAAATTCCAAGGGAATGTTGCCCGTGCACTCTCAACTATTGGCAAATAGCGTCTCCCTACCTCTCTCTCCTTTTCTCTCTCTCCTTTTCTCTTTCCTTCATCCTTCACCTCTTGCTACAAACTTCCTCTGAACGATACACGTGCAATCACGATTGCTTTACCTTTCCTTCTTTCACCTCCCACCCTCCTCTCTTTCTCTCTCTCATCCCCCTCCGCCAATCTCGGAGTTCCACATGCGTCAACCGAATGCCAGACGACCACCATTCTCTTCCATTGTAGATCCTGTGTCACTTGACCTCCTCCCACGCTCGTTTCCTCTGTAAAGCCTCTCCTACCCTAGCCTCGCCCCATCCACCATCATCTCCACCCAAACGGCCGAAGTCAACCCCTCCTCTATCTTTCCTTATCTCTCACCCTTTGCTCCCTTCTTTTCTTATCCATCCCCCTCATTTTCTTCAGCCCTCTTTAAATTCCCATGTCCAACATTTTTCGAGTCTCTTTCAGTTCTTCGTCCTATTATCTTCCATTTGGAATGCTTTGGGTGATTATTTTTTAAGCAAGTAGAGTTGTGTATCTTAGTCACTTTGAAATCTGAATGTTGGCGACATTCCCGATGTGTGCGGAGTGTAAGCACCACTGTTCCTCACGGAAACTTTCATTGGTTTGAATATATAGAGACAGTAATAGTCAACTCTAATTTCTCTAGATTAAGTTTTGGAATAATTGTAGACAGTTTTTTCCGTTGCAAGTGAGAATTGCTGTAGTTAAATTTCTTTAAGTTTTCATGTTATTGAAAATGACTTATTCCGGATTTATAATTTTTTTCAGACTTTGGATTTGGCGATAGATATTTTGGCTGCTTAGAATGTTGGCCAATAAATGAGATATTGAAGTACTAGAGATGAAATGAAGGTGAAATGGACCGAAAGGAAAACAAATGAGGACGTGCTGGAGATGGTGGGGGAGGAGAGGGGTTTGTTGGGAGAAATCCCATGGAGGCAGGAAAAATGGATGAAAGGTGTATTGAGAAGAAGTGGGATGTTGAAGAAGGCAATAGAGGGGAGAATGTTAGGCAAACGAGGAAAGGGCAGGAACAGGATAGAGATGTTGGATGGGATGAAGGGAGGAAGGAAGTACACAGAGATGAAGAGGGACCTGATATAGATTAGTTGGATAGATGGGGAGTCACAAAATGTTTATTTGATAGTTGTGTCCATCCAAAAACCTACCTTAACCGGTAGATTACTTAATTTAATACTTGAGATATTGATGGTATTTAGAATCTCGCACTATTGAATCAGTTTGTTATAAATTTTACGTTTCTCTTTTTCCGGATGAGTTGCTACCTAAAGAATGCCTTTATGTCGAACAAATCATAATTAAGAGTAGAGATATATCAATCTCAGGAGAAAATTTTATATGACCATATGTAAATACAAATATCTTAATTACCTCGCGACGTTTCAGAATACAGATTGAGTCGTTTGGAGCTACTAAGGTTAACCTATTACCTTTCAGTACTTTTTGAGAAATTTAAATATCCTGAAATTTTCAGAATCCATTACTGCTCAAATAAAACCAATTATATATGTAATATCCTCAAAAAAACATAGTGAATAGTCATATTTGAAGTAGAACTGTCTTATAAATATACAGACTTTAAAATGTCAATTTTATGGCCTTATTCTTACATTCTTATGTCAAGTTTTGGATGGTAATCGGATGTAGAAATAAAATTACTGATAGCAAATCATCCACCATAAAAATCAATTTTTTGGTAAGTAGTAGCAACTTGGTAGGGATGCCATGTTAGCTAAATTTCTTAGGGAAGCTGAATTTTAAATTTTGTTAATTTCTATCTCCATAAAATAAACGATGCAAGTGGAAATATATCGCCTTGGTTTCCATGCATGCTTTTTCATCATAGGTCAGTGGTAAATTAAAGGGAAAAATATATGAAAGCGTGCAAGAATAGTCGCACGATCGTATATTAATTGCTGAAATAGCCCTGTCATTGGATGCTAGTTGGATTGTTAAAAATCTGTTGATTGTTCACAATTACCTATATTATAGTGTTCACAGGGTCAGAAGTGGATTGATGGCTCAAGAGGAATTAGTTCCTAATTCCTCTTGAGAAAGGTGGTTGGACCACCGAAAATTCGAGAACCAGTGAGTTTTCCCTCTTTTGTGTGTTTTGGTTTCTGTGTTTGTTATGACTATCAGTGAATTTATATGTATATATATATATATATAAATTCCTTTACGTCTTTATCTTATATACATAAGATATAACTTTCAAACGTAGCTAACCTCCCTCCCACATTCCGTTCCAACTGAGGGTCTTCCTACGCCACCTTTCCTCAGAATATACGTTGAAAGATTACAGACGATAAGACTGCCCTGCCTACAGGTAACCCTGTATTCACCTGCCTATGTCAATAACGATTCTCGATCCGCATACCCTTACCTGTGCCGTCTTTTTTTATTAAGGTTTTGGATACGTCGTCTAACCTTCCAGTAAACTCCTATTTCAGCAATAGTTTCATCAAATTGTTCAGCCTTATCCACTACCCAAAATTTAGGATTGGCATAAAAGCATCCAGACTTTATTCCTATTTTATTTTTATTTCTGTCGATTTCCTCATTTCTACAATGTCTTCACGTGCTTCTCATGCCTTTCTAAACTGAAAAAAATATGTTCGCCTTCGTAGTTGTTCTCGCTCTTAAGTAACCGTCGATTGATGTATTCCTAGTACCACCTATGCTGAATGTGAAATCACACATATGATCGTATATTCCTAATATCCTGACGCATCGCTCATTTTTGGGGTTGTTACTTATAAATCCGTACGATCTCTTTCTTCCTTGTTTCCCTAAACTTTTTTGTTTTTCTGAGAAATAATTATATCTCCATTAACCCTTTATCTGTAGGGGATAAAGTGATTTACCAAGGAAAAGGAACATCAGTATACACTCTAATGATTTTGACCAGATATCCTAGTAGTGTAAAAAGTGGAGTTAAAATTAAATATCAGAGCGTATGCACCACTGCAGTTTATTAATAAAAAAAATTATGAGGAAGCCATCATTATAAAATAGATGGAATCGAGTTAAAATTGCAGAACATGAATAATTTGGGTGTTACACTGACATCAAACATTTCACGGAGTGTATATGCTAGATGAATATGCAGTTCGGCCTTAAAGAAGCTGGATTTCGTTAGACAAGTTATGGAACAATGATACAGGATGAAAGAGTAAGAGACAAGGGTTACTGCGCTTAGGCCTCCTTTTAAATGCGCTGCTAGTATCTGGGATCCATGAGAGAGAAGTTTAATGAAGGGATTGAATAAGATGCAGAGAAAGCCATGTGGTATGTTAATAATTTCTTCGAAGAAGTATTAGGTTCACGAATATGTTGTAGTAATTTTTACTTTAGGCCTATTTTATTAATTAAAATTGGCAATTTTCCACAAAAACAAAATTTTTATTAATACGACCGGTTTCAATGTTGACAAGTTCAATGTCAAGAAACATTGAAACCGGTCGTATTAATACAAATTTTATTTTTGTGGAAAATTGCCAATTTTAATTAATCATGATATTCCATCATATCACGCCTGAAACGTCTCTTTTTATTGAGGCCTATTGTTCTCTAAGAGAGTAGCCAAGACTTTTAGAAAGGTACAGGACACAAGTTTTCATGTGACATAGGGAAAATCTTTTTGGCGTCAAATCGTATAGGTTCCATATTCAGGTTCCGCAATAACTTTCCAGTCTGACCTAATAGGTCTGTATCTTTGTTCATTGTTACATCCTGAGAACTCGTTTTCCTTCTTAAACTTGTTCTTTCCTTCTTTTCTTCTTTTCTTCTTATTCTGGGAACTGGTCTTCTTTCGGCAACTTTTCCCTGTTTGCGGAATTTCTCCATTACTCGCACTTTCTTCGTGCACTCTTTTCACCGCGTTTCCTTGACCCTATTAGTTACACAAATGTAAATAACTTATTTCTCTACTTATTTTCTCCCGATCTCCGAGTTCATTGTCTTTTCTTTCCTTCTTTCAGCTATCCTAATCAACCTATTCAATGATGTATGGCTTATTAATTCTCTTTATTTTTACCAATCCTGTTGTTCCTTTGTCACCTTTGATTCCTCCTTTATAACATTTACCTCCCATGTGTTAGCTGTGCCATTGTGATATTTACCTACCATGCTCAAAACCGTTCAAGATTTAGTATTCCCTTACCAGTTCTAATTCTTATGAATTTTAAATTGCATTGTTTAACAATTAAATAATGATGCAAATATGCATATTTCCATGGAAATCAGTGAGATCAAACGGTGTTAATCCAGAATCTATCGCACGTCTAAACATTGTATAACTTAACCGATACCTACAGAGTCTCCCGGGACATTTCATGCAAGCTTGCGACTTTCATGGTGTTTGAACCAGATAATAGTTATGAATTATTATTATATTTATATTATTATAATTATTTCTATATAAATATAATATTTATACGAATCAATACACTACTTAATCATAATGTTTTATGCTGTAGCTCAAAGGATTTTCTCTTAAAAACTTCCAAGAAATATCGGAAAGCCCTCAAATGTTTCAGTAAAAATGAAGAATATTTATTAATTTTTCGAAATATAATTAAAGCCTTCCAAACACTGGGAAGTTATGACTCTCATTGTGTGTTTTTTATGGAAATCATGATAACGGAAGCTGTGCAGGCGATTGAATTAAATGGTAAAGTAATTCGTGTTGTATATATCCTCCCATTCATATATATTCAAAGCGTGTGCCAGTCCTCCCTGCATTCCCATCAGTCCTGAGCCCGTCTGCTTGTGTGCACATCAGAATGGGAATCCAACCTATCACCACCTCCCGAGGCATTCCCAGTATCCTTTGCGAGGGACGCCGTTGTCTTTTGCTGCCGCCCTAAATTGTTCGGCCGACCTTAGGCGGCCACTCCGTTCCATCTCTCTTGCTCTTTGTAGCGATGCACCTCTATGTGTAGATGTAACGTTGAATGCTTATGTCACATGCTGCCCAAGGCTTGGTCAGCCTAGGAGGAATAGGAATTCCATTCAGCAGAGGGACGACTGGGGTCAGTGGTTGCCTGTGCAATGGAATGAGAGGAAACCATGTCAGGAAGTAGGGGAGAGGAAAAAAATCCTTATCTGGTTGGTGGCTTCTGTCTTGCAGTTTCACGATTCCCACTTTGACACCAGTATCGTACTGAGAAAAACGTTTGAAGAATTTTAGATCTTCATGCCATGTAATCTTAGATGGAATACAAATAAAGCACTTTTTACTCAGGCCCACGTATATGCATGCATTTGCTACCAAGTTTGCGTGATTTATCTTTATAGTCAGTGTACAAGAAATATGTGCTCCCTATTGTCACTCAAATAATGTGAGCAAAAATCACTATTATTTCGAAAAACTCTATTTTAGACATTTTCTCAATCATAATAAACTGTCAAGTCCCGGTTTCATATTTTTGTGGGGTAAAATTTATTGATGGAATAATGAAGGCAACAATGTAAAATTCTGCCTTAACCAGTGAATTAATTTTTAATGAGCGTTACGAAACCCAGATATTTTTTAAAAGTAACTTCATTCACAGTAATTCTAAATGTATAGGATTCAATATTTATTGTTTGAAAATTTTTTTGAGATTTTTTTCTTTTAGATTTAGAGCAACATATTTCGTAAAATGTATTACTGTAATGCAATGTATTCTTGATTTACGTTTTCGAAACGATTGACCTTTGACTCACAAAGGCCAGAGGTGATATATGACTAAGAGCTCGTGTTTTGCAACGTATGAAGGTCAAATGTGTTTACGCCACTCGTGTTTTATACATATATCCCAGGTTGCAGTGAGGAGATATTAGTTACACAAGCTGAGTCACGTTAATACCATAGGAATTATTGCTTAGTCATTCGACTGTAATGTCTACCAGAGTAATCGAATTGAAAAACGTTTCCCTCCAACGCCGGTCATGATATATAATTTTAGGCTTCACTTTTTCATTTCAGCTTCAAATTAATCTATGATTTATTTCTTGCACTCATCCACTATTGTCAAAAATTATTTCCATCAACGGGTAAAGAAAATTCATTAATGAATATTTGTTATTCGTAATTTAAGTTTTAACTTTCATGCCAAGGGCTTTTACTCAGATCGGTTTTTCAATGCGAATTCCATCGAGTTGGCCGTCATTTATAAGAAAGAGAAGAGAGAGGTCCAAGGGATTTCCACTTCAATTTTTATTCTTATCATATAGTAAATTGAATTTTATTAATTTTAAGCTGCTCTTTCTCCTCTCATTCAGCCTAAATCATTTGCTAGAATCGTTTGGGGAGAGAAAATCCAGGCTCGGATGGCTCGTAATATTTTTATCTAGGCTTTATACGTATTTTGAGCCAGGTTTTCATGAAAATCTCCCGACTGAAGAGACACAGCAGATATGAATAAACCAATGACTATTTCCAGACCTCGAGCATTCACTATCGCTCCAGCTTGGAAAATCGTTTCATTTAATTCATCTCTGGAAATGGTTTTTTTGAAAAATATACTGTAAAAAAATTAATTCCAAATCAGAGAGGGTGAAGATGATCCGACAAGTCAGAGCTAACGGGTGGAACGAGCCTCAATATACCCCTTTTACTAAGTTAATCCTTTGCATGGTGTGGAAAATGTTTAACTATTCCAGTCAAATACGAGTATTATGATGATATGCGTTCCAGAAGCTTATATATTTTCAAGTAATCTGCGATAGTTTCTTCCCGAGTTTTCAGTCCACGTCAAATACTATGCGCCTTCAAAATTTGGACTCCACATTGTGATAGACGTGTATTTTGAATATTTCATTTTAATATAGTATTCAGGTGACGGCATGCCAATTAAAATAGATGAAATTATGTTTATCGTCCCAAACATTCACTTCAATCATATTTACTCTTGAGGATATACAATTTGACCTTTGAGTTATGTCAATGTCCACCTCTCCTCATGTGTAAATATACGGGAAATATCGGTAACATATATTGTCGTTAGCAATATTTGAACACCTCGCGGTATTTATATGCGGTCATCATTAATCGGTGTGTTTATTTATGTCAAGGTTTGATCTTTATATTTTAATATAGCACTCTTCAAAGTTAGATCACGATATACGATGCATGTCGCGGGTCGCAATCAATGAATCGTTGTATCACCCCTCCATATTTGCGAAGGAAGGACGTTGGTGTCATCTGATCTGTAAATAGGTTAAATTTCCGATGAGTTAAATGGAATTAGGGAACATTTGGTCTCAATTTCGCCCAATTAAAGACCTCTATCTATCTGTAGGGAGCCTGTTTCTATTTTGCTGCATAGTTATTTGTCAAGGAGAATTGTGTTAAGAAGGAATACAACTTTTTTGTATTAATTTCACTTTGCCTTTGTTTTCATAAATGTCCATGACATTTTATTTTGATTTTAATGGCATCTATTAGTCAAAATATGGCGTACCGGGTCGCGTCGTCTCTACTACTCAAATGGAGAGGGCGTATATTTTGAAGAGTTCTGCGTTAATTTTCCCTATCCTGCTTATCCGGGTGCACTCGTTTGAAAGTCGACCTGTATGCGTAAAATAACTGCCGCACGAAGTAAGCCTGCGCATTTCTCACCGGAACACACGTGAAACGGATCGATGAACTTTTAACTGGTTCCGCTTATTATTGGGCCGCGCCCACTTTCGCGCGATGTCCTTTAAATTGGGCGTTGCAAGAAAGCGGTGGTTGCCCCATACGTTTTGCTCCCGCCGCGATGTACAAAATCACGATTTTTTTGGAGAACGATGGAAGTAGGATGCACCTTTTCATGCCCTCTGGGAAAATTAGGTCGACCTTTTTGAGCCTTGATTCGAAAATCTCTCAACGCCATCACTCGATTAATTTCCATCTCTCTCTAAAAAGAGAAAAAATTCCACATTCTCCCGAAAATAAATGTGTATAAAAATGCGAGTTCTTGTGTGTGAGCGTAATGCGTCCATATGAAATGCATTTAAATCGTAGATCTGAATAACTATCTTCAATTTCAAGTGCTGGAAAGATTAGAAAATTTGCTTGAAAAATTGCAAGATTATAGAATTTTTTAAATTTAATTTTTTAGAATTGTGTGCCAAAATGCATACTTTTATAGAATTAAACAATCTCCCCAAATTAACCAAATTCCTATTCATAACAATATGCCTAAATAAAAGGTTTTTTGGTATCAAATCATCACTCTTTAGTATGGCTATTTTGAAAGCAATTAAAAAAATTAATTGCAATAGAATATAATGAAGGATATTTCTTTAGCATTGTTCAACTCTGATCTAGTACATTATCAATTCCCTTTAATTCAGCCGGAAGTAATTCTGCGTATTTGGTAGCCTGAATTACTGGTGATATTTTCATTTCATTGTGCCTTATGCCTTCATAGTGTAGTTTATATGATCCACTTTAGTCATGGAATTTTTGTATCAAAAACTTATGTTAATATTTGGTTTCAATACTGGAACACTCAGTACTCAGTAAAAACAAAAGTTCAATTAAGAAAACCCTTGGAACAAATCATACGTTTCAGGAATCAAGTGTTTTAAATGTATCACTAATATAGTTAATCCTCTATATGGATGTAAACAAAAAAATGCCGGGACCGTATACTTGATTGGCATTAAGTGATAAGAAAGAAAAGGGAAAAAAAGCCAAAATAAATAATAAAAATATTAAAACAAACTTACAACCATTCGATCACTAGGGTGTGTTACGAAATAACTGTCACTCTCGTGAATCACATTCACACACACTCAGGGTTTGCAAGGATCCCTCCTACAGTATGTCAGTGACCCGTCAATCACACAAATAAATGAAAATTATAAAAGGATGTTTTTTTGTTTACATTGATTCACGACCGTAGCTACGTTCCTTGTACATGTGAACTCTATATGGATATCACTTACTATTGTAAAGAAATATTTGTGGCAATGATTATACATTTGAACTATTATATGCAATATATTTTTGAATACTGAGGAATATGGATTTTAAAATAGTTTTATTAGCGTAGTATTGTATTTATTCCAGTTGAGTCGTTATTCGTGGTCTCCAGCAGTAAGAAAACGTTCAAAAACTGCGGAAGATCAGTGACATTAACTTCTAAAAGAGTCATCCAGTAATATACATCAAAATGCAAAAATGTCAACGGGTAGTAAGCATTGATCGAAATCCCGGACAAGGCGAATGTATTGGAAATTTTGGATTGTAGTCACGAAAACTTTTTTCCGTTATTAATGGGTTATAATTTACATTTCCCTTCGGCGTTTGTAGATTTTATCCTTTTTTACTCCCGACCTCTCTCCCTTTTGTGATTCTCTAATCGAAATCACAAACAAACATTGCATTGGCAGGTGTGTGGTAGTATTAAACAACATGTGACTAGTGATAATATATATATATACCACCGGTGATATGTAGTTGTATCTTCTGCGTCCTGATTTTTCAGTTGCTAAGTAATCCGTCCGTTCAAATAACCTTACCTATTCATATTATGTTTATTCATTTTTTCTATGACATCTTTGATAAACAAGTTCTTCTCCTTTTCTAATTAGAATTGTCAAAAACTCCGGCTTCCCCACCAATCGTTGACGAAGTATTGACTATGCATACCCTTACTTCTGTTTACGCTCCATTCAACTGTACACACGGTAAACATGACTACACGTATGGACCAATTTACTTTGAATACATCTATGTCAATTTTTTAACCCACTTTATTCCGAAACCACTATCGAGGAGGGAATCTCGACTTCGCTCAATGCATCAAGTGTAGAATAGTTTTGATATGTCTACCGATTATATCTCACACGCTCAAGCTGACTCTTTTTGCAATCTAAGCTAAGATTTAATCCCGATACAAGTCAAAGCCACTAGAAAATTCGAGCTGGGGAATGAAAGACCCTTTTTGGAATCCCAGACGTATCCCGCGCGCATTCAACACGTGGCCTAACCGACTTCAGATAACATCATCCTTTCGCTTTTCCGTGCTGGAGCGGTTTTCCTCTATTGGTATCAGAGCTTAATGTATACTCGTATACCTTGTGCCCGCTTCGAAAACATTTGTTTAAATTCTATGGCTTATTTGTGCGCATAGAACGATTATTATCTCAATTATATGACCTTGTATTTAATCGGTGGGATAGTTACAATTTTTGTAAACTTGGGTGATAAATCGACTTAATCTATACGAAATTATCATGAATACGTTTTGATGACAATCTTTCATGTTGGTACAAACATTTCTGGCAGATATTAATGTCTTTGGTGGATGCAAATAGTATTATGTAAAGCACGCCATACTAATGGAAACACGTTTGAATCATGTTTTCTTCGAGTTGAAACTCAGATGAAACTGTTTCATGTAAGAAATAAATACACTACATTTCAAATGTGTGAACAAGAAAAAGTAAGCCACTGTGAGTATATTTAAACGTGATTACTTTAATACTTTCACTCAGACCTCTAAAATCGAGTCAATATGAACACCATATATCATCATTTCCCATGAGTGCGGGGTGTCTACATCCTCCGGAAACATTTCCCGATGCTTAATGCGTATAGTAGGCAGAACGCCCTATATAACCGAAAGGTATTCCGTGGTGTCATTACAAGTGTAATTGCTGATACGGTTCGAGTCCGCATCCATTTGTTGAAAATGGTTTATGCGGCCCAAGAGATTACGACTTGTAATTGTCTGCCTATCACAACCACTGCATGTCAATTTGCGTTACATTTATCATAGCAGTTATAGCAGTCGCGTTTTGCTTCAATAGCTCATCTTTTCCGCGTGTTGCAGAGTAACATGCGAGGAACTCTATTGGGTCAGTTCCCGATTTGGATTACCAAGTCCTATGAGTGCACTATAGGTTCCGTCGCTCTCTCCTGGGCCTGAAGGATCGGAAAAAAATTTTGCATATAGTCTGACGAAGAAAAAAAATTCAGTGCCATTTTCCATGTTCTGAATTTACTGGATTACTGAACTGAGTTCTTAGCTATTTAGAAGTTTGATAGTTGGTTTGGTCTGTTGATCTTTAACTAAATACAGTGAAGTAAAAATACCAATGTATCTTTTCACTTAATTTTACTCTGTGCAACTAGTTTCGACTCATCGGCGTCATCTGTACAAGGTACCTGATGATGACACCGATTATTCGAAACTAGTTGTACCGAATAACATTGAGTGGAAAGATACATTGGTATTTTTACTTCATTGATAATGGATTTTAACAAATTTTAACCTGAAAACATCGAATACAGCTAAATACAGATTGCTTTTTATCATCCACCACGTTTTTCTTCAGTTTGAACGCTCTCTTGTGGACCTATTCTGTTACGGAACGGATTAGTATAATTACTTGCACTAATATTATCCATATTTTATTAGATTTCTGACGAGAAAGTAAACTAAATCAGTCCTCAAAGAAATGAGAAGGGAGCATAGAAGCACAGCAATAGAATTAAACGCCAGCATCGTTTGTCGCATTCCTCGCCTCGGGCATTCTCGCATGGCATGAGCGGATGACGTCCTCGGGATGGGCGTGCCATTAAAAATGTTCGATAAAATTTCAGTGTCCCAATTCCCTCGCGATAGCTTCATCCTCCACATTCGCTCACTTCTCTTTCCCACCCCCATTCCGTTACTCTCTTCTCCTCGTGCCGTCTCCGCCCCCTTCCCCATCCCGGAGGGAAGCCTCACAAAATCCAGGGACGCAAAATGCGATGGAGAGATGAGGGTGGGATATATTGGGGGGATAGGGATGAGGGTGGGAGGTGATTTCAAAAGAAGGGAAGAAGGTTCCTCTTCCCGCATCGCTAGAAATTTCCTTCCTTGCTCCCTCCCTCACTTCCTACCAAGAGCTGTGTTATTCCCCTCCCCCCTCCCTGCCTTCCCATCCACCTCATTCTTCTCCCGTTCGCGCTCCACGAACTCACTATCCTTCCCTTTCTCTCGTATTCCCTCCTCTCACCTCTTGTCTTCCCCCTCCCCCTATTCCCCTTTCTTCCGCCCACGCCTTCACTCCTTTTTCCCCTCCATCTTGCCCCAAGGCCATTCTGTTTGACAAAGGCGTAACTTTTAATTCTAACGATTTGCATATTTACAAGCTCAAAGCCTGGTTCACGGAAGAGAAAAAAAATTGTCATTTTACGCCAGTTGAGAAGGAAGGACCCTTCCTTCGACACGAGGACAGGAAGGGAAAAGTGAAGGGATGAGGTGGAGGAGGAGAAAGATGGTTTGGAAGTTGATGGAGGAACGTAATATTGCCGATTATACTCGTACGAGTTTTTTTGCGGCCGTCCCCTTCGTTTTTTTTTCCTTAGAGGAGGCCGTCAGATTCTCGCCCATATTATAAAACGATCTCCGTAATTAATTCCCAGTTTGTTCGCATTTCTCGGTGGCCATTTGACTATCAACTCCTCCTCAACGGTGACAGGATAAAATGAAGCGGAATGATCCAATTTTGGGCTTGTCAATTGCTCTTCCCTTTATATATCAGGTTATGTCGCCCGAAGTGTCTGCAAATAAGATTGGAGGTGATTTATTTGATTAACGCTCGGAATATTTCCGAGCGCTCACTCTCCTTTCTCATGTTCCATATTTCATTTCTGATTACATCACCAATTTTAATCTCGAGAGAGAGCCTAACTTACTTTTTCAGATTGAAGGGTATTGTTAAATCACAGGTGCTGGTTTTTTTAAATATGGGATTGAAATATGCTTTAAAAGAAACTATGGCTCAATACTATTTCTGACTCTAAGTAGTTTGATAGATTACTGGCTATAAATATGTATCCCAACGTAAAAATAATTACGTCACTTCAATCCGGGTCTGTATCGAGGAATTCTCTTCAAATCAGGGGTTTCTTGCGCTATCCACAGTTTAGGAACCTTATTTCGTGCCCCAAAAAATTTGCAATACTACTACTCGGCTGAAATGACATTATGGATTTCACGTGAGCTTCCTATAGTTCCGATCTTCGTTTTTAGTTCTCTCTTGTCTACTGTTTCATATGTCTCTTCGTTTACCCTTGTATCTTCATCTCTCTCAAAATCTCCATCATCGTCGTTTCAAATATGTCAGGTAACGCTTGTTAAGAATTAGTGTTAACCCTACCAGAGGTTGCATATTTTATTGCTTCGACTTTCAGACACTTGTGTCAAGAAATTCATCTCAAGTGCTCTGATATCTCTTATAATTTATGAATTACCATTGTCACGTAATCTATCCAACATTTTGTGTATAATTATTGTTTTAATTTCAAATGTACATCTTTCTGTAATAACTGTTGCTCTAATATTGAATGTATTTTTAGGTTGTCAATTAATAATCCTGAAATTAACGAAGTTTAATCGTATCTTTTTATTTGAAAATTCGTGTATCTTCAGTAGACGAAGCAGCACTCAATATGACATTTAAATTAATTCAGGATTACTAGACTGCAAGCTATTATTCCATCATCACCATCGATGCACTACAATTTTTTAATCAATAAAAGAGAACGGTAATGAATGAAGCTTTCAACTGTCTGAAGTTACAAATATATCTACGTCTGAATGTCTTTTTGGTTTTTATCTCATGTCAAGTATTTATTGTTCCCAACTACTTGTAACAATAGTGTGTTCCATCCCTTCTCATAATTTTCGTTGGATTTTAAAGCATGCCCGTTTTTAATCTGTAGGACGTCTTTCTATCCAACTATCGGGCACTGAGTATATTTGCATCAATCTCGTTTGGAAACAATATTTTATCCTCTCCCTCTTCTCTTTAGCACTTTCGTCTTATCTTCTGTTTCCCATTCAGAACCGCCGGATTTAACAGCCACTGGTCTATTCAGTCCAATACTTTTTGGCGGTGCAAATCGATTGCCACACTCTTTTCTTCCGCCTTAAGTCCCCTCTTTTCCGCCTCCTGCTTCAGTTCATTATTGGCGATTTCATTGTTGTGCCTGGCAGGCCCCATTTGAAGGGTTATTCCACTTATTGCTGCTTTTATCTCCGGAACGGAGGACTTTTCGTTTATCCAGGCCTAAAAAAAAAAGGATTTTACGAATTCAACCGAACAGATGTCTGAATATTTTACGAATGACCTATCACTTTTTTGCCTACTGAGGCAAAAGTACAGCGTGGTGGGAAAATATTTATTTATCTGTCGTCTTTACCTCTTGATTTCTAAAGGTACACTTTTCATACAGTTTCTGTCATATAGCTCTAACAATTTATTTAACGAAGCACTTCTAATTTTAGAATAATAATTATTTTCTCCGAGTGCGTTGTACCTACAATTAATGATGTACTGCTAAAAATGTTTATATAGCATTGCAAACATTTTAAAACATTCAATTTTTCCTTTAGATTGTGCGATATGCAAAAGAATTCGCTCAGTGTATACAAAATTTTCTTTTTATATTCCTTTGGAATTCTCTAAGGCCAATGATGAGGAATTTACTTTGTTATATTCATCGCTTTCGTACCTACAACAAAATCATATGGTAATCAGTCTGTCAGTCGATCATACCTAATTTATTTGTGAAAATATTAAATCCGATTCATATTTGATATTCATTTATGTAAAATCTAATTTATATTAGTTTAACGTATAATTCGTGTTATTGTTCATATTTTAGGTGATTATGATGGTCAATTTACGAGTGATAATGTTAAGGATAAGCTGACATAAACATTCCCCCCCACCTTATTATTTTAACCTGAGGCCGTAGAGCTCTTGATTTCTTTCTATTTTTCTTACAGATTAATTTTCCGTCTAAAACTCTGGATTAGAGTATTTTATCAGAGTTATCCTAACTTTTAAATTTACAAATGCTTATATTTCATGTTACCTTATTTTGTGTGCTGAAGTTAAGTGCAACTATTCCTGTGAATACGAGAACGGTCTACGACTCAAATAAGTCAGTTTTCTTGGCTAATAACTGCTGGTCATGTTCCATTAATGTCAACTCTAAAAATTATGGTATTCCATGAGCTTCCTTCTGGCTATTAATTTATTATTTTCATAATGGTAATTTTTAATGTTTGATCAGGACTAAGAAACAAGAATTCTTACAACTTTTGGAAAGCTAAATGCGTATTTTTGAAAGAGAATTGATATCGTGAAAACTGTTTTGGCTGTACAATTCTAAATTTCGAAGGCCAAAATTGAAAAATAAATAAATATGATATTGAGATCAAATGATGGTAAAAAACGTATTTTCGTAGTGAAGGTGTTAAATCGGTTTCTTCTCGGAAGAATCGATAGTGCTATTCGCAATCAACACTCTCTTCGCCTTCACTCCAAAATCCTTTCCTTGCCTTTACTGTGCGCTCGTCACTACAAACACTGGCTATAAACTATTTCTATTCTGAATTTTCTAATTTCTATTTGTTGGTGTTTTTACAAACTATCGTATTTAGCTGCAATGAGAACAACGGTTTCTGCTTGTTCGTTGAAGCTTCGTGAGTTTTATGGAAAGCATATTAACGGTCATTTATTCAAAATGAAAAGTGTGTAACTGTGTGTGTGTGTGTATGTCGGACCAATTTCTCCGAATGGTTAATGCTCTATTTAATTCGTATTATAGCCCTTTTCATGTGCGTGCGTTCTTTTTCGTCTGTGAGCACGCGATTTTGCAAATGCTTCAGATAAATGTGATTTGATTTTGCCTGTCATAATAAACACTGAAATCTAAAAACGAACTGATGCCTTTTAAAATGTAACCCGTAAATAATTAACTTGAGGTCATCGAATTTCGCAGTAGCAGTTTAAGGTGTCTTGTCATAACCTTTATGTGGGTCATTGAATTGCTGATCAGCACTCACTGGGCTCTTCAGCATGTGGTGACATTATCAGTGAGCGATCCTTAATCTGGGCACCAGATGCTCCGGGCCTTGCCGAATTGGTTTACTGATGAGTGTATTGTATTGATGGCCTTATGCGGGGATATCAAGACTTCGCCGGCCTTCTCTCTCCCGAGGCTGACCTTCCGGCCTGCCGGTTAGAAGCCCTCGGGAGAAGCCGTCCCGTGAAAAAATGGTGTACGTCTAAAGTCTAATTTTTAAATAATTGGAGATCATTGAACTCAATAGTAGCCGTTTACAATGTACGAAGCGTCTGCGAAGCTGTCGGCATAAATCATGATATGCGTTTGGTAATGATATAATAATAGTGAAATGGAAAAAATGTCTCACTTTTATTTTCGCTCCTCATTGAAGTTAATGAAACTCAATCCTAATTCTGAGTCATATGTGTGCTACCATCTGTGAGTAAAAAGATTGTTTTTTAAATCAATTTTTTCGATCTCAAAAATTTACAAGGAGTGTACCCAAATTGGACAAAGCTATGTTACTTTATGTTTTTACCCTATATATAATAAAAGTTAGTAGCCCTTAATCCGTACCGTCTTTGTCTGCTGTCCCTCAGCCCAAATTAATTTCCGGATTCTCTAGTTTTAAAATATATTGACGGTATAAAATCTAAATAATAGATTTATTTCAGATATTGCTAAAATGCCTCAAAATTCTTCAACGTACATTCCTTGAGTGTCGACATACTTTTGCGAATGGTTTTTCAAGACTCGAAGGCTGTTCATGGTTCTCGAAGGAAGTTCGGTGGATTCGGGAATGTCCTTAAAGTCGCGAGTGCAAGCTTCTTAGACGGAACTTGAGATCCCATGGTGGCGTCCTTTGAGGGACGATCTCACTATTGGAAATATGAAATAGTCTGCCGGTGTCAAGTCAGGAATGTTAGGGTTTGGGAAATCGTCGCGATGTCGTTTCAGAAGATGTTTGCAAGCAGACACTTGACTCTCCTCTTGGTGTCCGTCAAGACTTTCGGGGCGAGTTTAACACAGAACTTTCTCATCGCAAAACTTTTATTGATAATGCTGTGCATGATCATTTTATCATTGCTGACACGATCTGCAATCTTGCGCACACTTAACCATCGGTCTAAATTCAGCACTTCACGCACACGTCAGGAAAAAATTGTTACCGAACTTTTTATGCAAATATTTTATTTCATTATTTTTACACACGCATACACATATAGTATATAGTCTTAATAATATACCTGAAGAAGGCATCAGAGAAGGCCAAATGCTTAAATTTTCTGAAATGCTAATATCCTTTTACGTGTTCTCTATTTATATTGTTGTGTTCTCTTGCACTGTCCAAATGTTATGCTGCTCTCGTGAGTGCTTCCACATCATCGACATACTATATACATCCCATGTAATGCTGCTGCTCAAGAAGGTAAAAGATTCCACTAGCTCCAGTTTCACCCCTTGAATTGTGATATCTGCATTTAGCTTCTCTCTTCCGCACACAAGGATTTTAGTTTTCTTCTTGTTGATATTCATATTTTATTCCCGCAGTGCTTAATCCATAGCGCTTAGGATTAGCACTTAGGGTTGCAGGTCCTCTCGCGTTTCCGCCACTACTGCGATATCATCTGCAAACCGGAGAATGTTGATTTCTTCTCCATTTACGTACCTTGACTCTTTAGACACCCAATTCTTGTGTTTCTTTTATTGGCTCTTCCAGGTACACGTTGAATATTGCTGGCGAGAAGTTACATCCTTGTCTTATTCCTCTGTTTTTTTGGCTTCTATTTTTCTCCCGTTTTTCTTCCATTGCTGTACGCTGATTCTTGTAGAGGTTATGGATGATTCTTCTGTCGTTGTAGCCCAATCCAAGCGCTTCTAGTATCTTGAACATCTTGTTCCATTCGACTTAGTTGAAGGCTTTCTTCAGGTCCACGAATGCCGCGTCTAATGGCTTCTCGGTTTTTCCTGAATCCGAATTGGTTTTCTGAGAGGTTTCCTTCTATCCTTCCTTGTATTCTTCGCTCAATTATCCGAGTAAGGATTTTTGATGCTTGAGTCCCCAGGCTCAATGTTCTGTTCTTCGCATTTATCTGTTTTCGGTTTCTTTGGTATTGCCATCATTATACTTTTCTCGAAGTCTTCTGGCATCTTTCCGCTGTCGTAGCTATATTTGATTATTCCAAAGAGGGCATCCTTCGCTTTGACCCCGAGTGCCTTGATTATTTCTTCGTTTATTTTTTCAACTCCGGTGACTTGTTCCTCAGGTCTGCCACGGCTCTCTCGAATTCGCTTCTTATTATCTGCGGACCCCGATCGTCTATGATGTTTTAATCTTTAATTCAGCCATCTTCTAGTGGTGGTTTGGGAGATCGGTAGAGTACTTCAATCTATTCTTTCCATCTATTCCCAGTGTCTCCATCATCTATTAGTATTTTCTATTAGCGGCTCGGACGTTTTGCGATTTTGTTTTTCTTCCCCCAAATTGCCTCTTCGATAGTTTATCTCGCTATTTCCCTTTAATGCTGTCATTAATTTTCTCGCGGCAGCTTTCTGTCCATTCTCCCTTTGCTTTCTTGTACCCTCGTATATGGTTCCGCAGCTGTTTATAGGGGTCTTTTTCGCTCTTTTTTTTGGATTCTTGTATTTTCTTCTTTCGTCAATGAGACCTCTTATTTGAGCTCTTATCCATGTTTTCTTAGATGTTCCCACCTTACTGACAAGGAGCTCATCTGTAGCTTTGGTAATTATATTCTTCATTTCTTTCCATCGACCATCAGTGCTGGTATTTTTATTATTTCCTTTTATTTACCTTCCGACGGCCGTGGTGAACGTATCTCTTACGCTCTTTTCTTCCAGTATCTTTGTGTTCCATCTGGGTTGGTGTGATATATATGGTTTTAGTGTCTAGCTAAAAATATTCTTTTGATACAATTATTTCATTGCGGTAAAGTGTTCTTAACTCATCTTTAAATTCGTTAATGTCAATTGGTATGGCTAGATAAAATGAAGACCGTATTCTAAAATAGTTTTATAACGCGTCAAATAATTTAATGTGGTTTATAGTTATTCAAAATACATAAACTTCACGTTTAGTTTTTTCTTTAAACTTATAAACTAAAACTTCTTTATTCATCGCATTTTAGCCCCCTCTTTTTTTGTTTTTCTTTTGTTTCTTTTTTGAACTGCATCTATAACCACTACTTCATCATAGGAAGCATCATTAATTCTCACCCAACCCTTTTACCAGCATCGACTTCCACGGCGCTGCTTTGGCTGAACTGAGGCAGTAAAGTCTTTCATCATTCTACCACTTGGTGTGGCGACCTTCGAACTATCAAAACTCTCGCATCGGCAAAATAATCAAGTGCGGACATGATATGGGCGGCGCTGGCCGGCGGCTACTATCAACATCTCTTTCTCCCACCTTCCCCCACCCAATCTCTCTTTGACCCGCATCTTCTCACCCTTTGAGCACTCTTTATGGACCTCCTTTCCTCCACTAGCACTTAAAAGAGCTAGCCTCCTCCTTCCTCCTGACGCTTGTCGGTTGCGTCATTCGTGGAAGATTGAAGGGAGTTGAGAACTCAGGGAGGCACGGAGGTGTGGAGAGGTTGGATGGTTCCAGCTATTTCTCCCTTGCCATTTTTGTGTCTATTTTAGCTTCTTGTCTACCTTCCTACGGTCCTTAATTGCCCATTCCATTCTCCGTCTTCTCCTCCTTCTCCCTTCTTCGACACCGACGCCTCGCTCTCGTGTCCCTCTTACAGACAAGCCGCACCTATTTCTCCCTTTCCTATCCTCAACCTCCTCCTACCCTCCCATTTCCTATAACACTCGCGACCATTCGTCATCCAACCGACCGAAACCTTGTTACTCTCCCTATTTCTCTTCCCTCTTGTCTATGGGCACCTTTTACTCCACTAAACTCCCCTGTCCTTCTTCCGCGCCTCCATTTTCCCCTCCTCGCCACCCCTAGCCCTTATTCCTATATGCCCTCTGATCTATTTTGTAGTTTCACTGTGAGAAATCCGCTACAGGCTTTCTGTCGGTTGAACTGTGTTGAACATAGGGATTTATTTATGTTGTGTCGAGAAAATCTTCACTCCCATGTATAGACCCCTTTTTCTCCAATACACAAATGACCTTCCGCGATTAGAATTTACCTTCCTTACCCCTCTATGCTGCGAACGCATATTTGTATTACTGGCGGTGCCTATCAAGAATTTCACTTACAAGCAATTCTAATTCATTCAGAATGTCAAAATGATATCTTGAAAAGTGAAAATAGTTCTATTTTTTTCATTACTGTGCGAAGAAAAAATACTTTGAAGGATATCAGCTATTACTATTAGATTATATATCCAACCAAAGATGATTTTATCCACAGAAAAGTCTTCAGTAGAACCCGGAAGGTATAGTTTTTCGTGAATGTGTGAAAAACTGTCCACTTTAGTAATAAATCATGAATCCTGAGGTGATAATGATTTATCGTAATTTTTGCCGGCCCCGCAAGTCATCCTCGTCTGCCAAGCCAAGGGTCGCGGGTTCGATTTCCCCAAGGGTGGGATTTTTTCCACCTAGGGCTTTGGTGTTTGTGTTGTTATTACTGTTGTGTTGTCATTGTTGTCCGATGTTAAGGATAAATAAATAAACGTAGTTTCTGGTACATTTTGGAAAATTATTCCTTTTTTAACTATTATTTTTGGCTTAAAAAAATCGATAGAATAGAATATCAATAACCTCGAACGATATAATATCAGAATAATTGTAAACGACCGCACTAGGGAAAAGAAAAAGATTTTTAAAAAAATTTAAATTGGCCTAGTTTATTGTCATTATTTCATCTAACTTTTACTTTATTGTCTTCCTTGTTATACATGTAAGTTGTTCGCTCGACTTACAAATGTATGCAACGCAAAGTTATTCCACACTTATATGCCATAGTTCAAGTTCTTGTAGTTCATATTATCTCCATTTTTTTTTTAAATATTGTACATGTTTATTGGTGACTAACATTTAACGAAAACTTACTTTTCATGTTACATGCCTGGTGTAGAATCACCCCCTGCCATATACTCCAGCGTTGGGTGGTATGGTGCCATTTTATTAGTAACAGACTATGAAAATAATGGCGTGAATATCATTGTCAACATCATGATTTAAATGCTGCATGCAGAAGAGGTCCATCCTCTGGTCGTTTCAGGTCACCTCATTTTCATCTTTTCTTTGGGTTCCCTTTTTCTTCCCTTTTAAAACGACCTTTTGATCTATGCAATTGAACAGTTTATCCCACATGGCCAAAAACAAGAAAATATCCGTAACATAATGGCTCTCTGCTGTGTAACATAAATTCATAATCCTGAAAAACATTGAATTTTGTGATTATTATTCGAAGTCTAGGATTCGTTGTAGACCGTAGTTACTTGATAACTATGCAATATGTAAAGACTTTGATTACACATATTGATGGCACAAACGGTTGTCATTATCAATAAAAGATATACGGCCTATATATTTATGAAATTATTTATCTAGATGAAGTAATTTGCGTAATTTCAAGGCGGTAATGCAATTACATCAATCAATACTAGAAAAATTTGTGCAGCAAACGAAGCAGCTGAAAATGTCTGTTAACAAAGAATTAATAAGAACTGTGCCTAAAATAATACCCCGCCGGGTTAAAAACTCTACACATTTAATGTTACTAACAACTATGACCTAAGCATGACCTAAGGATATTGTGTCTTTATCGGTGGTATTCAAGTTACAATTTGTTTCTTCCCTGTAAGTAAATGAAATTTTCTAGTGACAGTGCAGCAACTGTCAAATATTCAATAAAGCAGAAATTTCTTTAAGTGTGTTATTTTCTTTTCAAAACGGTCCACGGTGACTATTTAGATTAGAAAGAGCCATTAGCAAGGGTATGACGGCGAAGGAAAGGTTAAAACATTTTGCGATTGATCATCCAAACGTTGTGATTGCAACGGTAGTTCATAGTGTGAACAATTTTCTCCGTGGAGTTGAACTTCCCTTTCTTTTCCATTTCTGGTATCCAAAATATCCTCCCTGTCTTTCAGCCGTTCTCTTCACCCTCTCGCCATTCCTCTTGCCTGCGTTCCCTCGTTTTGATCGACCGCGTTCCACTTATCGGCTTTTACGTCTTCCATCCACTTCGCCTGCTCCTCCTTTTCACAGCATTACCTTTAATTATCACGCCTTCTTTTCTACTGCCAACCACTTTCCTCACCACCTTCCCTGCACTTTAATTTACTCTCCTCGCACCTTTCTCCCCGCCTGTCTTTCATCTTCTCGTCTCTTCGACGCTCTTCTGCTGTCGACGTGAATTTATTTTTCCCTCCTATTTTCCCTGCTCCGCCCGTTTCACTCATTACTGTTCCTCTCCTCTTTTTCGCTTTCATTCTCTCCTTTCAACCACTAGAGGTGCAGGGAAACTGTTCGAACGCGGAGTTATTCCATCAATCGATCAACGAATGTTTGCGTTTTGAACTGTATGAGACGAGAGGAAAGGATGAGGGAACCTATTTTCGGATTTCTATCAGGAGTCAATCGGGATTTCACATTTTCGTTTTTTACTGTGAGAGACTTACACAGTTTCGGCCAAAAAAGGTCAGCCTGCCTTTGTCGTTCGAATCTTTTGTGTAATGGTTTTGTGACCTTGTCATTTCACTTACGGCCCTATCACTCGTATTTTTTTTATCACATTTCATATCTGCTTTCATAGCTCTCTCTAAGAACCTGTTTCTTCATGACGCTGATTGGGTCATTTCTAACGTTGATAGTGTATTACCGCTGCGTTTTTAATCTTCTGCGCCTCGTTTAAAAGTAACTATCACCGTGTGTAAGGATGGGCGTGAGTAAGAGTGGAATGAGTTTTGTATTTTTAGGTGAGCGGCTTTCCAAGTCCAAAATATAATCTTGGAAGACAGGTTAATTGAAAATGGCAGGTGTTTTATTTACCTTAATCGGCATAAAAGTATACTAGGAAACAAATGTGTATATTCTCCTATTTATATTTTACTATGAGCAAACCATCTTCTCACTTATCGAAGTCCTGCTATATCCTTATATAAATAGAATGCAAGTATAGATCACAGTTAGCACGAAAGAAATAGACTTTTCCATTATTTTGGCAAAAAAGGAAATATTTCCCTTTGCAAATCGAAACTTAGCCGATTAGAATTAATACAATTACTTGAGATGTTTGATGTATACTATTATTGTAATAGGTTCTCAACATTTTGAATTTCTAAAGATACTGCTTACCTGACTATCTTAGGAAGATGTAACTTATCATTCACTAAATTCATAATTGAAACATTTTAGTAGACTGTGAAGAGTCGATGCATGGTAATGGAAGTCACTCCTAATGCTAGGAAACCTGGCTCAGGTCAAAATTATTGAAGAGTCAGTCATATTTTATGCACCTGTTTCATGAAAGGAATAATGATATTGTAATTTAAAGGTAAGATAAATGGATGGAATGAACTAAGAACACATTTTTTTAAAGCTTTTTCCCATAAAATGGCGCCGGTTAACACTGCGACACGTGTGTTTTTGGACTGCTCTTGCGATTGATTTGGAGTTTTTGATTGCTTTTAGTACCATACACCATCAAGGGAGAATCGATCAAAATTCTGCGTATTCTATGAGCTAAATGTCGTATTTATTTTATTTGTATTCCATTTATAATTTATTAATATCCTCATTATATTCTTTAAAAAATTTCTTACGAATAAATGATCGTGTAAGATTAGTAATGCTGCTGCCAGTTTGCGTTGTAAGACAATAAGCATTTTTTTTAGATGGATCCTTGCAAGGACAGAGATATTTCAGGATTCATCCTAAATCGACGCGGTGGTGGCCCTGCGACTATTGTCACGTCTTACTCAAATAGTATACGTGACCATTTTTCTCCTGACTTTCTCCTTTATTCATGTTATCCTGACTTTACCTTCTTTCACCACTCTTGTCGATGGTCAAGTTGCTAGCTTACTCTCATTTCATGAGATTGTAAATGCTTTTTTTGTGCCTTGCTGGAGTTCATAGCGTGCTATTTTTCAGGAATCGCTCGTATTGTTGTCATGAAAGATATTGCTATCACAAAATGCCGCGAAATTCTTCTTATGACATTTTAAATTCATGCAATGATTTGGAATAAAGTTATAGTCAAAATATTTGAAATGTTCAAAGATATCTCATTATTAGTCATCATTCTTCCCTATATTCTTATTTTTGGCCTTTCAATCACTTACATATAACGTAAATAGCTCCTCATATGGGGACACGTTGAATCCGTAATAATAATTTCGTCTAGTTCATATTCAAGAGATTGAAAGTAGTAGTATATACTGTAGTTAGGATAAAAAAAGTGATACGACCTTCACCTTGGCATGCCAACATATCATTTATTTATTTATTTATTTATTTATTTACATACTTCGTTGCAATTAGGCAATTTTCCTGGTGGCAACGGTCCAGTGTGATCACTGGTCACTCTTACAATGCACATACATACACACACAAGAAGAACAGATATGAGACAAAATGCTCGCATATTCAATGACACTTTTAAGATTATCGACCTCTCCTTTACCATCACACAATGATTAGGTGTCACCACACGAGTACATACTACGCACCGTCCATCTCCACACTTCGTCCGTACTCACGTACTCTTCAATTTCATATACCGTTCAAAATCGCGTCCCGTTAACACATTATTCATAGCACAAGAACATACGGTTTTATGACGTACATTTCTCACTCACACGTTACGGATAATTATTTTAAGGAGAGCATACACCTCGTTTTAAATTTATTTAATGAATAAGGTAAGGACTTAAAGATATCCTCAGGTAACTCATTCCATTCTTTTATTCCACGATTGAGGAAGGAGTTTTTTTTATGTTTGTTTTGTGCCCTCTATGTTTTATTTTGAACTGATGGTCCTTCCGCCCAATGTAATTTGGTTTGTCTAATCTTTCTGAGAGCTCCTCCCACCCCTTCTCTTTATTTACTATCATGTTAAATTGCTAAATAAACTCTATCGTTCAAGATCACAGGGAGAATTTGAAATTTCCCTAGTTTAATCTGTACACTTTTCATATTCTTTCACATACTCCATCAATATTTTGCGGGTATGTTTAATCAAAGTATGCAAGTAGGTGCTGGCGTGTGGCAATAATTTAAGTTCCCGTCAGCAAATGAATATTTATCCTGACATAGTTTATTGAATGAAAATTATGATATATTAGAATAAGATCCTCCAAAAAATATTAATTCAATGTTAAATATGAAATAAATGAAATAACGTTTTATAAATCCGATGAGGGGAAACTTATGTCCTCACTAGTATAGATCGAAATCATATATGCCTGTGGAAATACATTAAACAATCTGGGCTCATCTAGTGCGTATTTGGTAGAAAACTATTTGAATGGGAAATATTTAAGAAGTCTGAAATGTTAAACTTAGTTAAACCTCATCTTGAATACATGTCAAGCGCTAGGCATCTTGCGTGGGAGTCCCTAATTTTGATATTAAGTGATGAGCCGAAAGAAGATGGCTTTAGCGTGATTGAGTCACAAGAACGAGTAAAAATATTTGTATTTTTATAGAAAATCCTGGGTTGGCAGTCACTGTATGTACGATGATAACATCTCCGAAATTGATTACATGCCATTTGCATGCGTTTGATGTCAACTCAGAGAACATATTCGGTCGCGTAAAATATTTTCAGTGTAAAACACCGCGAAAAGTTACGGGAAATCAACTGTAGAACGGAGCAATGTAAGGAATCTTATTTTCTCACACACAGGTCGTAATCACGAGAGAAGAAAATATCTCATACAAAAATCAGAACTAGTTACCCGAAAATAAAATTACACGGGATGGTAATAATCCTTATTTGCCCTTTACCGCTAAGTTTGCTATCAATTCCTTTCTACATGGCGCCTCAGCCGCATTTAACCAATTGCCATCGCAGAGGTTCGCTCTCACACAACAGTGAATCTCTCATCCTGTTACCGTAATACCGAAATGTCTTTCGATTAAATGGGTGACCAAATAATCAGAAAATACGGTCGAAATGTCAATTTAGGGCTTGTTTAAATGAAAAAAAGGAAACATTCTTTGGAAATAATTTGCTCATTATAATACTATATACTCTAGCTTACTGATTTGTAACGAACATTGAGCTGCTATGCCAGCCCACACGCAATTATGTTATCAGAAACTGTTGCACCTTATATTTATTCCAGATCGTATTCGAGTGAAATTAGGCGGAAAGACTTGGCTCTCTTCCTTTTAAATATTTTTTCCCTGCATACAATTTTCTAGATGAGACCATGACTTCGAAGTAGCGATCTAGATAACTCCGGAGTCCGGAGCGGGGGATTTTTCTGTCATGGACAAAATATTTCGATAAACTTTTTTCTCTAAATACAAATTTGTGCATACATAAGTCAATGTACTGTGAGAGATACCACAACAGTAACTTTAACGGATTTTCAGGAATTTTAGGGTGAAAAATCATTTGCCATTTCCGGGACTCTAACTAGGATAATTTTGAATTGCATTAAAGCCTAAAATATTGCGCAGATGACTGAGACATTACCTTAATGGCCCACTATAGGACCCACAAACTAGGCAAGGATACAAGTAAAATAAAAATCATGTGTATATTTTTTATTAAAAAACCAGCGTCGGAGGGTCTTGAGTGCGCCTGGATAAAGGGCAGTCCGCTGTATGTGTACACGCTCGTTAGTGTATTATAGGAAGAGTAGGTCCAACTATCACCCTTCTCGTTCGGAAGATGATTGCTTTATTGTTTCCCGCGCTCTCAATGGCGTGCCCCTTCCCAACACCGCCGCGTGATGTTTATCTTGACGCCATCGCCGCCGACCGAAAGGCAAGCCTCCCTCGAACCAACCCCTTTTTTGTGCGACTGCCGCATCCACGCCTAATCCCCCTCTGACACCTTGGCCACGATCTCGTCCTCTGTCTTCCATCTCCCTCCCTCCTCCTCAGCCTCCAGCCGCCACCCTCAGGAGGCCTCCGCCGCGGAGTGGAAAAGGGAGCGGCGACGCCCACTCCTCCCACTTATCCGTCCTCACTAAAGCCCTTAACCGTCCTCAGTGGAGAGGGGAGGCCGAACTCAGCCGCCCACTCACCTACCTTTCCCTTCCGCTTTCTACTCCCGTCTCCTCCCTTCCAGGCATTTCCATTCCTTAGGAAAAAAACGCCTCTGAAGGCGCCGCTGTATCTGTAAGAGGAGACGGCGCTTGTAGAACATTGAATGCTAAAAGGGGGGAGGTGTGGGGAGGAAGGAGTGGTTTTGAGGGAGAGTGTTGTGCGTTTTTCTCTCATCTTCGGCCCTCCTCCAATATCTGTGCGTCGTGGGATGGAGAATAAAGAAAAGGGATGCGGGAGACATTACCGATGCGTGATGTCTGTATTGATGTCAGTGTAAACTGAAGTGTGTGTGTGTATAGGTAATGAATTCGGAAGGTCATAATTAAATACATGTATGTATATGCATGTATTTATATATTATATATAGATGATTTCGTCGAGGCAACACGAATTGGAACCAGGAATTGTTGAATAAAAAACTTGGACAGCAACAAACAATATAAGAACACATAAAAAGACCACTCACGCGTTATTTTTAATAATTTCGACGGACTTTTAATAATTAAACCACTTTACTTTTCCACATAAACTTTTTAATTTTTACAACCCAGGTTTCGTTATAGCATAACATCATCACCTGATGTTATGCTATAACGAATGTTGTAAAACGATGTTGTAAAAATTAAAAAGTTTATGTGGAAAAGTAAAGAGGTTTGATTATTAAAAGTCAGTATGAAGATTTTCCACCAAGTTACGCCAGAAACTGTTTTATTTTAATTTTGACGGAGTTCAGCTCCGTCTTCCTCAGAGGATACAGTAGCACTCAAGTACTACTGAGTACCACTGAATCTTCTGAGGAAGACGGAGCTAAATTCCGTCGAAATTATTAAGAAATAACGTGTGAGTGTTCTTTTTATGTGTTATTATTCTTTGCTGTCCAAGGTGTGTATATATATACGTATAATTATATACATACACATATATGCACACACATACATATATTTAAGAGTGGCCTACGGAATTAATTTCACCAGTAGTTAGGCTATTATTTGAGAGGCTAGGCGTTCACTACCTAGATAGACAAATAAGACAAATATATATGCGTGTACGAGTATATTTGAATTTACACATTGAGAGTATGAATGCACCTAAGTTTTATGTTGTTATGTACGCGGTTGATTATGTATTTATTTATTCACACACGAACCCACACTCATATATGTGCAAACATACACATGTATACCCATATATTTTTGTTTTCAAAATATAATGGAGGAAGGGATGGACTACAAAGGTATAGGGGCGGGTTTATAAAGAAGCTGACGTGATGGAGGAAGGCAAGAAGGTAGACGGGGGAGATCCCTTTGAATGCGTGCCGGACGTGCTTGGGGTGCGATTTTTGGAATAACCGCGTTGGAGAGATATGCCACGGGAGGGAGTGGGCGGTGTAGAGAAAAAATGGTGAGGCAGGAAGAAGGCGGTGGCTGGGTGGGTGTAGGGGAGTTCATGGAGGGGTCGTTGCAGAAAGATGAGGGGCGGAGGGTGGGCTTGGAAGGGTGTTTGTCCTCGTGAAAGTACGCCATCCCTTCCCAATGTCTTGTCTTCCCACCCTTCCTTCCATTGCCCCACTCCTTTTTTCCCCTCCTCTTGACTCACTCACCGCGCATACCCGTCCTTCCCCTTCACCACCACCCCCGAGGCATTCGAAGGCTACCTACCCTTTTGTGAGCCACTGGTGCGTGGTGGCGAAAAGTGGGTTGCTTACGTGGGTGGCGGTATTCAGAGAGGAGAGAGAGAGAGAGAGAGGAGGGGCTACGGATTTCGTCGTCTCCAGGGGTTGAGCAGGAGGGGAGGGAGGTTTGTCCGATAGAAGAGCCGGTAGGAGGAAGAGAGGCGCAATGTGATGAGCTAAGGACGAAGAAGAGGTTGAAATAAAGGAGTCTGACTGGAGAGTGGGGAGAGAGAGGATGGATGCGCAAGGGAGGACGTGGAGGCCCATGAAGGGATCCGTCCCCTCCACTCCTATTGTCCGTGGGCACGTCTACCGTCGCACTATCCCCATGCAAGGTCCTCTTAAGGGCACCTTTCGACGCATTGAGGCGCAGTAAACTTATTTTCGTTCACGTTGGTTATAAAGGAAGAGAGCGCATTCTAATTACGAAGTATATCATCGCCTCGTTAATCACCCTGATGTTTAAGGAGCAACTACTTGATTCTCAGGGAACTCTCTGATGAAATGTACCTCGAGTATTTGCCTTGATATACGCCTGAATTTAAGAAGATTTAATAGGATAATGGGTATATAATTATATTTTTTCTTTGGTGGCATATATATGTCTTCATATACGTACGTATATGAATTTCCGTACGTATACGTACATACAATTACATATATAAAATACAATACGTACATATACGTATTTCCGGCTTTTTTCTCGGTCAATATTCTATCCAGGTAATGCAAGCATTTAGGACGATGGTTGTCTGCATCTAATTCTTTATATATTTTCTTCAATATCTATATTTATTCTTAAGTATCAACTCCATCATTGACGTGATCTGAGGAAATCTGTAGATAATTAACTCTGGATGTTTTAGGTACTTAAGAGCTGAAAGTCAAATTAAGTGCACCTATCAAGGGTTAATTTAATCAATCGGAAATATACAAGTAATGTACAGATTAAAAGAACAGTTGCAGATACAGTTACACCTTGCTATGTTATCAGCTGTTTGGAGCCTCTGTGTTCCTACTACCCAATTATCCGAGAAGCAATATTTTAAAGATACATGCCTACTAATGAACCAATCAATCGAAAGATAATGCCGAGGTGTTTTCCTATTTTTGCGCTGATTATGTAGGTTATTTTTGGGCCGAATATTTGGAGTAGTATTTGGGAAATAACATTACTATATTTTGCTAAGAGTTTCATCGTCATTCGAGTGGTTCATGACTTCTTGGCGGTGTTTAAACCTATTTACCTTTATTTTACTTAATTTATCAAATTACTCTGAGTGTTTCCCTGTAGTAATTATAAGATACTATTTCGACGCAGAATAATGAAACTTTTATCCTTTTGGATTTGAAATTCTATCATGATGCTGTGCGAAAATCTCAATATCCATGCAATGGCAATTCAAGAACCAAATAAGAACCAGGCATTTGCAAATGTACAGAAATTCATGATTCTAGAAGTTGTGCCGTAACGACATCACATTATTTAGGTCAATTTTTTGTTATCTTAGCTTCTTAAGTCAAGATTATTAGTACTTAATTTTTAATCGAGTGACACACTTTTCACGTTATGATATTTAAGTGGAGAAGATGTTTTTATAAAAAGGTGTATGTTTTTAAATATATGCTTAAGCGAAAGAAAAGATATCATGGAAAAGGGTTGCATTCTGCTGCAATTTCTTGCCCAATTTTTATCTGACCTGGAAAATAATTAGTAAATGCAGCTCCTATTTTATGAGTAATTTAGATATAATCATAGATATCAGGTACAGGGATAGGATAATACCTTGGGATAATATGAATTGATCTTTTAGTAGGAAATGTTAACAAGTTTTTTTATTTCTGTTTTTATAAAAGCCTATGCAAGTGTTTTATGTGTCTCCGATGATGAGCTCTCTTTTTTCATGTTGGTCTTGATGAATTATTAAGTGCCGAAAAAGTATGAAGTATTTTTTATTAGGTTTTCTCATTGATGTCAAGTCTCAAACCTTATGTCTGCCCCACAGTCAATTTAATTTTGTAACCATTTTCATAAACCGCGTTCATTTATCTCAACGTTATTGTTATACTATCTTATTGTGTGATATTTTAAGTATTTTTAAGCAGGCATTTTTTACGTTTCAAAAGTCAGTTGGATGTGGTATACTAGTATGCCAGACTTCAACTAAAAACTTTTATCTAAATTCTTCGCATCGCATATCACTCCGCAACAGCTGAATACACGTTAGATCACCTTAGTCAGCCATACTGTGCCATCTTTTACTGCCATGGATATGCATTCCTTTTCCGCGTCGAGAGCGAACACTTCGACTTCCGGGCCTCGAATGTTATATTCGATTCAGTGAAATAAGGGTGACGGCTTGGGACTGAGCTAAGCGACTGCTCCGCTGAGCAAAATTCCACTTACGTTTCGAAAGTTTTCATGTACCCCGGTTAGCAAGCAATTTTCCTGGAGCAAGAAATTTAATTATCTAAGGAAATATTGAGTAGTAATCCTTTCTAACGTTAAAGTCTTCGTACGCCGCGGAAAAGAGTAAAATAATTAACGACGGCGTTGAACGAATGCCAAGGTACAGAGACAGCTCACGTGCCCAAATCATTGTCTGCTTTAATTAAAAAGGGCAAAAGGCTGTCTCGTTCTCACTCCTTCCCTTAATGGTCCTTTTGACTTTTCCTCCAGTCTAATTTGTAAAGGCCAGTTCATGCTGGGACAGTTTGTATTGGAGGACACTTGACTGACGCAATTAGTCTGTTCCACGAAGACGGTCTAAATGAAATTAATTTGGCAAGAAGAGAGAAAATAGGGAAATTTTTCAAAAGGAGACATATTATCGAACGAAAGACGTTTTGAGCAAAGCACAGGGCGTAAAGAAAATATTGTGACTAATCGCATAATAGCTGATGGCTTATCATGTAATTATTGATTTCAATACAATTAGTCACCGATTCTTTACGTGAACATTTACATATAAAAGATTGGTTTTTAGGAAAAGCTTAATCACCATATTTGCCCAATATCATCTATGGATTACTTGATTAGAGCTTAATGTTAATGTGGTATTCGGTTATTGGAGATCTGGGATTTCGTTTAATTTACTATGGCTTTAAAACTCATTGCTCCCCTTCCTATCCACTGCCCATTTATAAGAGTACGGCTGGGGTCAACTCTTCCCATTAACCCATTGCTCGTTTAACCGAACCCTACAAATGTAACCATCTGCGCAGCATCAACTTCCACATCTTTAAGTTTGTCTACAAGCTGCCATGACATTGTGTTCTTGACGTTAGGCCAGCACCAACTTAATAAGTCCCTCATTCAACTCCAAATTAGGTTGATAATGAGTATTTTTAAAAGACAACCTTTTTTGTTGAATGGTTTCCAAGAAAGGAATTCTCACGGAAAAGTTATTGAAAAATTTTACGCTCACAATCAAATTTTATGATTTATATTAACAAACGGACTAATGAGACTCTCATTTCATTAAGAAGCACAGAACGACCGCTATGAAAACAAATTTAAGGTAATTTTAGTCCTTGAAAAAGGAAATTATTGTGAAAGGAGATTCTATTGGAGTTGTTTTATTGTAACCATATTTAGCATAAAAATTCAGCTAAATTTCTTCTAAATACCTCATATTGCTTAGCGCTCAGCAGGAACTGAATGCTGACAAAATCTTTGCATTTACTTTAAAATACCTGTAATCACGTGAGAGCAGTCCATTGTCAAATAAGATTATGTAATTCGGTTGATATTATTACTATTGTTATTCTATCGTTTAAGGTAGATTTTGGATGGACGCAGATAACATTCGGATTTTTTTTCTTTAATTTGATTCAATGTGGCCAAAATAAAATAAATTAATTCTTTGACTGGGCTTCACACACTATTCTGTAAATAATAATAGAGTTCAGGTGCATAACTCGATACTTTCCAGCATTCGAATCCTAACCGCGTTTCAAGCCATTCTTTTTCAAAGAATTAAATTGATGAAGTTGAACTTATATTTATATAAGCTATATCATACCTCTGTCTATTTCTTACAAACAATGCTTAACCGGTGTTCTGACTAGAATGGTAGCAGTTTATGTCAAACATTCACGTACGCTCCGAATCCATAAAATTCAAATTCAGAATGTTCAAGTGTTATTTATTAAATGGCAATTATGCGATATAGGAATATGAGTTAAAGTAATATTTAACGGCATCAATTAATCACTTGGGTGTATTTTTAACGTCTTCCTGGTTATTTACACCATGTCCTCTCAAGATTGATGCATGGAAGTGCGTGCAAAGATGGACGTGGCCTTCCAGGTCAAGGATACAGTCGGCTGTAGATTATGCTTTCTACTCCAATTCTAAAGAGTAACGCCAGAATGTTGCTATTAACCTCTTCATTCTCATTGAGGACACACGAAAAGAGTTTAAGACCTACTTTGGTTGGTTGAACAAATGTACGCTCGCCGAAATGACCAAATTATGGATTAAGGGACGCTACTTAAGATACAAATTTGGTAACTTAATCTTGCGTATGTGATTAGTCATTTATCCAATATTGACGCACGCAGTTCTACGCATAGTTTTGCTTTATTTTGAGATCTGAGCATAAAAATTGTTGATCCTTCATTTATTTTTGCAATAAAAATTTCAATTCGAAAGCCCCCGTCGAATTTGAGTGCCACTTGCTTCACATTAGTAGCATATGGTGCTGTGAAATCGGGCATTTAGGGTAAATTGGGTGCATGTAGTCTCTTCAAACAATTAGGTGTCAAAAACAATTGCCGCGTGGGACCTCAGAAGGCTCTTGAAACGCATACGTATCCCCAGAAGCCCCCGATTAGTAGTTCGTACTTATTAGATCATCATGCCACATTGGTTCATATGTAGCGATTTGAAACTTCAGCTCCATTCAGTAAATTCTATATTTACAGTCTTATCTACGTTGTGCACTAAATGAAACTTCTTTTAAAATATAAAACAGTGGTTTCGATGTTCATTCATATTATCTGTAATTTAACATGATTCAAAACCTTACTTTATGTTCAAACGTTAACATTAATCCATGTACGAGGTTAGTTAGAAAGGGTCTCGGAGTCACCCCAGATATCAGCGCTAGCGCAACGGATTCCCCTCGTAGTAATAGGTTATCCTTTATGATTTAATGCGTAACATGTCAGTGGCTCTGGGAAGAGGTCTGTGGTGCGAACGACTCTCTGTTGTAGTTCCCGTATAGTGATTTCTGAAGATGGAAAAAATTGAGATTCGAGTGGTGATTAAATACTGCGTAAAGAAAGATACGAAAGCAAAGGAAATTCATGCCGACTTTCAGAACATCCTGGGGGACTCTGCTCCTTCATATTCAACTGTTGCCAAATGGATCAACTAGTTTAAGTTTAGTCGGGACAGCGAAGATGACGATCCACGTAGTGGTGGGCCAAAATGTGTCACTACCGCATAAACTATTACAAAAGTCCATGTCATGGTCATGGAGGTTCGCCAACTGGAAGTGCGAGAAATCGCCGAAGCTGTAGGGATGTTATCTGAACGGGCACATCACAATTTGACAGTGGAATTGGATGAGAAAATTACCTGCTAGATGAGTGCCACGACTATTGGCGCAGGATCACAAACGCATCAGAATGGAAATTTCCGAACAATGCTTGACCCGTTTTAAGAGTAACCAACAAGATTTTCTGCGCCAATTTGTGACCACAGATGAAATTTGGGTCCACTACTGTTTTCTCTCTGGGGTATCCCAGAGAGAAAACAGCAGTCAAAACAGTGATAACATGCTGATTCAAACCCACCAAAGAAAGCAAAGGCAATACGGTCGGCCGGATGCTAGTGTCGCCTTTGCTAACCACCTGGACCAACTATAGCAAAAGATACACGAAAAAAGGCCAGGTTTGGAAGGAAAAATGTCATTTTTCATCATGGCAATACACGCAAGTGTCGTAGTTATGACAGAAATAGGTAAACATCTTTTTTTCCTTATTTGGTTACGTCAGATTTTCATCTCTTCCCCAGGCTCAAAAACTTCCTCGGTAGATGGTGATTCTCTTCAAGCAATGAACTAACAGCCAAAATAGACGGCTATTTTGCAGGTCTTAAGGAATCTAATTTTCGAAATGGGATGGGGACATTGGAGAATCACTAGACGAATTATTTTAGTGTGCGGGTAGAATACATTGAAAAAATAAAAAAAGTTTCACCGAGGTAAGTCGTATATTTCTATTCCATTCCGAGGACTTTTCAAATTACCCTCGCAGTACATGTAGTCGTATGACATCACATATCGTGGAGACTCCATCAATATTTTTCAGGATAATATTATAATTTTCCATATTTCATTTCCATTTAAATTTTTTAAGTACATTGACTATTTCTTTAATAAGTATGATTTGTACTACAATAGAAACCGTGATCGTCCTTTCCTTTACTTGTAAACTATATATTTCTCATTTACACAGGTATGGTTTAATTTCCCAGACACTGAAATATTGACGGTTTGTAATACGTGAAAGACAACATTACTCGGCGTAGCTTTGAATGTATACAACCTAAAATACTCACGCTTTTCAAGTATTGAGGATCGTTAACTCACGAACTAGATAAGCCGATGGTATCCCTTTTCTTGAATTATTTTCTGCATAACTTGTAATAACTATCGTTGATAGGACCTTGAGTACGAAGTATACGATTTTCGTGGAATCAAAATAAATTAGTCGAAGAGGGTATGGTGAAGTTCTACTTGCATTGAGACTTGTAATTACAACATTCCTCGTTCCTCATTAAATTATTCCAACCTTCATTGTCAGGCAGCTTTCATTCTTCCTCCCTCCTCTCCCAGTCCCCCTTCCAGCATGTTGGTAGGATATCGCAACAATTAAAATTCCCTCCAGTTCCGGAATTAAATCCGTTGTTCATTGCTATAGTTGGTAAAGGTGGGGGCCGGAGGGGCGTGCTTTATCTTAGATTTAACCACCCGCGAGAATTTGTAATGAACTCCGCAACGTGACCGAAAACTCCCCATCATCTCCCCAGTCTACGCTGTTGCTCTCATTAGGCGCAGATTCTCGAGAATACGGCCACTCCATTCGCTGCCTGGCACGACCTTCTTCTCCCCACCCCATAACCACCTATCCCTCCTCCCGGACACAAACCCTCTTTCCTTCGTCTCATATCCACCAGTTTTGGAAGTTTTAGATGGTCGTCATCGCGCGCGCTTCTAGAAAGAGCACGAGAGTATGACAAAAGAAGCCAAACAAACTCGAGATAAAAGGATAAAATAGTAAAAAGAGGAAGGGTCCCAGCGGTGAGAGAGTGATGATGGACGATAGATATGGAAATTGATGCAAATTCCATTTTACAACGGCGCTAACCCCATCCCCCAATTCTCTCACTCTTCTTTTCGGGTAACTTGCGTCCGTGGAAGGAGGGCACATGGGGAGGTGAAGGGTGAGGGAGCCTCAAGGTCTGAAATCGGATATTATTTTGTGTCTAATGCGCCCGAGTGTAATGAGCATGGGAGTGTGGTGTAGGAGTTGCAATGGGCTCGAGGCATGCGTCTGATATTGTTGCTTTTGTGTGTGTCGCAATTGTTGGATCTGCAATCCATCTTCCTCATGCTCTCTTTCTCTCAGTTTTCACATCTTTGTCGTCATCAGTATCACGTGATGGCAGCGCAGAGGCATTCGTCGGAGGTAATTGGGTCGGAATGCTGTGGATGTGAAGTGAGAGTATGGCAGCAGCCGTTCGCTTGGCTTGAATTAACGAAATGGATATCGTGGAGGAAGAGAGAGAGAGAGAGGCAACTAAAAAAGGAGTATTTAGATTTGGACATGATTTATTGTTTCGTGGAACCACGGTCCCTTCGTGGGGTTTGACGTGCATAAGAGGTGGTGGTGTATATCAATTTGCCAGCCTCAAATGACGAATCACATGGAGGTGTGCAGATGGAAGTCAAGTCGAATAATTGATTTACAGTATTGGTACATCCATTTCTGTGGAATATAACGTGCGAAAAATGCATTTGGACATCGGTGAGAATAATTGTACAAGAATTGATGAGGAACTACCGTCATAACTTATACCAAATTAGATTCAAAACATTTGTGAGAAAAAACGGAACGAAGGACGGCCTATTCGTCGAAAAAATCGAGGAAAAGTTGGAAATGGGAATTTGAAAAAAATTTGTGGTCACTCTAAAACATCTAAAAAGCTTTAATTATCTCATGTTGCTAAAGCCAATTTGTGCTATCATTATGGTTTTTGCGCGTACCTAATATCGATGTGAACAGGCTAAAACCAAAAGTATTTTTTTTTCGTGACAGTAATTGATATCGGGAAATTTTTTGGCAAGCATGGGAAATGTGGTATTATAGTATATCATATCAGAGACATATTATATTATTCATATCATATCATTCATATCTGACCATTCACATCATGTGATTATATCATATCATTCTTATCAAAACATTCATAACAGATGATGCGTATCATATCATCTTGTTTTATATTGTTGAGGATTTTTTCATTAAAATAATCCTCGATGATGATGTTATTTATTTTGGTAAAATCGTTTCATAAAATTTCCTTCATATTCAACTGCCTGAGCACTGCTATTAGAAAAGGTTGTACACTGTTGCTTCAAACGCTGTATTCTAATGACTTGAGGATTGAGTGGAATTCCGGAATAAAAATATAATTTAATAAAGACAATGAAGAGCTAAATTAACAATTAAGAAAAACAACTGATGGCAAATGAGTGATTGTCCATAGTATTAATTCTAGAGAGGTAAATGGCTGTTAAAAATGCTCAAGTTGTTTTCCACCACGAACCTGCGTTTGGCACAGCGATGCTATCCTGTTTGCTCGTATATTTTTTGAGAGAAATAGTTTGACGTTAGGGAAGAGTGCCCTAATCTTTGATGGGTAAAAAATTAAGGACGGGACATAATATCATAGGCAACAATCGTGCCCACTGTCCCACTCAGGATTGTGGGACCTCTTCACCCTCGTTTGAGTCGCAATTGCACACGCACTCGTGTTTAAGAGGGACTCCGACGTCAGTGACTCAACAGTACTTAAATAACTAAAAAAGTGAAAATGAAAAATTCTAAAACAGTATTACACATTCTATCACGCGGGTTTGTGTTGCACTGAGACTCTTGTGATTCGCAATCACACACGCATTCAGGGTTTATTCGGGCCCCTCTCTTTAACATTTGTGTTGTACCCCACCTCCTCCCTTTCACCAAGTTTACTGAGTTCTGCAGTAATCCCAATCGTTGATTTCACGGCCCTTCCACGTATTCTATATTTACGTAACCCTGGACTTAAACGCGAAGTTGGTATATTAAAAATAAGGGTAGAGTGATTTTTAAATCTGTCACTTCAGCTTATAGAACGGAGGCCCCTGCGTTGAAATCCTCTGTTTGAGAACTCCTAAATCTAAAATAATTTTCTGTGTACTTGTTCTATCAGAACCGCTGCGAGGGCTTTCTTGAGAATCAGGATATTCGTATATTTTTCACTCCCCAGATGAGTACAACGTGAACTGTGACCTCGCCTATCAAGGAACCTAGTTTTGTAGACTGGGAAGCTTTTTCGGCTTGGGAGGCATTGGTATGATTATAAACATCTAGTATTATGTTATCTGACCCAAATGTTGTTTGACTAACGTCCTCATACGATAACACACGATTCGAGGGTTCAGTTCCCATCCGTGTGGATTTTCTACTAATTATATATTGGTTGTTTATGATGTCCTTGTTGTTGCTTCTGTTTTAATAATCCGATTTAAATGTCCAAACTGAATGATTTTCAATTATTGCTACGTCAAAAATGAATGTGTATCATGAAGCTTACATTTAATGATCTTTTTATGTAGATATATTTGCTTTTTGGCAGTAGTTACAGCAAGAATTTTGATCATCACATATTTATCATATAATACTACACTTTAATTAATTGATTACTCTTGAACTACTAAAGACATTCGGAGCTAAGGCGACGTCGGACAAGGGAGGAGAGGGGGATGGTTGAAAAGCGGAAATGCCACGAGGCATGGAACTGTTGCGCCTATGCGAAGCCTCCCAGCTTTTCGTGCGTGATATCGCGACGTCAAGAGCTGCGTAATTATCTCTCGGTAGCCGTGCATAACATACGGCAACCCTCCCTCCTCGCCCGCTACCTCTTCTCCTCCTCTTTCCCCCCGCTATTCTCCCACCCATCTCCATCTTCAATATGCCACCGCTCTCCCATTCCGTTTTCTCTCCTCCTTCTCTCCCCGCGAACAAGTTCGTGATTTGAGTCGGTTTGCTGGCATTAAGGGAACGCGATTCTGCAGAAACTGCTCCATTATAAGGCTACCTCAAACGCGTCGTTAGGGCTCTGCCTAAATCCCCTCACCCCCGTGCCCGTCGAGTATAAAGGTATTCCGCGTCTGCATCACGTGCTCCCTTGCTGTGAGCGGTTTTCATATTTGGTTTTTTTGCTTGCCATAATGTTGCTCCTAAATCGCGAGCGACGTTCGTGCGTGATTTACGTACGGAAAGATTTTGCCATAGCCATGCCATGCTACCAAATGAACAGATCATGTTTTTTTTATCGCGGCTGTTCTGTAAATAGTAGCACGATACATTTATTGTGTCTTTCAAGCCTCATTCGAGCGTATTGGATGGAAAACTGGGAAATTCAGCGCATGCAAAAGTACGTTTTTGGAAATTATGACGTAACGAAAATATAAATTTCATTGACAACGATAATCATAATACAAATATACGGAAATTGATTAAATAAAAATTTTGCAATCATGAGTTGAAAAATTGAATTGGCTGAAGTGGTGGTTTTCTAAGCCTTAGTTTTGAGTGCTGCCTCGTCTGTATCACGGCATCTCCACTTCCCGCTATTGTCTTATATTTTATCTTAAGGAAATAGGATATCCCAGCTTTCTTGGTTGAATAATCCTGATGAATAATTTTCCAAGAGGAACGAATAAGTGGGCATCGGTTTGACATCGGTTCCCTTGTTAATACATGATGATGAAAGATTTATTTTCATGTTTGAGTTTGATTACTGTATTCTAATTTTCGTGAATTTTCTAATGCATGTTCAACATAAACTCCTCCTATGAATTTTTCTTAGATTTCTCTTGGCTAAGTTTGGCTTGGGCTATTTAGCTGAAAATTATCTCTGGGACGTGTCTCATCTTCTCATAGTATTGGATTATTGTTCTGGCTCCGTGATTTAGGTCGTTACTGTATTGTTTTGAAAGTAGAAATGACCTTCAGTGCCCGTTTTTCCGAAAGAAACGTAGGAATTCAGTCACGTTATGCTACTCTCGCTTTGATGTTCTCGAAACAAACTTCAATTGCTGAGATTCTCTCTCTCTCTCACTACTTGCGTTTTGAATGCTTAAAAAATTAAGAATGAAGAGATTCAGAAGAAATTCGTATTTAAAGAAAATAATCAAGAGCTCTGATGCTTTCATTTTACTCAATTGGATCGTGTAAAAACATTGGTCAGGATTGCTTTCTTACGCAGTTTTTGCTTTCTTACGTACTTTTCTTACGCAGTTACGTTTTTAGGTTTTCTAGAAATTATGACGGAAATTTTTATACTAGATATACTGTTGCAGCTTGAAAATATTGTTTTTTAGGAGCGTGACTGTTTGCTGTTGCAAACAATAATCCAAAGTGAAAATTTTAGTAACTTAAACCTTTCCAGTTGTATTGGCCATGTTCGGAGCAAGTAGGCCTTACATATATACTGTAAGCTGTACTTAAAAGAGGCATAATAAGGGGCATAAATAAAAGTTCGTGTACCTGAGTTAAATTACTATCCTGTGTGTTGTTTTCCTTCGCCTTTTGTTATACTGCTGTGGGTTCCTCTTACGCTAATGGGCCATTCTGCGTAATGTATTCCATTTTTCGCGGAATGAGAGAGCGTAGAATACGTTAGGAAGCAAAGTGATTGTTACAGGTGGCCGTTGGGACCCGAGAATTAAATATGAGAAAGGACGAAATTTTTGTCACAACCTGGTTTTCATCAGAAATAACGACTCGGCAATTAACAAACTTTATTTTTTTTCCCTGACGCAGATTGTTGTTAAAGTATTTAAAGTTGAAATGCTTTCCATAGAAGAATCCCCCTATCTCCCTATCTGTCTGGAGGTAAGAATTTCAGAGCTGAGTTGTTTTTCTTTAAGACGAAGTGAAAGAAATGGATTCCCTATCTTCAGTCTTTTGATACAGTTTAGCATCGTTAAACGAAGCAGTTACAATTTAATTCTAAATCTTCTTAAAGCTCAGTACGCTTTATGAAAGTTACCGTTTAGGAATTTTATGTATGAACTTGCTGACAATACATGTATAACACATGAGAAATGATCAATGATATTTGCATAAAACTTTTTAAAAACTTTTACTAGATCATATATGCGTGAAGTTTGCAGGAAAACTAATTGTAAATATTGGAGTTTATGGAAAGATTTTCTGCTGTAAATTCCTTAATTTGGTAATTAGTTATAATTGTATCTCATTTAAAGAACCCATTAGGTAGGTACACAAATTGTATGAACTCAATAAACACAATTTCTTAGGTCATTCATTTTTTTGTCTTGGTACTAGGATTAGAAAATATTATTGTGGTTGGGTGTAATAAAATGTGTGAAAATCTTATCTTCTTCTTACAAGATGTAGATGCCTGCAACATACAAGGGACAGGTTTTACACAGTTGTCGCCAGAACATTTTCATAACTTAAAGTAGTTAGAAGAATCCGGACTGGACCTGATAATCCGGTCCGGACAACAAAGGCCCTTTAAAAAAGACAGAGCAAAAGCCGATACTAGGCATATTCTGAAACTAAAGCTGCCAAGGCGGCAAGTCACTCGGGATTTCCTCTACTCGCGTGGCTTGACACCCATCGAAATGTATTATTAGATGAGTAAGACTTCGCTCATGTTGTTATGAATGAGAAAAATGTGCAGCGGGGGATGTGAAAGTTTCAATTTCGATCACTATGTGGCGAGGAACCCAAGCCTTGGCGACGGACCATCAGTATTTTTCCAGCCGATAAAAGAAAAGAGGACAGAAGCGTTCCTTTTTCCGGCCATAAGCTTCTAGCGTTGGCATTTTAAGAAGTGTTTACGTCTGCAGGGAAAGTATGTTGAGGAGTACCAAGAGTTTAAACTTTTTGGTGCGCGTAGGTTTTCAGTAAAAATGTATGTCTTAGGACTTGAACGGAAACTTGATTTCTAACACCGAAAACTGTATGTGTAAATCAACATGCTTCATCGAAAAAAGTTATAATTTTCTTCAAAATTGTAAAATACGCTTTGATACTTAAGAATCTTGGTTTTAAACTCACAGAAAAAAGTATACTCTAGATTAAAATTATGGACAATATTTTCCATAGTTGTGTTCATTTCTGATTTTTGATCAATCATTTTACAGTCCCATATGCAAGTGTAAATTTGACAGCGAAAAAAAATTGACGGAAAAAAAAGAAAATTAAATTCCGTTACCAAAGGGTATGGTCCATTTTTACGAATATAGTAATCCTGTGATACCTGTAGCTGAATAGTTCTCATTCGTGATCCAATCCTTAAATTACATTTTTATCCTCTTTCTTTATGAATTGAAAGTTACAAAATTGTAAATAATGTTACATATTATGTATGATTGAAATTTTTAGGAAAATGTGGAAGGAAGACTCTACATGGACTGATTCGTAGCATCTATGAGGAAGGAATCTGGCCGGAAGATTTTATGAAGTCAGTGTTAGTTCCTATTCCGAAAAAGGTAAAGGCTACATCATGTGAGGATTACAGAACAATAAGTTTGATTTCCCATGCAACTAAAGTGGTTCTCAGAATCATAAAAAAAATACACAGTAGGGAAAATGATTACCTAGGGGATGATCAGTTTGGATTTAGGAAGGGGAGAGGTACGCGTGATGTCATTGTAGTAATAAGATCACTAATCGAGAGGAATATTGAATACAACCAGGGCGTTTTTGCCTGTTTTGTAGATTTCGAAAAAGCGTTTGATAGAGTGAATTGGGAAAAATTAATGCGTGTATTGCAGAAAATAGGAATGGATTGGAGGGACAGGAGACTGATCCGAAATCTGTACATGTCTCAGACTGCGCAGGTGCGAGTGGGGAACGGAGAGTCCGGATGGGCAGTGTTAGGAAGAGGTGTAAGGCAGGGTTGCCCATTGTCACCGGTACTGTTCAACGTATATGTAGAGGAAATGATTAAAGAGGCATGGGAAGAACTGGAGGTAGGAATGAAAGTCGGAGGGGAATTCGTAAAATCGGTTAGGTTTGCTGATGACCAAGCATTAGTTGCTCAGTCAGGCAAGGGGTTGCAAGCATTGCTGAGTGAATTGGAGGTTCAGTGCGATACATATGGGATGATAATCAATATTAATAAAGCAAAGGTTATGCGATTTTCCAGAAAGAAAAAGGCTAAGCTAAATATTAAAATAGGCGGGGAAAGAATAGAGCAGGTAGAGCAGTTTACGTATCTTGGGTGTCGAACCAATACGGTCAAAGTAGTAGGGACGTAAGGAGAAGAATTCCGCTAGGCAAGGAGGCTTTTTTCAAGGAGGATAAAGTTGATGACGGGGACGTTTACCTTCACCATTTGGACGTTTTACTTCACCATTTGAATATATAAGAAATATTTTTCCTTAATAGGCCCTAATGCGGTACTCATTTTAGGATACTTAATGCAGAAAAATCTTAGCCTTGTGAAGTTGAGAGCTATTATTAATATTAAAGAAATTATTAAATAAAAATTATAAGTTTTTATGGAAGAAGAATACTTGCATTAACATGTCAATCACCTTAAATTTTAAGAAGCAATACGAGTGGTTTAGTTCATTTATTAGTCACCCAGAACGTGTTCTAAGGATTAATTTCATAAATTTTTTTGTTTATTATTCATGGAAATCTTAATTAAAGCTCTTTATATTCATACTTACCGAAAAGGGTATTCTTATTTCTATGAATGCTAATGTGATGAGAAAAAATCCATGCTTATTGGATTATTTTTGGTGACCGAGTTTATATTTAATGAATTAAAAAAAGTTCGTATGGGATATGATATTATCTCCGTACGATATATGAAAGTTTTCACGTGCACACATCATAATTGGCTGAGCGAAATTTTATGAACGCAATTATGTTCATTTGCAAAAATTCTTTGATACAAATACACAATGTTATGAGAGAATGAGGCATAGTTGTACTCCATACTTGCAAAGTTATGATGTGGACTAAATTAATTTATGTTTGAGTCGTCAGAATATTGCAATGAATTCCACTCCTTATAGATGATAAATTATTACTGTCATTTAGGATGATGCACGTGACATATGCAAAGATAACTATAGTTTTTTTTATTTCAATTTGAAGAAAAAACTTTTTCCATCTCCCTGTTGTTTGGCTAATAATCTGGAAAATATTCCCAATAAAACGCTAATTTGAATTTACGGTTACTTCCCCCCGCATGAGAAAGTTAATTACACGATAATGTGAACCCATGTCACCTAATGAAAATAAGTTGCATGAGCAAGTGCGTGCTTGTACGGCAATGTACATACAAGGAGGGGACGTGTACAGGCGTGTATAGGCATACTTGTGCACCCACCCGTGTGTACACCTTGTATTGGAACGGGACACAACCGTAATCAAACATGCCACGGTAACAGTCAAAGTTTGATCGGGAACTCTCCCTACCTCTTGTATGGGGCAAACAGGATCCTTCCTCAGAATATATACTAATAATATAATATGTAAAAGTGCATGATTTATACCGTATATGTATAGTATGGTAAATATATAAAAATATATATATATATGTAGCGTATATATGGTAAATGCATAGCATTATATATTATTCCCCTTAAATAATATGTTTCGCGGTTATATATCCATCAAATTTGTATGCGTAAATTTGATATGAAAAAGGTTTTCAAGAGTTCATTCCATTCACTGCATTTATTGACAATAAATGAAGTGAATTGAAAGATGGCCGCGCTATCCGTAAACGTCAGCACTTCATTTGATCTGTCAAACATCACAAATGAATTGTATCCCAGAGAATATCTCTGGCCACACGGATCCTCGTGGTATTAGGGCCACATGTGGACGAGCAGAATGTGTATGCTGATAAATGGGAAGTTTGATAATGTCGGAAATGCGGCATGATGCTTTTAGTAACACGTCGTACATATACTTCTCTTAAAAAATACTATTTATATTAAACAAATTAGAAGCTTCTCAGACACCCTAAATAAAAGTTGAAGAACTGGCGATACCCCATTTTTATTAATGGGCCATCATTTAAAACTTAAATGCCAGCTTTCTCAAATTGACCCGTCTAGTTTCTTTCGCCTATGTACGTGAAACTAATCCTAGCTGATCATGATGCCCAAGAAGAAGAAAGAATTGTAATACGACGGGTTTTTTTTACAAATAACCGAATTTTTTCTGCTGGAAAAAATATTATTCCTTGAAGAACGTGACAAGCTTAATATTCATCAAAAACTTCCAATTCATATGCAAAATAGACGTAAAAATTTCTGAAATCCTGTGCGGATGATGACCTGTCCTCAGCTTTAAATGGAAGGACATATGCAGGGATCTCGACTGAAAAGATAGCTCAGAATAATGACTTAGTTCGAACAGCTCTAAATTATCACAATTTTTTTGGGTCAAAGATGTTTTTTTCACGCAAGTTCAACATCCTAGCCGTATTAAGCAAATTTAATCCTTTTGGTTTAAAATCTCCAAATGAAACGAAACCCTTCGCCATACTTCCATCAAAATTTTACTTCCCTGGTGAATTACGTACCCTTTTTCCCCTAACCCTTTCGAAAAAATTCAATAAAAGCGGGAACACTCCTACTTCGTGATTTTCCCGCTCTTGATGCAGGCGTTAGTGTCGGCAGCTCCCTTTGAAAAGAGTATCTATGGGGGCGGGGGAGAGAATAGCTTCTGGAAGTAGATGGTGGGGAATGGAGGGGTTGTAGGGCGGAGATGGAGAGTGCTGGACAGGGAGGTCTGGCGCTGGAATATAATCTCTCTTTCCACCCGGTCGCATGGACGAGAGATTTAGGATGGGAAAAGTGATGGAGGGAGAATTAAGAAAATATAGAGAGAGATAAGAGAGTGGTAGTAGCTGAGGAAAGGAAGTCAAGAGTTTGATATTACCGACTGAGGGAGGAATTAAAGGGAATCGAAAACTGGGGGAGCAAGTTCGGAGCGGAACATTATTTCGAGAAACTCTACTTTGAAATTTTCTGTCGAGTCAACCGTATTTTAAGGGTAAAAGTCCGAAAAATTATTTCCCCGCCTTTTATGCAATCTGAACTTTAGTAATGGACAACGTATTTCGTGAAATATCACGTGATTATGTAACTATTTCCTCTTTTATTCCTATATACTTGATAATATGTAAATTTGTGAGTGTATACGAACTTAATGGTTGTATTTTTGTCAATGATGCTTTGGTTATTTAGCAGACAGACATGAATGTGTTTGATTTTCATCATATTTGTTGCTCGACTCATGCTTTTTCTATATCTTCCTAATACTACTGGTGTTGCCTTATCCTAGTTGAGAGTTTTTTTTAATTACGAGCTGCAGTTCCCTCTTCGAATCTTCGAAGTTCATGGAACTCCTTTAATATCTACATCTACATAAATACCCTGCGAGCTACCAAAAAAAGGTATGTGGCAGGGGGTGTAGCACCATGAGGGAAGGGTAAGGGACAAGGGGGTTGGGGGTTATCAAATAGGTGAGGAAAGGTGGGGGGAACCTGTTTGAAAAAAATATATATGAAAATATATATGCACACATACATACATATATACAAACATATTCATACATATACATACATATACATACATATACATACATAACCATACATATACATACATATACATACATATACATACATATACATACATATACATACATACATACATACATATACATACATATACATACATAAGCATACATATGCATGCATATGAATACATATACATGCATATTTATTTCTATATATATATTATAAAACTTCGCAGATTGGAGGCTTTTGAAATGTGGGTGTGGAGAAGAATGGAGAAGGTGAAATGGACCGAAAGGAAAACAAATGAGGAAGTAGTAGAAATGGTGGGGGAGGAGAGGGGTTTGTTGAGAGAAATCCTATGGAGGCAGGAAAAATGGATGAAAGGCGTATTGAGCGGTAGTGGAATGTTGAAGAGGGTAATAGAGGGGAGAATGTTGGGCAAGCGAGGTAAGGGTAGGAACAGGATAGGGATGTTGGACGGGATGAAGGGAGGAAAGAAGTACACCGAGATGAGGAGGGACCTGATATAGATTAGTTTGATAGGTGGGGAGTCACAAAATGTTTATTTGATAGTTGTGTCCATCCAAAAACCTACCTTAACCGGTAGATTACCTAATAATAATTATAAAACTTAGACAGCAACACAGCACGAGAAAACATAAAAAGAACACTCACAATAAAACCTTGATAATTGACCTTCGAAGTAACACTTCCGTGTTACTTCGAAGAAATCATCTATACAAAAAAAATATATGTATATATTTATATGTTAATATATGTATATATATTAGAAAAATATACATATGCATATCCTCGCGCAGTCCCTAACCTGTACGTTAATACTTATTGTAATAAACTAACTCCTGGGGAATTTCGGCTACAAGCATTCTGGTCCCTTATCGTTCATTGAAAAAATGACATTTTAAACCTGTCAGTCTTGCAGTCATATCAAACATAATTTAGTCGATGAGTAGGAAGAAATCTTAACTTCTGGGACATATAATTAGGTCTTATCTACTGCTTTCTCTAGAGAGAGACTAGAAATACTGTAACTGAGGGAAAAATTTTTAAAATATTGCTACGAATTTTTTGTCAGTGAAAGAGGTGATGTGAAGGATCAGAGAGAATCGGGACAAATGGTGAGGTGTTAAAATTTTACGGGTCTAAGGAATAGTAGAAGGAAGCGAACAGCCGTAAGAAATCACGTAATAAGAAGTGGCCGATAAAAGGACAGCAGGACCTTGTACTATATAGTATGTATGTGAATGACAGAGGAAAAGAAAAAGAACATTACATTAGTGGTGCAATTGAGCATATATAACAACAGTTTAGCAATATGGTTCGATTTTAGATTCTCCTGTATTAACCAAAAATCAATATTTATTATTTTAAGCAAACAACATGACAGTGCATTTAAATCTATATTTCCCGAATATTCTGAAACTCTTTTTACGTTTCATACGTACTTGGCCACCACTAGTGCTCGTGGTCATATGGTATATTCTCCACGATGTTATTCATAACTTGTTAGATATTACGAATCTGATGTTCAATACGTATAAGATCCTAATTAAAAATTTATTTTACTTGGATTATCCTTTAATGAATATGAATAAATAATGTGGTGTTTATGGGGAGTTTTATCCAAAAACTTAAGTTTTTATTTATTCTGAAAATAGAAAACGGTTATAGAGAAGTCTCTGGAATGTATTCCGAAAACGATTTGATTCATTGCCTTGTCGGTAGTCGATTATAGCGAGTAGACTGTTGTTCGAGTAGTTGTTAAAGTGTGAACACTTTAATATTTCTCCTAGATCCCGTAGAGTTGTCACAGTATGGTCAACTAATTATTGCTATTAATATTAAAAGAACTTTTTCTATTGAATAGAGAAAGTCGTGTTTCTAAAAACTAAAAAAACTTTGAAGACATTATATGAATGTAACCTTCCATTGAAGTGTTTTCTCCAATCCTGTTAACGGTGCTTTTATTTTAAATGTTTCTCCTTACTAATAGAAAATAAATAACTGTGTAAGAAAAGTGTGGGTAATGACTCAGATGTCAACTTAACGGAGTCACCCCCCAGTTTCCACACAAATGTAAGAGTTATGCGAAGTGAAAATCATCTTCTTGTGGGTGAATCCCTATTTTATATTCTGTGAAATTCTGATATACAAAATGCAGGTCTGAAATTCTGATACTCAAAATAACACGAAGTTAGGTTTCCCTCAAGTCAAGCTAATTAATTTAATGCCTAAATAATTAACTTGTTGTGCCTCGGACAATATTAGTTCGAATAGTTTCAGAAGAACAGCTTTTGCTATATCAATATGATTAAAAACTATATTTCGTTTATCTAATCGTAAACAATGATTGCAAATAATAAGATGCATAGATAAACCTATGATAGAATTAAATGAATTACTTAAGAATTTTAAACATATTAAAAAGTTATTTAATTTAATTCCTTCAAAGTAAACACTGGAGTGAAATTTATACCGAAATGAGAATTGTGCGAAAACATGTATTTTTACTCAACTTTTTCCCTGCCTTTGGTGCCAATCTTAATGTGAGGAAAGCTAGAAAAAATATTTTAAAGAAGCAAGATAAAAATGTTTTAAGGTAATCATTTTTTAATCGAATAAACTTACATTCAAAAATATGATTATATTTGCTTTTCAGGATAAAAGTAACCTGAATTATCTTTTTATATCTTAATTTTCCCCATGTTAGTTCCAGATAATGCGTGCAGTAACCTTATTTAGATATTTGGTTTCGGTTTATTTGATGTTTACATTTTAGCCGCTAAGGGTAGATCATAATGATAAGGGTTCAGGACACTCGGTAAATACGTAAAGTTGATATGTAAGAGAGCGTTATTTTCCGGTTTTTACTTCCCTTCTCCTACATAAATGTGTAATTACATGTATTTCATAATATTTTGGCCCCTATTGTATAGCGTTCATGATGTAAGAAGGAATGAAATAGTTGATAAAAAATATCACGGTAACCTGCTTATACCTGTTTATTAGTGCATATTTATGGTAAACTCCCTTATTGCAAAATGAGGATATTTATCTTGAAATGAAAGAAATGCACTTGTATGCGTGTCACCCAGAAGGCGTGAGTCATGGGGTGTAAGATCATCAGTTTTCAGTAACCAAATCGAAGTTTTCGGGGTTCGATATTCTTTGGTAGCAATGTGGCACTTGCTAAAACGCATGCCCTATGCCCAATAGGTAGATATTTGAAGATTGATAGAAATTCAAAAATAAATAAATATCTCTCGGAACTGAAGTTTTTCCAGCATGGCGCAAAAATTGGCTGTAGTATAAAACTTTATCCTCCATGAATCCCATGCGGAATCACTATTTCGTGAAGGTAAGTCTTTTAAAATGTAAAAAATATTGATTTTCGGCCCGATGGGAATAATCATGGCCAAGCAATTTAAGGAGCCAATTCGCGTTTCGCTTTTAATAGGCTTGCTTCGGGGTTTAAGTGGTTAGCGCACCTGACCGGAAGCTTGGGGTTGAATCTCAGTTTAGTGAGATGGTTTCTTTTTTTCTTAAATGATAAATTTTCGCGTCCAATGGTTTCCCTTTAAAGGGCTCGCCTGAATGGGAAAGGATCTCTGCATGTTTTTTTATCGGTGGAAATGGCGGAAAAAGATCTGGAAGAGTTGAGGAATAGGTGTAGCGGGGTGAGAGAATCGGGGAGTATACGCTCGGACGGAAGAGGGAACATGGGGAGAGGGAGCAGGGAGTGAAAAGCGGGGTGGAGGGAGGAGATTTGTACTTAATGGAACGAGAGGGAGGGTTGTGAGTGGGTCGGGAGCAGAGGGGGAGAAAGGGCACGGGAACGTGTGCGGGGGTTGTTAAGGAGAGCGGCGGAAAGGGAGGAGAGGCAGAGGGAAGGAGGAACGGTGGGTTCCCCGCTAATGGCCACCGCAGATAGTGTGCGAAGCGGAATCCCTCAGGCATACTGACCCCTTCCATCCTCCTCCTCCCTTTTGGCTCCCTGTTGGTCGCTTGCATTCCGCCAGGGAAGGATTATGGAGCGGGTGACCGGAGGGATAGAAGGGATGACGTGCTGCCATGTGGAGCAGAGTTGTACGTACCAGGGTAAGAGAGGCGTTTGAGGGGGTCGAGGAGAGGGATGGATGGCAAGGAGCAAACACCTGGGGTTAGGATATAAGAACCGCTGCCATACGCCCCCGTGGTGGCTAGCAGAGTAATATTATGCATGTACCGTTTGGAGAGAGAGAGATAGAGATTTCAGTGAAATGGCGGAGAGAAGAAGTAGACCAATTCGTAAAACCTTGAGCACAGCCTCTAGTATTCACCACCCACATCAACAAGTAACAGCAAAAATAATTCCTCATTTACTGGCCCTTTTATGTATGGACTACTGTCTCCCGACAAGAGATTTTCATTATGATGACATTGCTGTAGATGAAATCATGTACAGAAAAATTACACGATGGGAATGTTGAAGGAATAAAATTTCATTGAAGCGATTGCCTCTTTTAGGTCAGGTGAAAGTTATTTGTATCAAAAATAAAATTATTCTCTTCTACGATTACAAATCTCTCTTCCTTCTTTATCTAAATATTTACAAATTATTTTTTCCGGCCCAAACCATGATCATGCTCTAGCAGGGATATACGTATATCGAAAATCGCTCGAACCGCCAAGAATGTTGATTGACTGTTTCCCTTCAACGGGTTAAAGAATTTTTTCCCCTCAAAATTTGACCAGAGTAATTCGGGAGTCAACGTAGCGTTTCAACCCCTCGTCGTACAATTCAAGTAGTGATAATGCTGTTTGGCGTTAACAAATGATTCCGTTTATTTACGACATAACTCTTGGATTATCCAAATTGCTGTTTCATATGTCATTATGTCTCTGTGGGTTCCAGAGGGTATTGAAGGGATTGGAGATTAAGAAATCCTAGTAAGAAAAATATTATAAATTTAATAATTACAATTTAGAAATTGTGATAAATGTTTTTTAAAGTTAACGATCTGTGTCTTTTACTAGTACTAGATCCTCATTCCGCCATTTGAGAAGCTTGAGTTATGTAGGTGAGAATTTTAGCGTTCATTTACCTATAGAAAAATCATGCGCTTCATAATTCTGAAAATCTTCGACACACTGCAGAATCCACGGGATTAGCAACTGTTTCAAGCTTTGCAAAGTAGAGTATTTCAAAAATATTTCAGGATATTTTACATGCATCCAGTATCAAAGTCAGCTGTCATCATTAATACCCGAGTATGGTGTAGAACAGTGCGTGATTTTGGACGGAGCGTTGCTTTGTATGGTGTGAAGCTGGACCATTTGTTATGGTGCAGGTACTGTGAAGAATTTCACACGTCATTAAGTGTCATTGTTTTTTAATGCATTTTGTTTAATTGCATTTTAATGTTTTTCTTGTCGTGAATCTTAAGGGTGCAACACGAGACCGTTATCACCGGGCCATCTAATTGTAACGAAACGTATATAATAATAAAAATCAATTTTTTCCTCAACGATAAAAACATAAATATTGGAATTACTATCTTATGTAACAACACTCTACGGATTTAAAAACAATTTTTCGGAAAGATAATACTTTTCAAAATCTTGTTTACAATTGTGATAGCATTAGGTGGGGAGTGTCCGTCTTTTATAACCTTGTGTACATTGCTTCATAGATCGTTTCAAGTCATTCGGGTCGTTGTAGTAAATACTTGTGTGTGGAGGGGTTCGAGGCTTGTAAGGGAAGTGGAAGACAAGAGATGTGGATCGGACCGCTTTGATATCCAACGTTCAACTGTTGAAGAAGGGCTGGAGGGACTTCCGCGTGGCGTACGGTGTAGCGCGAAGGAGCGCGGTCCTGGTAGGGGGGGGAGTGGGCGGAAATGGTATGCAGAGGATGCGGGACGATGTTCTTGGGAGGGAACGTGGGTGTCGATCAGCCGGCTCACGAGCCCCTTGTTCGCCATATAGGAGGGGCCCATGTATTACTAGCTGGCCGATCCGCGTAGCCAGAGGGTGCGTTGTTAAACTACGGCCCTCAGTTCCCTGCTCTCTTGATAGGCCCTGCCTTCTCATCCCTAATTGTTCGCTCGTTCGAGCACATGATGACCTACTATTGGATGAAGAAAGATGATTCAAGAGCCGTCCAACAGCGCTAGTTTCTATGCCATGTTTATGCATCTGCGTCATTATGCGATTTCCCTTTTGCGGTTTAAATGTTTTCAGCAATTGAAGTGATAATATTAAGAGTAAATAGGCGTTTCCTTTAACAGAACTTTGTAATCTTACATTAGACATTGTTTTTCATATTCTTCCCGATTAAATTCTAATAACTATTAAGGAAGATGACCGAAATCCAAGCTCATTTACGTCATTAGGAATAGGTGTTTAATATGGTAGGCGTAGGGTGTTCAGAGAATGGAGGAAGGGTGAAGAGAAACCCTACGCTAGCATTAGCCTCTTATCAACGGGAGGTTTCCACAGTTTTATTCTTACCCGATGGACCGCGTACTCACTTAAAGTACTCTCAATATAGCACCCAAAATAGGGATCGGAATACCACTGAAAAGTTCTGGCGTTCTCGGGATTCGAAACCGTGCTTTCAGGGTGAGAAGCCTGTATATTAGCCACCTCACCATCCCGAACAGCTAATTTCCTATATTGTTTCCATTGTTCTTACGATGGCACTTGATATAATTTAATATGATTAGAGACCCATCAGCGTCTGAACTAAATGAGATCTCCCTAATTATAATTCCAAGTAAAGTGATACTGGTGGAAAAATAGAAAATAATTCCACACCTCCTTAAAAATGGCCTTGAACATGACTCCGACTCAACATACACATATTTTTATTTGTATTCCGTTTAATGAATGAAATACAACACCATTGATATGAAATACATTTACACCGTGTAGACTGATGACTTAGATACATTGACTAGCCTTTCAATCATATAGGTATGTCGTACAACATATATGTATGTTGTATTTCGGTTACAAAAAGATCCATATTTATGATCATTTGGAAGCAATAGTTAAATCAAATAACGAATAATATGTGTTGATACTGCCATTTATTAAGGAGTCTCGTTGCCATTTAAGTTAAAAGAGAGGGAGCAGAGGAAGGCAGTAAAAGGGGAGGATAAGAGGCGGTGTGGGATATAAAATGTGGAGAAGAAGGTAAATAATTATAATTGGGTGAGCAACATACAGTGGAAATTGAGTGAATGCGGTTTGAAGAGGTTTTCTCTACGGAGAGGAGAGGAAGATAATGAACATTAATGGAAAATATGTATCTAACCACTCTGAAATGAGAAAGGAAATGGCTCGGAAGAACGAACTTGCTGTGTGGAAACCGAGTGGAACCGTGAGGCGAATTTACTAAAAAGGCCGTGCTGAAAACAATAGATGAACAATTTGAATGGGGATCGTCTTAATCTTGGAAATAAGGAGATTACAAACCTGAGACGTTCTAGGGATAAACCCTTAAACGGGAGCTCCCTGTTTTGTAGTCGGTTTAGCTTATCTTCTCCCCTATCTGTCTCTCTCCCTCTCATTCTTCGTTTCCTCTCAAAGACGGCGTGAAATTTTCATCTTTATCTGGAGTAGCGCGCGAGGAGGAAGCGATATAATGAAATATGACACGCGTTCTTGAAATTCTCATTCCTTTTAAATCCCCCTAAATATATCTTCCCCTGAATCATCGCGAAAGTGTCTCTGAGCTCACGTATTTTCTTGCGTAAACGATTGATGTGAAGGGTGTGAATCCTATATTTTAACGTTGAGTTATTTGACTCCTCACAAGGCGATATTTTTAAGAAATTTGAAGATGGAGAGAATTTGAAGAGCAAGGTAAGATTACAGGGAAGATTCTAAATCGACAAACTAGGGCAAGCCCGAAAATGGTAGTTGCTTCTTGGTTCAAATTTGTGACAATACTCCCGATGTATATCATTGAACAAATAACTTTAGCAAAGAACAAGTTCATTTTCGTTTCTTTTTCCTTTTAAATTCCCACGGTCGGTCGATCATGCCAAACGATATTACTTAGTTCAAAAGTTAGGCACGTGTATAACTTCATAAAATAGTTTTTTCTTGCAAATGGTGCTCCTGGATTAATTTTGAGCTTCGTCTTTTGTCTGTACCTCTCCTCTGGGAGCAAGTGTCAGCCTCGCCGTCAGTTTGGACCGGCCTTGGAAATTCTATTGGTTTTTTTTGCATCTCACGCTTTTAATGAAGCCTCAAAAGTATCCGAACGTGCTGCCTCAGCCCTTAAGAAGCCAAGTAACTCCAAGGAGAGGAAAACATTGAAAGTTATAGGTAAAATGAGAGAAACGGGGAGAGAGGAACCGAGAAATGAAATGTTTGGTTTGAAGGAGAGGTAGTAGGAGATTTTGATGGGGACCGAGACGCAGAGCTAAGGAGGTAGGGAGAGTGGGTGGGAGAAAGGCAGGAAGCAGGGTCAGCCTGCTTCGCTGCTTATAAGTAAAGATTAAGCTCGGCCGGGAAGCAATAAGGGAGGATTTCAGAGGAGCAGGAATCATACGAGAGCCTCAATTTGGAGCAGAAGACTCGCTTTTACATCCGGTATTAAGGTCGTATTTACCTAGATCTTTCTCTGCAGTTGGTATACTATGACCGTATTTCATCCGGAATCACACCATACTTTACTCGTACTACTATCTCTCTAAAAATGTGTGTGTACGGGAAAAATTGTGTTAAAAAATCTTGGTAGATGTACGACGCCTCTTTTCGAAAAAAAAATAATTAATATACATGTATTACTAAATTATATTAATAATGTGAAATATTGTCGTCAATTAATTTATTATTTGAAGGCTACGTTGGCATGAGTTGGATTTCTAAATGTTTTCAGACTATTATCAATATTCTAATTGCTGCATTTCATTGCATTACGTGGAGGCTGCCCAATTTATCCTTTACAGACCTTTGCAGTACTTTCAGCATCTAGGAAATGGAATTTAGATCCGGAAAAATATTAGTGATCATTTGGAAAATATTTTTCAATGGTTTCCGCGGTGATGATTCCAATCGATATTTACACCACGATGCTTAAATTAGATTTTGGTCCGGTAGGACGTAATTTTTAGTGTAAAATATCTAATATTTAACAGCAGGTGGAAAAGTGATTTCTTCTATCGTGTAGTAGATTTAATACTCGTTCATGCTACGATGGTATTCTCCTATTTTATAGACAGATAATTTTGATGAAAAATAGTTCACGACTCGCGTTTTTCCATGAACAATAATACTTAATGCATGATATTTAATTAATTTTGTGAAAATTTTTATTAATAACTCTGGTCTCTTTTTTTTGCATAGTTCTCATGATAATATTCGGCTATTTATAATCAAATATTTTTGTAATAGCCATCACAAACCGAAATGCAAGGGTGGCCTGAGAAGTTTGCGGCCTCAGCGGCGGTGGAAATTACTGGAAATTTTAGAAAAATTATCTTGTATCTTTGTTAGGTCGGTAACTTTTCAGACCACCCACGTAAGTCACCTGATAATATTATACCTTTTTATTAATATCGCAGCGTGGATTTTAAAATTATGATTAATTTAGGCATAGGTTATTCCTCAAAGAATTCCTGATGAAATTTAATATAACCATATTTTTCATGTAGCGATGTTTCAATAATCGTTATCACACACTCTGTAGTACAAGGCGAGAAGGATCTTTATACGTGTTGCGGTCGTTGGAATGATCCTTCAATACTATCGGATGACTCTATCATTCCTTAAATTAATCTACTAGATTTTCGCGCACGACTATCGCGAAATATTTTTAACAACGGCCAGTTCACAACTAAAACACATCACATAGAAAGGAATATTGAGAGATTATTTTTCTACAATATTCACACGCCTTAGTATTTGTATATTTATAGATTAATGCAATTATTTACGCGTTAACTTTGCAGGGACTCATTAGCTTGTTAAAAATAACCCGAGCTCTCGCAAGAATACACATCCCACCGGTGTGAAAGTAGCTTTCGGGCCAGAGAGATATAACACAAGTTTAAATTTCCAGGGACGGTAGATTGGTGGAACCTCTCGAAACTCTCTTGCCATATATAATGCAAGGCCAGAATATTTGAAAAGGGGAAGAATGCGATGGGAGAAGAAGAAAATGGAGGGTAGTAGCTCAATGTTTTTAGTTACGTCGTTCCTCAGTGATGTGCTTCAAATATTTAAATGATTTGATGCAGTAGAATGAGTTGCTTCAATAAAGCATACGTTGTTTAGTATTTGGTTTCTCTAAAAAAAATTTTTAAAGATTATTTTTCCTATCTAATTATGGTGGCATGAAAAATGAAATTTTCCTAAAAATTTTAATAGTTGAAGTATCCGTGATAAATCTTTCTAGAACTCTTCAAATTTCATTATTTGTTTCTAAGTCTAATTTCATAAAGCCAAAGATTTATTTCAAAAGATATAATGCTCTTGTAACTTAAAGGATGTTATCATAATTTATAACTCGATTAAAAGCATTTTGACCTGCTAGTACATTTCATATAATTTGACAATCGTATTAATGTATTTCATCTAATTGTTCTTACGTCATACATTCGACATGCATCGTTGTAATTTGTCAGTAAATTTTAAAATTCAAATTTATATTTCTAGCCACAATATAAAACCCTCATCAAAGTTCCCTGTTGCGGATCATTTTTCTCACCTTGAATCGTCTTACCTGTATTTGCCCTTAAATTATTGGTGTAAGCGCTCCTAACAAAATTGAAAACAATAATTTTATGATGCGCAATCTATGTAACGAATGAAAACCACTTTATAAAAGTTTGGTTAATTAAATCAATTTTACCTGTATGATAATTGTACAAATGCCATCCTGACTTATGGCCGTAAGATATTCCAAGCAATACTTATTCGGCTTAAAATATCAATTCCTACCAGAAAAATGACTCTTTATTAGGAAAATAATCGTACATTCATTTTCTTTTAGCTCCCTGAGGAACATTTTACCATTCGATGAGGATTGTGACTCGATAGTGATGCATCAGCAAAAACGTAACGATACGGTTATGCTCAGTGAAGAGATGCTGCATGTCCTATATTCCCTGCACTCTTTTTGAGGTTCGCCTCGTCCTGGAAAATAGCTACCTATTTTGGTTTACTTTCACCAAGAATCGATCATTTTTCTTCCAAGAGTTCTTCTTTTGTGATAATTCCCCATCTCATCGTAGTGATTCAGAAAAATAACGTTCATGAATGCATATGATTTTTTTATTATCTCAAGATTCCACTCGGGAATATTAAGGACGGGGGTAATTCAAGTGATCGACTCAACTTTTTTATAATTCTCGGTTGGTATTAAGATGATTGCCTTTTAGCATTCACCTTTCTAAGTAATATGATTTCAGCACTTGTTTTGGCTGCTTAATATTTATATCCTTATGAAGTGTCAATTAAAAACATTGAAATATAATCCAGGTTATTAAACTCCCTACTATTAAAACCTACCTACTATTAAAACCTACCTTAACCGGTAGATTACCTAATAATAAACTCCCTAAAGCATGTTTTATTTCAATTTCGTATTGTTATCAGGCATCACTGTATTTAAATTAGCGCATGTGACACAACCACTATCCCAAAGGTTTTTAATTGAATGAATGCATATTAATAGAGTATTTTCACTGAACTTTCACTCTTACTTTTGACTTTTGCCATATTTCTTATCATAATGATATTAAAGTGAGATTAAAAGTTTTAAACACCAAGCTTTGATGAGTTTATGTCTCACTTTAAGTTTATATTTTCCCCTGCGTATGAACTATATTTTCTTAATCAAATAGGCAGTTGTATGAGTTTTTTGTCAAGCATACAGAAGAATACCTCGTATTCGTTCTTATTATTTTTTCTATAAGAAAGATATTACCTCTTATCAGAATACCGGAGCGCACTGTGTGGCAGAAAACAGCAGGAAGAATGGCCATGAATCAATTGTGTGGAGTAGAAATGAAACGTAAAAGTGAAACTTTTCGGATTAAGTAAATTCAATTGAAAAGAAATCACATTTTTTAAACTTTGAGTAGATCACTAACCTGTTTTATCTTCTACCGCGTTGTGGGTGGTGAGATGTAGATACGAAATTTACTCCCTTCTTCAAAATGCGAGGTAAAAGATTGCTCTCTATTTTTTATTAGAGCGAGAACTTAAATGACAAGCTTGGAATTTTACCTAGTGAAATATTTTATTCGTTTAAGTTATGGATTTAAGATTAAGGTTGACATCCCAAATCATGAAAAGTATATCTTTACAAAATCCATTGTCTTCCAGTTTCACTGTCTCAGGTGCAGGGAGGTATACGTATACTATTCATATTTTATGTCTTTTATATTTTTCGATAAATTTGAAAATTATTGCCCACTCTTTTCTTTAAAATGTATTTGAACGACCCTTAAAATTAGACATCGATTTAAATCCACAGAAAACACTTATTTTTAAGTAAAATTTCAGGTTAAATTAGGGGCTGCTATTTCACGATACCTTAAAAACAATATACGTCTGAGTTAAAAATAACGTTAAAAAGAATGAATTTTGTCGAAGAGTTCATGGAAAAGATAAGTGAAAGGGAAGGCAAGTTCTTTTCAAGCGTTTTTGGGCATCTAGAAAAAGTGTCCTACAAATAATCGAATTCCCATGGTCATCAGAACTAGGAATCCAACCGTTGTTCTCGTTCTGCGTTCGGAGATGAGATTTTTATCCTCTTTTTCCCTTAGTCTTGGGTTGAAGGCATCCGAAGAGATGTGCTCAGTGTGTATGAAAGGCAGACTGGAGATAGTGGAGTTAAGCAATAGAATGCCGGTTAGAATGTGCGGTGTATGTTTGTGTTAATGCATCTTTTCTTTTACTATGGAACTTAATTACATTGCTTTGGTATTGCATAATTCTCCAGTAATCTCTTATTGAAATTTTAATTTAGACTTCAAGACCTCTTTCAAGTGAACTAAGATAAAAAATAAATGTTGAATGAACCCATCCACGACTTATATCCCTGACATGTTTTCCTCTTTTTTTTTATAACTTCCATGACATCGAAATTTAAAGAAGAGAAAAGTATCCTTCTAAATACTTTGCCATTCTGAGTTAATATAAAAAAATTTCCTCATTTTTTCCTTTTGACGAATTTGGATTTCTTCACAGGACTCAATCTAAATAACGAATTCTAATCAGATAACGTATTAATTTACTAATACAGCAGAAAATGGAAAAATTGAAATGTATATTACAGATTAATATTAATACGTAGCCTACTATTTATGGTTTATTTCGGATGGACAGTCTTAACGAAACTACTCGTCTCAGTGTTACCTAACAGAACACAACCTGACACCCATACTACAATTAACTGTTGTTAAATTCCATTCATTAATAATAGAGCAAGCTTGGATTTATATATGATGTGATTGAGTAAATAGTCAATTTAAAAACCACAAAAATTGTTTTAGAAAATCTGGGAATCTCATCCTCAAAAATTGTGTAGGAAACGGAAAATGTGGATCTATATGGCAAATAGGCGAGCATGTACGAGTGTATGAGTTTATAATTCCTATAATCTATAAAATAGAAAAAAATATCTTACAGAAATTTGTGATGTGGAAAAGGGATACATAAAGGAACCTATATTTGCCCCAAGGATTCTATAAAGCTATGTCGGAATTCCGTAGAAAGCTCATCGCGCAGCACAATGAAAGTAGCAGCTTTGGTCTGCTGGTTTTGGAAGATCTGGTCTGATTGAGCGCGCAGACGCTGTTTGTTCCTCCCTCCACCACATGAGTGCTGAGTTGATTAGTATTACTCAAATCATGGAATCTAATTTCACTCAGTCCTCTGTTACGAGACTTCTTATTCTCAACTTACACGACAAGATGCCTGGAAGGCATCACTTCGTTGAAACTCACCCAATGGAGAAACTATCGACTTGTTCTCCCTTGGCATGGCTCGTCGGTGCTAAGGACCCGTCGCATATTGTTCGAACTCCTTCAGACGGGGCTATTTTGATTAAAGTTGCTCGCTTTGAACATTCCCCCGCTCTGTTGCACGCGCCATGCTCCCCTTCCCGCCCCTTCCTTCGCGATTCCGTCCCGTCTCTTATCTCTACCCGGAGACTCTCATCACTAGGCACTACAAAAGAGCACTGCCATCTCTTGCCTACCACGCATTCCGCCTCCCATTTCAAACCCCTCCGCCCCCGTGCTACGCCGCTCCGACCTCCCCTTGGTTCATCGTCGCGCCCTGAATCTTCCCAGGTCACCTTCCCGAAAATCTTTTGCAATCCTCCCGTTGATCAAGTCGTGTGGCTCGGTTGTGTGGGTCTATGCCTTGGAGGGTATTTCAAGTGTTGTGAGTTAATTAATTTTTTCAAATGAAGCAGTATACCCGCCACTCTATTCAAACTTTTGTAGGACCACAGCGCATGAATCGGGATTTTTAACAAATAGTTTAATTACAACAATATTATACTGCTGTTTTTTTGTGATTTACTTTTATTTAGCCTAAGGTTTAGCAATTTTATGGGATATGAGCGAAGGCAGGAGGTATCCTAAATAAAATATCTGATACGTCTCTCTTTACTAGATTAGCATGTCCTAACGTTTGATATTTCTTTTGGGTAGGTAGTAAATTTATAGGAGAAAATTGTAACTCAAAACAAAGGAAAAGGTACTTTTACTTGAAGTATTGATTTTGTTGACTATCTCTTCAACTATTTGGCCAGCCTTAAAACTATGAGAATGGCTATGGGTAAATTCAAATAATTTTATATTAAAAAATTACACAATGAAATGTGTACGCTTAACTTTGACTTTCCCTTAAGTAACGAGATAAATTAAGACGCTTTATGTCTCATCCAATCCAAACGCAATTGGGTACGTAAAAATTACTATTAAAAATATTAACAATTTTATTGAAAATATTTTTAGAAAGGAAACATATTAGACAATATAATTGGCAAAATATCGAGCCAAAAAGTGTTTAATAGACTAAATATTATAATCACCTTAGTGTTCCTGATAATGTATTTCCTTGGACTAATCTTTGTTTGAATAAATGGTAACTTAGTCATCGTACGATTTTAAAATTATGCGTAAAAATATTAGACTTTTCCTCCGATATGAAGGAGCAGCTTTCTGTTCTGATAGAAAGTGGTAACGGCATTCCACTGAATGAAACACCATGTTCTTTCTGCTGGAAACTTTTATGCCTCCTGCAATACTGCCTATTGCAATATGTACTGTGTGCATAGAATGTTACATATTTAGAAAATCTGCCATGCTCGAAATATTCCTAAAAGTGAAGGGTTCAGACCTCTATAGTTTGTCTGTTTCGAACAGAAATATATTTCTAATATCATGGTGAATTTTTATAAAATAAAAATATTGAAGAGCTACGCAGTGGAAGGGATTTAAAAAAGAATGGAGTTATTTCACTTCGAACATGAAGAATTTATATTCTTTTTAAGTTTCTTATATTCTCCGTAGATGTAAGGTGAGGGTTTTTCCTAAAATTAAACGTTGATGCCTCCACATGTCTCCGCGGAGGATTATTTTCCAGACCCAGCAGAAGAGGAATTCTTTCCGGTATCTTTTCCTTGGGATTAAATATCCTCGAGAATGGGAGCGATATACTCTTCCGCCCTGCACAAAATTCGGGATCGGCGTTCGGAGCGAAATTTGGAAAAGAATAGAAATTCTTTCCCTCTCCCATCAATCGTTTTAGGGTGGTTTGATAGTAACACTTCCCGCCGTCCGAGCTGTGGGCGTTGAGTAATGGAGTCAGTGTCGCGCCGCTCGATGTGATGACACGTAACACTCCCAGCGGCATAAATTTCAGCTCGGGAAGAGATGGAAACGTCAGCGGGGAGACTGGTCCAGGTGCGAAATCGAGTAGAGAGAGAGGATGGGGAAATTGAGGGGTTTGAGCGCTTGAACTACGGCGCACCTTGGGTTACTTTGCCTCCCTTCATCGTTGCCCTGATATTACGTATTTCGACGTCGAAAATGTAACTTCAGAGATATTATTTTTTAATTCAAAAAGGTCGTTATAAAACTGTTCCCGACGATGGCTCCTGTGATTTGTTTTGTCCTCTAAGCTCGTAGGGGCTCAGTTTCACCAGATCAAGAACCACCGTTTTTCAGGGACAGGGATGAAACATGAATGTTGGTACTACTTATTTCTGTATCTGTTCTTTAGAATGTGGTCATGGTTAACTGGTGTGTTGGTGGTACGTAGTTGTTGTCACATGTTGACCGTTAAATTTCTCCGACGATAAATGACACGTCACAACTTTAACGCAACCACAGAATATATCTTCGCGAAGGCGTACGATCCATATTCGAGGAGGGAATTAGCTTGCAAAATTTGGATGAAACTATGGAGTCGTCTCCTGTTTACTGATTTGAAGTAGGAGCTGAGGGTATAAATTCAAGAATACCAAATGAATAAAGGTTCTTATGAACTTATTTACTTTGTTGTAATCTTGCCATCTTTCTGCATATAACTTCTGGTTTGCGTATAAAACATGATTATTTTTGAGAACTTTACCAAGCTAAAGTATTTCTGGTTCTTTGACTATACAGTACTGGAAATCCTTCATAATACATATACTTCACAGATACTCAACTCTATCTCATTCATGTTCTTATTCATTACTCATACGTATGCTTTCAAATTACTGGTATGCAACATGCATTGAATTCTTGCATTACAATCCTTATTTAGCGGATGACTCCCTTAAAAATTATTACTGTGGCGGTATCTCCGGCAGTTTCTTAAAAAATAAAATTTAGGTAAATTGGCGTTTTTAAATTACATACGCAAGTTCACATTCAGTAGTTTTGTGCTGATATAATACGAGACTCGTACATTTACTGATTATTACAAGTGCTTGGAAATACTAGTATTGAAGGAAATGGGGCCATGTGTCTAGTTTACATACATTTCTATGTATCCCTTCACAGCTTATATGGATACTTCTTACAAATAAATCAATACGTATTGAAAGTGTCATCATGTTGCAATTCTTCTGCGATTTTCCTCAATTCATTAACATTAACTTAGATATGAAGAGTAAAATCTTCCTTTTCCTGTAATTAAGAATACATTTGAGCGTTTATAAATCCAGTGTTTATCAGATGTTTAAGCACGTAAATAGATGTGTCAATATGGACCATCTACAAAGCCTATACCAAATAATTGTTCACTAAATAATGAATAAATGAAGACAAATTTTGCCATTTACACTGGAATTATATTTAACGACCATTGTTTCGTTGCAAGGCAACAACATCAGGTGGCATTATGGGGAATACAGACCCATAATGTCACTTGCAACGTAACCATGGTCATGAAAATATAAGTCCAGTGTAAATGGCAAATTTTGTCTTCATTCATTTACTATGAAAGACTTCCACCAAGTAACGCCTGAGTCAGTGTCTTATCCTCACTAAATCCCTGGTCTCACTTTGGGGCAGGCGTTTTGTGAAGGAGATTTCCAATAAATTGTTGTCCATTTAACTACACATTTTGATATCATGCTGACCTTCTGGTCAGGAGGAGGATATTTGAAAACACAATAGTTAGTTTTATCGACTCCCAGTAACATGATATGTGAGCTAATCTTAAATAAACGCGGTGAAGCGCATGCAAGATATATTTCTTGGAATTATGAAGTATTACCGGCCTGTAAATACACCCAACTTATTTCACCACGGACATTGGAATTAGACTGCATTATATTAGTCAGTACATGAATGTATTACCTGTAGGTTGAATGTTAAATAACCTCCGTAACATGCAAATAAATAGGGATGCAAACGAACGAACAAACGTAATTTTTTGTCGAATTTTCGCCAAGTTATGGATTAATTTCCCAATTTTTTTTTTAATTCTAAATTTTCCCTCCTGAGTAAAAGTAATGTACGATTGTACTGTATTAACTGAAGTTCTCTTTGTAAAATTCCTGAAGTATACGATATCTTTTACCATTTAAACTTCACACCTTAACCTGTTATATATTCTATACATATGACTTCATTGAAAATGGGAGTACAGAACAAAATGTGCGCCGGCTCTCCCTTTCATTAAATAATTTAAGCCAGAATTATTTTCCCATCTTTAAAAATATTCAAAACACTACTTAAAACTTTTTTCAACTGCAAATATGGCCGAAGGACCAGTTAAATTCATGTATATCTATCCAAAATACTAATGGATTGAATAAGCATACGAGAAAGAATGGATTTTTTACGCTCAATTCACAAAAAAAAGAAAATGCCCTTTTTTTCTGCCGAGGTAGATATGGGGAAAATTATGGCTTAGGTGGGTGAAAACGTTGGTCGTAGACAGAAGTCCTTTGCAGAGTGGGTTTGGCTTGCGTGTAGCACAAAATTTAATGAGGTTTAAAGGAGACAATGAAGGTTATATCGTGAATGGAAGCGTAATATAATGGTGAATATGAGAAGCCATAGAAATGAGCGGTTTGTGTGGGTGGGTTTTAGGTAGGAGGGAAAGGGAGCACCCAAGGGGAGAAAGGCTACGCTATGAAATCCGAAGGGAGGGCATGAGAATTTATCAAGAAGAATAATCGAGTGGCCATGAATTAGGAAGTGTGATGGAAAGGTAGCAAGTTTGTCTTAAAGGGGATGAAATAATGTATAAAATGGTGGAATTAGTGTGTCGTAATACGGGAAAACTTACACCATTTTGATTGGTCTGGGATCATTACCACATTGTTCAAAAGTTATCATTTCTCAAAGAGTTATCGATTGAAGTAAGAACTCATCAAAGGCGAGTACGCAGGTCACCAGGAGGTCAGTTAAGCAAATGTATCAGCTACTAGCCACCGGGGAAAATACGATATTGGTCAAATTTTTCCAGCGTTTTTAGGTAAACCAAGAAAACCATTTTAGAATCTAATTGTTTTAGGTGATGCTTAACATAAATACTGGAGATGACGATGAAAATATATATCTTAATGTTCATACTACATTTCTTCAAGTATTTATTTATTTTATTTATTTATTATCGACTTAATTGGGCGAGGTTGAGACTAAATAGTCCCTTCTTCCACCTAACCCTTACATTACATACATTACATTGAAGACAATTACATACAGCCAAGCCCTGGATGGAGAAAAATCCACCCAGACGGGAATCGAACCTCTCAGTTGGTAGACGAGGACGTTACCCCGCCGCCACCGGGGCCGGCTAACCATGTATGTAACCATCTATGTTATATATCTGTATTTTTTGAATCTCTGTAAGTTTAATTTTAATTGTTTCAGCAATTTTCTCATCAGTTCTTCCAAAAGGTCCCTAAGAACTATCTGAAGGAGAGACAGGTGTCTCCCTAGTAATATTAAATGGATAGCCTATAATGAAATCAATATATAATCTGCTCTTCCTCAGAAAAGATGATTCAAATTTCAATTTTCATTGAGCTAACTTTCATAATTGTATTTACACGTGTTGCGCGTAAGGTTCTATTTGTAAAGTTCATCCATTAACCAAAAGGAAAAAAAATTAAGTGCCAACAAAACTTTTTCCATATTCCTCTTAGACGGAGAAGTTTCCTTTAGTTAATTAATCACTTCTAAAGCGGAAATAAAGTGCTTAAGTGGAAGGTCTCTTAAGCGGAAGCTCTCAAATTAACAGTCTCTAGATCAGTTCATGAAGATAAAAGAAACTACTTGCTGTGGAAGAAATCCGAATAACTATGACCACTGCTGAAGAAATTACTCCAGTGAATCGGAGGGATTAGGTTTTTCACGGCCAGGTTTTCAAAAACATTTATCATCAGCGTTTGGGGTAAAGGATCAATCTTGAATTAGGTGTCTTGCATTACAAGTGAAGGTTTCAGTACGCGCCAGCCGGTGGGATAAACAAGGAGGTGGGGGCGCGTGATTGGAATTTTGCCGACGAAGTGCATCGCGGAACACCGCATCGTCTTGCTGCCGCTGCTCAAGAGAGTCAGCGCGGTTGCGGGCGGAACACACCATGACTCCGCGGAGGGGGAGGAGGGGTTAGGAGGGAAAGGTTGGCCAGGAGTAGGAGAGGGCAGAAGGGTGTGAAGGAGTTTGCTCTCGGCGTTGGGAGGGGTCTCTCCTGGAAGAGGGTACCGTGGGGTGGGGAGAAGGGCCCTTCCTGGAGGCCTTAACACGTAGGCAATGTTCTCGGATGCGAGTGCAGCCACGTGATTCACAGGCTGCGTCACCTTCTCCACGCTTCCGCCGTGTAAGCTGCATCCACCCTCTCCTCCTCCTGGCGAGCCTCGACTCCGGAGCAGCGTTGCCAACGGCTCCGGTAACTTGGGTTGACGTGGTGGCCGTTCACGCCGTACTTCGAGGTTGGCTGTTTCTCGATTGCCCATTGTGAAGTTTTTGCAATTCCTTTTATGTGTACGTAAAGTGTATCTACCCACAGTTGCATAATAAGGGCTGGTGTCCTAGTATTCCCTACCATTCCCCTTCTCTACGGCTTCTGTTATTTAGAAAACGAGGTGTAAATGAAAAAATTGATAGTAGAATATGGCAGAATAAATTTTCCGCAAACTTATTCATCCCATTTGGCACACTTGAAAGAGAATGGAGAATGATACATTTTGGATTTTGCTATCCAAATCGCCTTTTTTATTGTTCCATGCATAAAAAAACGAAGTTTTCAACGACAATAAAAATATGCACACTAAAAGCGACACTATTGAGTGAAAAATCACATGTGCATGTTTTTTTAATTTTTTTTTTAAAGTTTCAAGAAATTTTACAAAGAAATAATTTTATATGAATGATAAACAGCCATCATCCCGAATGCCGGTTTGATCGGTGTCGGTAGAGTTCACCTAATAAAGTACTAAGACCAACGGCGTGTGAAATTCAAACATCAGGGTATGGGGTCCAGATCCTTTCCCTGTGCCATCAGGTGGTTTCCCAGGAAGTTCTAGTACCCGCAAATTTACACAGCTCGGCTTCAGGTGAAGATGCCCAGAGAGGCGTGCGGCAGGCAAACCTGGGCTATAAATTTTGGGTCAGTAATCTAACGCTTTACCCCTGAACTACCGTGTCCCCTTTATTCATATGAATTCAAATAAATTGAAAGTATGAAAGAGGTTATTTAGGAATTCGTGCATTGAACCTCAAAATGCTCGTCGCATTTAATTTATTGAAGATAATTGTTATTTTATACAACCCAATTCTTCACGCACGAATACTTTTAATTTGAAGATAGTGTGTAAAAAACTTGCCATTTGAAAGCGATTCAATATGATTTAATTTTTTTATGTCATCAATATAATATTACCGTTCTAAAATAAATATAAGTTTTTACTGATATGAAACGTTTCTGTGTAAATATCGATGTTAGTGTTTTTCCCATGACAATTTATTAATGAAAATTTTCATCAGGGCAAAGTGCCAATTATTTTGACTCAACACTTTTATTGCCATCTTTTCATAAATATATTTTTTTTCTTGGAAGCAAGTTAAACTATTTCAAATACGATTTTACTGTGCCTATTCAGTCCAATATACTTTGGAAGGAAATATAAGAAAGTTGATATACCGGAGAGGTCATGACTTTCAAATTGTGGATTTATACTCTTTTTCTGGGATTGTTTATCTTGTTTTATGGCATTTTTTGGTGCCGTTTTGGACGAAACAAGCCTATTATATCCCTTCTTTGTTTAAAGCTTTCAATTTAAAACGTTTAGAATTGCCACCATTCCCTTTATGGGACCATGTGGCTGTGATGCTATATTCAACTTTCCTAGAAATTCATTGGTTTAGCACCTATAACCCTTGAGATTTAGCGATAAATAGTTCGACTGAATCCTTTTCATGACTCGTTCAATACGTCAAATACGTCTTCAAAGACCCGAAGAAAAGCAAGTCTGATATATTTGTTTCCATAATAACAGAGTAAGTATGTTCAACAAAAAAACGTTTTCCTTTTGAAAGATTGGCATAATTTTTTGTAAGGTCTTTATTTCACTTTTTCAAACTCCTCGGGGAAAACTACCCAGCCAGAGATGATGGATGCTCCTTCGTATTTTCTCATTATTTCCCTCTGTTCGTCACTGTTACCCGCAAAGCTATCGGTATTAGACTTTCCACGTGTTTAAAAATAATTTTTATGGGAATATATTTACCATAGGTGAAGTCATTATGGTATTACTGATGGACGACAGTTACTATCGATATTATTTCTGGATATGTAATTGAATTGATACGTGCAACAGACACCATCCACCCGACAAGTAAAAGAAGCAGATTTTGAGCTGCAATCTGTTATTTCACTTATAACATTAAAATTCTGCCAACTATTCCTCAACGATTATGCTTCATTGTCATTTCCAGTGTTATCTAAGCACATGACAAACAAGTCGTCCCAACATGAAACGAGTGGAACCTTCAGTAAAAAAAAAGAATTTTTTGCCAATTTATTTCTCGGAATAAAAACGTGTTTGGCATAGTTGTGTCTGGAAAAAAAGCATATTCCCATTAAAACACAAGGATCCTTCCTGATTTTTTTTCGACCGCGTGAAAAATTTCATGGTCTCGTGCATATTTTATGGACTCCCTCTTTATTTACCCACTGCCGACAGCACTCACCCAAACCCCACTCTCCCCCCCGCAACCCTTCCTCTCGTTTCCTTTCCTCCTTCCCAAGATCCCAACTCGCTATCTCCCATCCTGCACTGCTGTCCTTCGCTATCTCCACCCCCGCTACACCAATGTTTATTCCCCGCATTATGTTCTGCGTTATCCCGCAAAGCCCCTTCTGTGCTCCACTCCTCCCTTCTTTCCTTTCGTCGCCGCAAGCGTCCAAGCTCCGTTCCCCTCACCCCATCCCCAAGCCCCGTCATACCTCTCCGACCACCACACTCCCTCTGGCCCACCTATCTGTGTCACACACCGCTTCTCTTTTTGTTCGCAGCGATTGAAAATCCTTGGTCGCCCGTTTGCTACAGGTGAACGATTTATTCAACATTTTTGCTGCATTCGGTCTGGAATCCGGCATATTGTGAGTGGAGAAAATATTGGTTCGACGTGCGTTATCTGGGGATTCCAAAACGGGTGTATTGCTGCAACGGATTGCAGCAGACGAGTTTTTCCTACAGTCTGTCCCAGCCCCAATGTTGTTTGATTGAGTCAGTGGGGGAGATTGGGAAGAAGGTTAATGGCGTAGATAAACATGTACTTGCATGAAGTTGTCATTTTAGTAAATAGGAACTCAACTCCACAGCGTCAATTGAGTGTTTTTCGGATGTATAGTCGAAGTCGATAATGCAAGTTGACACAGAGATATGTAAAAAAACCATAAACACAGTATTCAACCCGAAGGTCGGTTTACGAGGTGATGGTAGAGCTCCCCCATGTACCAAGCCCATCGGCGTGTGAATATTCACACATCAGGGTAGGGGGGCCAGTTCCTTTCCCTGTGCCGGTTATGGTTCCCCAGGAAGATCTGGTACCCGAAAAATCAACTTGCTTGGGTGGAGCTGCAGGTGCAGACCAAAGTGATTTGCCAGGGAATCGAACCCGGGACCCTCCGGTCAGTAATCCAACGCTCTACCCACTAGACCACCGCGACCCGCACAGAGATATATATTGGTATAATTACTATCGGATTCAGCAGTTTTGTTTTATTTATCCCGTTATTATGACTTTCTTTGACTTAAACTCATCGTGCAAAGAAGGACTTCCCTCAGAGAGTACCGAATAATCATATAACAGATTTAGATTAGATTACGATAATTATGAGAATCCTTTTAGCGTCTCATTTATCTCAATACCATGGAATTGTTAAGGGTTATCATATATACTGAGAATTACTGTAACACTAGCCCATATAAATACAATATTGGATTGGGTTAACTGGAATGCGTGTCGTCAGTTCAGTGGGGCTTCTCAATGTGCGTTATCTTGATGAAACTCGCATATACCCTTAATTTCATGTTTTGAAAGAGTTGAGTCAATGTCACTAGTTGCTATTTGCTAGTAAGTCTTATTTTTAACAAGTCGTCATTACAACCTATCATAATATTATGCATCTATTATTGTTTAATGTGATTTCCAGCCAGTTCATTCTTTTTTAATGCAAGAAAATGTCTTTTCAAGACCTGTATTATAAAAATTTTAATCTTTGACGCTTTCATACTAATTTTTCACCGTGATATACATTTTTTAATAAATTAAATTGCAGTTATTTTATAACTAAATTCGAGGACACTTTTGTGTATTTTGGCTCAATATCTCAATAAGTTTTGGCGCACATCTTAATTATTTATGATCCATATATTAAATCCAAAGTTAAAATTTCTTTTATTTATTATGTACAGTCTTGTTTGGTATTTTTATATGGAATTCATATCGAAAGCTCTAATGTCAGACCACGTGAGTGAGCTTCTTCATGATTAATACGCTAATCGTACCCGTACGGACCCGTAGTCACATTACGAAGGTTACCTTAGTATCAGCAAATCCCTCCGAAGTCATGCAATCCATGGAAACTCAAATATTTCTTGCATGGGCTTTCCACAAGTGTAAATGTTAGAACTTTCGCATTAGTGCGATAATATGCTATATTTACTGGCAAATTATATCTCTGCGGAACTAGGCAGTCCAAATATCTTCTTATTCAGAGTACGCAGACAAATTCACTCTTTGTCTGAACAAACTGGCCATCTGAGGCAGGATCTCGATTTTAATATTTCAGGCCCACGATATTTTCCTTCTTTGCATACTTGACTACAGACAGCATGCAGCAATTCATTCTTCAGCTAAAATCTTAATATCAAATTCCGACAATTTAGATGTTACTTGAAATTACGACCGCTTATCAAAAATATGCTCTCTACTCATTTATTTGCTGGCTTCACTTGGCAATTACAGTGCCAACTTTCTCCTTCTGAAAAACTTGGTATGCTTTCATGAGAGAATTCCTAGAATTCAGAAAAAGTGTAATATGGCAGCTTATCGGTGCTTTCATTCCGTCCCTTCTCTTCATTTCTTTTCACTCTTCACCCCCACACTCAACGAAAGCCAAAAATGGCGGAGGATAAAAGGTGAAGTCAAGGTGCTTCACGGAATTTAATAATGAGCTCTGGTCCTAAGTCGTGTTAAATGTGAAAATTTCCTTTGGAGTGAAACATTCAACGCCTGTATATACAACCAGCCATTCTTTTTCACTAGTCCCTCTGATATTTGTGAATATCAACGCAACGACGTAACTTCAAACGCTCCTCTCTATCCGACGAAAATTCAATTTTTCGTCAGCGGTTATTGCGGTGAGTGGTGGCTCGGTAACGTCTATTTTTTGCCTACTAAATTCGAGTTGTCATCGGTGCTAAAATGTAATGCGACCTTGCCTTGACACACTCTTTAACCCTCATCAGCCCAGACCGACTTTGTTCTTCATAATTTGACGAGGGTTGGAGATTATTTTTAATGTGAACGACATTGAATTTCTTTGATTAGACTCATTTATATTTGTCAAGTTTAAAGTTACCGGCCAAGTAATGATTTACTGTAGTCTATGCATGATCTGCCCCGTGTTTCCTTGCATAGCGGCTTTCAAAGATATCTTTCGCCCTAATAAGTGTCTTGCCGTATCTAGTTTTTTTTGGAAAAACTTCCATAGAAAAGCATATCTACAAATCTTGTATTTGGAAGAGTAAGAGTAATAATAATAACCGTGGGGGAAAATCAGGAACCTCTATTGACGCTCTATAGGGATAGGTACTCATATTTTTGAGGTAATTCCACAGATTATCTACCAAAGTCGTATGGCCAAAAAAAGGTGGACCCGACGACTTTCGACGACCACAATTTCATCAATGTAAACCAATTTACGTGTTAACGGTAACTAAATTAGTTCGATATGGTTCCGGATGGCAAGTACCCTAAGGAAGATGATCATGAAAGGATTGGTACAGACCTTGATGTATCCGAAACCTGACCTCTGAGACAAGAAGATGAGCGTAGAATGGAGGATTTTATGACTTGGATATCGAGAAGAATTAAAAAAATAAGTTATGCAGAACGAAAGGCTAATGACGGCGTTTTAAACACAGTTGGAAAAGAGACGAAGTTTTCAGGTTCAAGTCGAAGAAGGCATAACAAGTGGGTGCTGGAGTTTTTGGGACATGGCGGAATGCTAACGGGCCTAAAGTGGGAATAGGAAGGAATAGAAGTGTCTCTTGGAAGGGCCAGAGGCCTTGGTTGAAGGCATGAAGAACTGAAAAGAAAATAAGATAAACTAGAGGAAGTCCACGCGACACTCAATAGGTACATAGGAGTTGTTAGTGGGTACAAATCTACATACGTACACATACAGAACCTACGTACAAAATTTACATCACAAAAATTGATGAATACTAAAATGCTGCATCTTTGTTTCCACCATTAATTATTGGGGTCACATCACAAACGATTTTAGACGGAATTTCTTACTAGGGTTTTAAGTATCAGTCTAAATGTTTTGTGATATAAGTTAGACAATTTACTCTTAGGAGAGTAATTCTTCAATGGAAGATGCGTGTTTTCTTCTAATTACTGTTTTCTTTTTGAATTTTCGTAAAGGTATATCATGTATTTTTAAAATTTAAAACAATGGTTAACGTTTGTTAAATACATTACTACTGGTTGACTTTATTATAGAGACACCTACCAGGTGCACAGTTCCTGACGCTTTCACGCCATTTCCTGTCAGAAATTGTTGCGTCTATGGATCTCGGAGTATGAGCCCTAGTGTAGTGAGAAAGGAGAGCTTTTGAATTCAGATAATGACGTGTGACAATTTTGGCCCAATATGAGGGGCTGCTGATAACACACTGCCAGAGAGTTGGAGTTTTTCGCAAAAACCTTCCTTTTACCTATAATACTTTTCGCAGATCTCCTTTCTACACTTTGCAAAATGCTTGAGAAGTTCGTCAACAGTTTCTATGTTACAATATCCTCAAAATTAATGGAAAAGTAGCATTACTCTCTCGAATCTTCTGTTCCCACCTGACACCATCTTAAGACTCGCTGAGTGCACCTCCCCTAAGTATTTCTCCCTTGGAGAAATACTTTGATACCCTATCTGGAGATCTCATGATGGTAAAAAGTTGTTATCACAGTCTTAACCAGACATTGTAATAAGAACTCCCTCCTAAACACTAAATCTTACAACTCCCTCCTAAATAGGCGTTAAATATTCTTTCCCCAGCCAAAGCAAAATTTCGTAGTATGCGACCCGTGATCAATGTTTTTTTTAATGATTCCTTTGGATAATGTAAGGGACTACACCGTTTCCAGCGTAAATCCATGTAGCTTTCAAGTTGTGAACCTATTCATTTAGATATAGTTTGGGAGATCCTTGTTTTATAAAAATATTTGCTCAGTTCCAGTTTTTTTTAATCAATAACGAAGGATTAGGGATCTACTTTATCATAATGTATTTTTATGGATGAAAATTAATGTTTGTTCGTTCTTTCTATCAAAACTACCACTTTTCTTAATATATGAGCGATTAGCTCGGTACCTCGAATTAAAATTCATTGCGTAATCTCGACAAATAAATTTATTGCCGATCTTCACCATTCATGTTTTCTCATCATAGACAATTTTATGAAATTTGCAATATCGTATGAAAAATATTTTGGAAATAGCACATTCTTCTATCCTTAGTACTAAGAAGTGAATTCTTTGAGCATGAGTATGTTTGATAGATTTTCTAGATGAAATACAGTAATTTAATGAATAGTAATTAGTCATATTAAAAAAAATGGAAATATTACATGCCGAATAATAAATCCGTTTCACTTATTAATCGGAGCCTGTCATTTCTAATTGTGAAATATCTTTTCTTTTTACTCTTTGGGCTTACCACCTTATTAGTTGGTATAGGAAATTCCAGTTTATCTATTTTTGCAGTAGATTAAGTTTATTGATGAGCCCAGGTGTGAAAGTGCTATATTTAACATCATGAGGGCATCATATTTTATTGCTTGCTCAAATAGTAAATAAAATATTCTTATTCCCATGCAACCACAGAAGAGATTTTTTTATTCAGCTTATTAACGAACTTCATGCTTAATCCTTGAAGGCCCCAAAAGAAGTTTTTCATGAAAAATGACATTTCATTGCGTTTAATTCATCTTATTCGTTTTATATTGTAAATCGGAAAAAATGCATATATCGTAGTTTTGCGCATCAGTTTCAATTTTAAAAAGCATTTTAGTAGGCTGCTCAATTATAATTTTTATTCTGCGTTATTGTTATTTTGCGGTATGAGTTAATATTTTATACATGACTATCCCCTTCTGTTAAAATTTGGTCATAGTACGATAACCCAAGTAAGTCTCTCCCATATGTCCAATTTTGAGTTCCTATATCTGATAGCAGAATAATATTCTTGTGATATCGATAGTTTTACCTAGGGGCAAGTAGAAGTACATTAGTGCGGTAAAGCATTTGCAAAGATAAATTTTGCGGAATATATAGGTACTTGTAACCATTTCGCATCACCACCTATAACTTTAGTTCTAGAATCAGTCCACCTGAGGTCGCTTTAGATTTTTGCAATTATGCCTCGGCCAAACGGTGTTTTCACGTTAAATGGTGAAGATTTCCATTTTTTCGGATGATATTTTTCGAAACTATTGATTATTATCTTGACAAAACATTTAAATAGTCACTTATAGTCTGCCTTAGTAAAAAAAGACCAAGGAAATATTCGACACGTCTGGGAAGATTAGAAAATAAAGAGATCAATCTGAGAGAATTGTTTGAAATTTAAGGCTCAAAATACATTTTGAAAATAAGTTACTTTGTAATATTCGTCTAGAGTTTCCTTAGTTCAAAATGGCAGCCTCCGCCAGTGCAAACAATATGCAAAATGTCGTCATTAATACTTTTCGGGCAATGATACGTGACAGATTCTTTCTCAACCTTCGTGAACTCAGGTTTTCTCACTTCCACTTTTATTCGACCGTTCATCGGCTCGATGACCTATTTCACCTTCTGCCATTCACTCCCTTCCGTGCTCTGTTCCGCTTTCATTGTGGCCTCCTTGTGCCACTTGAGTTCCCTCTCGCCATTTTTTCTGCCATCTCCGTCATTTTTCCACTTCCGCCTGTCTCCGAATGCCGGGAAACCAACGCCCTCGTCTGATGCCCCATTGTGATGTCCATGGGCGCATCAATAGTTGAAAATAAAAGGAACCTGGGTTCCTTGGGCAGAAGTGGCTCTCCCACGTGAATGGACCGCGTTTATCTATCGACGTTAGCTGTTTCGAAGGGACTGGTGGAATATGGGGGCCACGTTTCTATTTTAAGCAATTAGTATTAATAAAATTTGCCTAAATGTTGGGAAAGCATTATCAATGTTGTGTGACATACGTAGAAAGTGGAATTGTCGGTAACATAAATTCGTACTCGAACGCATGGGTTTAGTTCATTTGAGAACTGAAAATTCTTTAAAAATAAATCTTTTGCTTCGTCGAAATTATTTTATTACTCTTCCAATGGTGTAGTTAAATTAAATAGAGTTAGCAAAAGAAATTAATGACAAATACATGACTGAATATATATTACCATAGTCTCTGGAAATCTATGCAATTATTTTTTCCATCTGTTATATTTTATTGAGTGCGTTACTTAAACTGCATAGAAAATGCGAGAATTAGAATACATAGGCATTTTCTAATTATTGAATTATCAGTATTATTAGCATCAATATTGTTATTATTATCCGGTAGTGGTTCAGTTGAAGTATTTGTTGGTCCATTGTTGTTTTTTTACGAATTGGTACACCGCTTAAATTGTTAGTTTCCTAAAAATTACGTTTTACTCTTAGTAGCGCAATTTTTTCGAGATTTGCGAGAATTTTGAGAGTTCTAATATTCGGTTATGAAATTTCTTGACCATGTTTCCGGATGAATTAGAATATGCATAAAAATACGGTAATTTCAAATCAGAAGAGGTATTATTATTATTGTTATCGTCTCTTTTTCTTTATAAAAAATAATTCTAACTTTTCTACAAACTACAATATATGTACAGTGTATTAAATTTCCTTTGAAGGGATTTCTTCTGCAACGAAAATAATTTTTTACCACATATAATGATTTAATATGCTAATTATACAAACGCATACCCAAGCATACACATGTACATACATAAATACCTTGTAGGAAAGTCTTACGAATATGGATAATAATTTAAACGAAGGAGCGAGATAGCGTTAGCTAACGAAATGCAGATAAATGAATCACACGTATTCAAATTTTCGGTGGCCAAACCACCTTCCTCTAGGGAAAGAAGGAAGTGAGCTCAGGAAGTCAGTTCCTTCTTTCCCCAGAGAAAGGTGAAAAATTTGGAATGCGTGTGAGTGTCATTCATATATGCTTCTCTGTTTTCGTTGGCTAGCGCTTTCTCGCTCCTTTGTTTAAATTATATATGCACATGCATACATATCTAAAGATGCATACATGTGTATACACACACACACATAAAAATATGTATGTATATATATATATTATATATATATATGTGTGTGTGTGTAAGATAAAAGCATGTATGAAATTGCAGATTTTTCAAAACTAATAACCTAGAATTGCTGAACATAATGGAAAATAGCATACAAAATGTATCAACTTGTCTATCTGGTTACTTTGGCTCTATTTTTACTGATTATTAATCGAAAGTATTCATTTTGCGATTGAGCTTTATATGACTACACCGTGAATTTCAGCGTCATAGCTTTTGTGGTTGCATTGAATTCCTAGCCCTTGGCTAGAAGTTACCTAAACAAAACTTGTTGTTGTAGATGATCGTTGAATCTGCCCTCTATCGATTCTCATCATCGAGGGTGACTAAGCCTTCCTCTTGAGATCCCCTCCAAATCGGCTTGATCTCAGCGTCAAATCTTTCTCGTTATCCCTCCGTTATATCCCCTTTGTTATCCCAACTTTCCATTCTCCTGCATCGCTCCACTTATTCCTTCTTCTCCTTAGCCCTTTTCTCTCCACTCCATACGTAGCCTCCAACTCTCCAAACCTCCTCGTATCTCGCACCGCGAGACCCTTTCTTCAACACTCTCCTACACGCATCTATCTTGGCTTCCGGCTACTCTCACCCGTCACTTTCTCCGCAAATCCCTGACACCAAACCTATGCCACCGTTCGAATAAGCGATAAACCCCTCCGCGCTCACGCTACGCACCAGTCTGATTGCTGCAGCGAGCACCAATTCCCTTCCCTTCACCACTTCATCTTGGCCTGCCTCCACTCACCTCCCTCTCCTTCCTGTTCCGCCCTGCGAAATCCCAATCCTCTCCAATTTCGCCTCCGATTCGGTGGGGTTGAGAGTGGGGGATGGTTGAGGTCGTTCGGTCGCTTGCGTGCGAGGTTTGGTAGGATCCGCTTCCATTTGGCTTTTCGAGAGTCCCATCCCTGACAGAAAGGATGGGAAAGCCTATCCTCCCTTCTTTCAGCGAACCTTTTATCCTGGTTTCCGCATAAATGCTTAACCATTGGATAACAGGTGCCTTCCGGGATGTTTTTTCGCCTGTGAGATCAGAAGTTCAACCCCACGCTCACCATTTTCGTTTGTTTTATTTGCCTGAAATTTGATTTTTACCTCACCTTCCAGGTTTCCACTCGTTCATATTGATGTTGTTGATGAATGGGTTTAGGGTACCCGGTGAGACATCGTTTCCTAAAAGCTGAGTCAAATGCCATTAAAATAACCACATTGGCGTTTTTCTTTATTTCGTAGTGAATAGACTCTAGAATTACATTTTAAAATTATTTCGTGATTCGTAAAATAACTCTTGTTACTGTATGCAGTCTTAATTCTTAAAAATAAACCTAACTATTCAAAGATTAATAATTTAAATGTTTTATCTCGAGAATTAATAAAAGAATAGTATTAAAGCTATCTTACTTATTATTATTAGATAATCTACCGTTTAAGGTAGTTTTTTTTTGGATGGACAAAACTATCAAATACACATTTTGTGACTCCCCACCTAGCAAACTAATCTATATCAGGTTCTCTAAACAATCTACATTAGGTCCCTCTTCATCTCGGTGTACTTCTTTCCTCCCTCCATCCCGTCCAACATCCCTATCCTGTTCCTGCCCTTACCTCGCTTGCCCAACATTCTCCCCTCTATTACCTTCTTCAACATTCCACTACCGCTCAATACGCCTTTCATCCATTTTTCCTGCCTCCATAGGATTTCTCTCAACAAACCCCTCTCCTCACCCACCATCTCCAGTACTTCCTCATTTGTTTTCCTTTCGGTCCATTTTACCTTTTCCATTCTTCTCCACACCCACATTTCAAAAGCCTCCAATTTACGTCTATCCTCCTGCTTCAGTGACCACGTTTCCGCGCCGTACATAGCTACACTCCATATCAGAGTATTATCTTATCTTACTTATATATTATCTATCTTATCTTACTTATCTAATCTTACTTATATATGCATGGAATACTGTTAAATGGATGTTGTGACTTCCTCAAGTTCTTTAGTTATGATTCGTTATTTATAATTGCATACTTATTAATAGCATCACACGAATCTAATACTAAGTATCTATTACGAATCGTAATACCCTAGGTACCTAGTATATCACTTATATTTTAAGAATAGTTTTTTCGTTGAATTAATTTTTCATCACCTTCTAAAAAATATATATCAATATGCAAAATTTCTTTCGAAGGTCCTACGTATCCCATGACGTACTTCATAAACTAATTCCTAAAAACGAAGTGGGAATGACTTGGTCGGGATCAAGTTTCACGCGAGCTGTTACGCTGGGCACAGTTTCGGAATGTGTGACAATTTTCAATTGGCTTCCCTTAAAGTTGGCCTCTGAAACCTCAACTTCTAGTACGGTGCAGTTTTGGAATATTTTCCTGAGAGTCCACATCTGAATGGCGCATTGGTAGAGCGAAATATTTGACCTTTAATTCATATATTACGCTTTGGTTTCCGAGTTTCCGGAGTTCTCGATCCAACCTTTTATGAGTCGCAAAAAACTAGCCATGGCTATTTCGACTCACATGTGATAAAAATCTTCATTCCTTTTGTAACATATTAACTTTATGCTTAAATTTTGCTAAGTAATAGCAAATCGTCTCTATACTGGTAGGAATTACCAATTAAAATCTAGATCAATCATCCCATAGGGAAGAAATGAGTTACCTATTAAGTGGGACAGTAAAAACCGTAAGCAATGCGCAGCAATGCCACAGCATACACAGAATCAGTTTCAAAAATGTTGTTTATAACCCTCTGTTTCTATGATGTATTATCGCTAAACATTTGATATGAATGTTTTTACGATTACTATGCCTAAAACACTTACTTCCTGCTCAACTGACTCCATGACTTTTCAAATGATGGAGTAATCATTATGTAAAATAAAAGGTAGAAAATTATAGATCTCTGCGCGATATTTTGATCGAACGTAAAGAAATATCTTAAAGATATATACACGTTTTTATATTAGCTCGAAACCAATTAATCAAATGAGGTTAAAGGAATGAAGTCAAAGGAATTCTATGTTCGAAGATCCATTTTATCCTAGTTAGATCTTGAATGTAGAGATAGAAATCCTGTTTTTTTTCATTTTGGAATATTCTATCCTTACTTCCTCCCCTACTTGTAATGCATGAAACAAAACTGTTGGTTGAGTTAACCTAAGGAAAACATGTTTACTAATTTTTTACTTGGTTTAGTTTGTCTTGTTGAATTATCTTTTCCTATTTTTTTAAATTTTTATGCATGTTACATATTTTTCTTTTAGCAAAAACAATCGGTTCTATGATATCACCGAAGTGTAGAACTTAAGGATTAGTTCATTGTTTATTTTGAGATACAATACATAATTGTTAATATCCATCAGGCAGTGTGTAGAATACTTTTTGGGTATATTTATGGATCTATAATATTGAAAGGCAAAACGTAATTTTCTCAGAAAATCTATAGAGGAGAACGTTGATCCCTCCTTATTCCCCGATCTTGCACCTTGCGATTTCAATGTTTTTCCTCAATTCAAGAGATACCTTAAGGGTAATCATTACACCTCGGACAATGAGGTGAAGGCAGCTGTCAAGTCCTGCATTAGAGAAAAGTCGTAAGAGTTTTTCAGTGACGGAATGAAGAAACTTGTTACACGTTGTGAGAAATGTGTTAGCTGTAACGGTGACTATGTTGACAAATAAATATATGAATTTTAAACTTAAGAAGAATTGTACTTTTTGCCCGATCTTGCTGTTTGTTTTTGTTTGTGGTCTACAAACATGTGTACATTATTTTTCAGCCTACCCTCGTAGGATGCATGCAGTATGTTAATAGAGAAAGTTTCTTCACGAATATTTTACAATCACGACTAAAGCCTACACTTCTTCAGTTGACGATGCGATCGCCCACTAACTGACTTATTAAAAGTGCATGTATTTGTGATTACTCAGGTAAAAATAATGAGGGTGAGATGTTAGCACGGTTATCAGTGTGATTTTCTTTTCATCTTCGGTCTGCTCCTTCTCATATAACTGTATACCTCAGTTTGACAGCATGGAATTTATGGGCATGGAGGTTAGCCTCGTGCGGCAAGCTCTCTGACTCTAAACTGCCCAACTTACTACCCCAAAAGTTAATATATTCCTTCATAAAATATAAGGGAAAGAAAAGGAAGACTTTTTCAGCTTTGCTGGACAGACTGGTTTAGAATTTATTGTTTGGTATGAACTTCTTTTTAGCCAGGGTGATTGCTGAAAGGGATTTGGTGAAAACGTTTGCTATTCTGACTAATAAAGGTATTATCATACACTATATTTGGAGTTCGCTGCTCGTTTGAATTCATTGGAGAGATCTATCCCTTTACTGGGTTGAGTATCTTGTCTAAATTTCGAGGAAATACGTTAAAATATGGCAAATTCAATAAATCTAAACACTAAATGAAGTCATCCTAAAATTTTCTGTTTTTATATTTGTCTTCCGTAAAAATTGTGCCCGATTGGAGACATCTGTTTTTCTATCAGTAATGGATCTAATGTAAAGGTGATTTTATTTGCTGGTTTATACAGTTTGTGGTCCACCCATGGCAATTGGCGATAATTGTGAAGAGAAAAAGAAGGTTTTCACTTTCGATGATATTTTTCAATGGACGATATGGTAGAATTTTCATCAAAGAACATTGCGCTATCTTTTGAACACACGATCGAATCGAAGGCGTAGCAGAAAATCACTTGATGCTTCAGATATAGGCTGTCGTCCTTTAAATTTTAAAGTAGCGTATTATACGGAACCTCCGGTGAATATTTAGGGCCCTCTTAAAATTCATGAGCTGGAAAGCAAATGTATATATTTATTTTTGCCAGAATCCCATTGATGAAGCACAAAGGGTAGATACTGCGAACACCCGGGGGCCCTTGTGGATCAGGCATCCCGCCCTTCGCGGCCTCCCACTCTCGCTCTCCGCAGATATCCCATCGGAGCATATTTTTCACACCACGCTTACTTAATGCTGAGCGAACGCAGCAAGCCACGCAACGAAATGACGTGCTCGGGCAAGCGCATTCCAGCTCAGTTTTGCCTTCCGCAGGTATTCATCCGTCTCCCTAGCGCAACTTCGAGGAAACCCGCCTTCCCCCCCCCCACCCTCACGCCCTTCTTCCCCCCCGGCACTTCCTTTGCACATCTTGTCTCCTTTCCTTTTTCAGCTCCAGAGAATCCCCTACCCGTCCTACGTATTTCCTCTTAAATATTACACATGCATATTTTGTAATATCGCCGCTATAGCCTATAAGAGATCAGCGCTGTGGCAATCTCGAAAGCCATCAGTAAAATCACTTCCCGCCTTCTGCATGTAAAAATGTGCCCGCGGAATGTTTTCTATGGCGTGCAATAGATCAAGTCGGAAGGTTGTGACCGGATGAGATTTCTAGGAAATTGAAATAATAAAAAATGACTTTTGGACGGCATGAAGAATGCTAGGATGCATGAAGAAATGAAAAAGAAAATAAGGCAGCGAAAACATAAATTTAGGATGGAAAAAGGTGTTTTAAAATGCACAACGATGCTAAGAAATGGTCGAGAAACTGCAAAATCTACTTTTAATCAACTGATTACCAATGATAGTCGAAGAATGTGGAATTTTACCACATGGGAACAATATTCATTAGACTATGGCATCTTTATGATTTTAGTACGTAATTGGGAAGCATTGAAACAATGCGGTGGAACCTGCGTATATCTAACCCATGAAAATCTAGAGCGTGACAATTTATGACAAATTATTTTCCGATACCATCTCAATTCATCCTTCATTTTTTTAACGGCTCTCGAATCTAAAACAAAATAAGAACGTTTCTTTCACCTTTCCCTTCTTTTATTCATATTTCTCTAAAAATCTATATGTCTAAACAATTTTTTGGTGGTCATTTAACTTTTGGATTTTAAAGTATAAATAATAAAGTACCTGACTCATCCAGATTAATTTCAGTAACGATTTTTGTATTTTTAGAGGTACTGTAATCATATTCGCTACTCAACGTCTCTGAATTAAAAACAATAAAAAGTATTAAGGTGTGTTGTTTGGCTAGTAGTCAATATGAAGCATGATACGGACAGCAAGACCCTTTTTCTTTAAATATCTCCAATTTTCATTCCTTTTATCACAGTATTCATATATTTACTTCCGACTCTGTAAGGTGATAGTCCGATCAAATTGAATGACATTACTGCTTCCTATAGCGTTAGGTTTTGCGTTACAAATTTCAACTTATTGGCCAGAAAAATATCACTTATATTCTTTTAATAACTGTATTTTATAAAATTTCCGATTGTTATGTTTTAAGTTAAAATTTCGTTGTGGAGGAAATACGACTTATGAGAAAATGGCTTAAATTGTAAACCTCTTAACATCTTGTCCTGTGAAAATTCTGGTGGTATCTACACGTATTTCAGTGGGCCGCAAAAGATCGGAAGTTGTCGATCATTTCCAGGTCCTATCATGGGGGCTGATATTGTCACCGGCCGCAAATACAGATCATAGCAATAAACTCGTCATTATGAGAATTAGTTAAGTTTTTTAAAAGAGGAATTTCTGTCAAAGAATGCTCTTAAAAAGAAACACGGTTAGACGAATACATTGCAGTGCTTTAATGTTTGGATAGGGCTACCTATGTAAATTTGTGATATTCCTTATTGCTTAAACCATATTAGTAGTTTTTGAACACTTTCTACTATCGAAATATTGTTATGCTAGCGTAATCGAAGTAGGTATTACTGTGTACGCATATGAAATCAAGTGAATTTTCTTCGATTTGAGTTTCTGGCATCGCACAAAAGTACCCCATCTTTAATGAACTGATTTTCATATCTGATACTTTCCTAGAGAAGAATATGCTTTGGCACGCACCAAGCGTCTTGTTGTTAAATGGTGATTAATGTGAAATGGAAGTCGACTTTTATTGTCAGAATTGATCTTAGTTTCATTGCCGTTTCAAATGAGCGCATTCCACTTTGCTGGCAGTTTTATTCTTTCCCAGCAAGTTGCAATCTCAGTAGTTGCGGCGCAGATGGGTCCACGTGACGTCAGAGCTTGCCTGAATATCCCATTTTAATAACAGATGAACCGTCGAGAATCGTCTTGTCGGTATCCATGCGCTTCACGCTACAACACAGACAAAGGCGATCCGTGACAGACAGGAGAGCCAGAAGCCAATGCTGGCGGCGAGTTTAATTGCACTGTTGCCCATTAAACATGACGGAGCATTGTGGAGAGAAATAAATGTAGGCATGTATGTGTGAGAGTGTATTCGGCAACACCACGATATCCCGAACCCGACATTTCAACGATTGTCTCCGGCAACCAGCCGACCGTATGCCATTTTCCCTGCCGCTCCAAAACCGCGTCATGGTCTGTTTTATTTAAAGAGATGACCATTTGGGCGGACAGTTTTGGCGACATGTAATTCATCACTAGTAATGAAGTGGCCGAGATTAATAGTAACACATGCCTAAACTTTTATGAGAAATATTTCTCGTTGCACGCCGATTGCTCTGAGCTGTGCACTTCAAGCACACAACCTTTGTGTTAGGATTGATTTTACTCTTTGAACCCATTCCCTTAATTTGAAACACATGGACCAATTTTTAATGTAAACTCATTATGGAAACATTCAAAGCAAGCGACTAGTTTTCCTTTCCTACACTAATTTGTTTTTTTGCCCTAACACCTTGGCATGGGCCAACAACATAAATAGTATAATTCAATTCATGAAATTCGCTGCGATTTATAATATCATCGGCTTCGGTCACTTGATATTGATTTTTATTTCACATCCCATATTGTTCACTTCAGTTACCAATCGATTGGTCAGTTTCCTTCATTATTAAAAATTATTCTACAACTAGGGCTTACGTACCATAGTCTCTAGGGAGAACATTTCAAAACATAATGTGACAAAGACTTAATACTGTTCGGCTGGTTTTGGTGCAATAGTTGAGGAATAGCTGCTATTCATATGTATTACTTATGTTGACCGATTTTGAGCGCGATATTTCAGTCTGGGTCTAAGTCGAATAAGGTGCCATGCGTTTGCCTTCAAATTTGAAATGAGGAGTAGGTAACCACTATCCCTAATAATTTATATCTACAACGCCATTCTTATTATGCAATATCTAATATATTCTAAAAAAATTATTTTCTAGGCATGCTTGGGTATGCTTCAGTGTTTACTTTATTCTAAATTGACCTGATATATTTATTGTATGAACTCTTAAACTGCTTTCGTCATTGTTAGCTATTTTTAAACTACATGTGAAAATAATCGTACGGAGGCGAGAACCAAAGCTCATGTTGAAGCTTATATATTAAATCGGCTTAGTATAATATTATCAAATAATAGGAGAAACGTTTATTTGAGTGAATTTGAACGTGATATTTTCTGAACTACTGTAGAATTTATATGATCTTTAAGATATATTTTCTATCAGAAATCTGTAGAAAGTAAGAAATTGATAAATTTGCGAGGATTATAATGCTAGCAGTTGTACTGTATTCGTCTAAGCATTGAGCTCTGAATCATAGTTGAAGATAATTAAAAAAATTGAGAATCATACTTTGCATTTATTCTTTGCATAAATTCTTTCTCTCATGTTAACAGTTTGGCTCGTAACGTAACGTTTGACTGCCAGCTCAAAATACGCTTGGACTGTTTCAGTAATTAGTGGCCAAAATTGTAAGGAATTTTGATTGGAATTATAATTTTTTTTGATGAATTTTCTCGTAATTGGCCTCCTCTCGTTAGTTTCGTTTTAATTTCAACGAATTACACGTTGATAGTTGACACGCTAACGCTATCAAAATTGAACGAAGGTGTTCGCCAGAAGTGGTGGCTCACTTTAAACAGGCCCGGAAAATGATTTGACATGTGTCGTTGAAGCAAGTAATTTTATATTAGCAACCCAATTATAATTTGTTTCGTAAGTCCATTTAAAAATGACTCGCATTCACTCATAATTAACTACTTCAATGTATTGAAATTGAATATAATCTCATGAGTTAATTGATAACAAGGCACATCCAGTGCAACTCGCCCGTTTACTACATCTAGATTTTTCTGGTGGCTCAGATCAGAGTGGGCGTCCCTTTTTCATAACCATAAGGGAATTTACATGAATTTGTTCATAGCTCATACAAATTCTTGTTGAGCACTTGGTTTTACGTGCTTTAAATGTAATACTCTTATATCTCCACCTGTTTTTGATTGCTCGTAATTCCTCTTCTGGCTTTGTTACACGAGTTCCGGGAAGTAGTGAAACGTGGTATTTCAGTAAAGAGAATCTAGCTTGTCGCTTCGTAAGCCCTATCCCTGGAAACGATGTGCAGTTTCCTCTCCTTCTCAATGTAAATTCGGGCTTTCATGCCTCTCCCTGAAGAAGTTTGCTTGATGTCTGGAATGTGACGAGTCTGTGCTTGCAAAATGTAAGAAAGGAATTTCAAAGTTGGAATTTGGGGCGTTTTACTCGCGACTAAACATTTCCAGCAGGGCGATTCCAGTCATTCTGAAATCATACTTGAAGGCGCTTGAATTTCAAATGGTGAGCAACTAGAATAATCTGTAACCAATAATCTGAAATTTATGCATGCTATTATAAAGAAATGCAATATCGTAGGCGGAACTTCGTTCATTTCATTTGGGCATGTTAAATATATGAAATATTAGGTGTGTAATAAGGATATTTGAATTCATTTAAATATTTATCTCTTAATTAGTTATGGCATGATGGCCAGCTACGCATGTGAATGAAAGTTTGATTAATTTAATTTTGGTTGTTATTCAGCTTTCTCAAAGGTATTTTGTTTCCTTTTAGTGTAAACTTTATTGATTCAATACCTTAAGACACTTTTCTGAGTAAAGATCATTGTTAACTCATTTATAAAATATTAGACAGTGAATTATTAAGATAACTAAAATAATTTTCTTTTTAAAATTCGTATTAACAGACCATTTAGGAAACGAAAGGAAAAATAAGTTTCATACCTACTATATTTATCCCTATTCTTGTTTGCCATAAAATTGCTTCAGAAATGTGCATTTTTTCCTATCACCAAAGGAAATAATATGTTAAATGAAGTCAGATCAACATCGGAAAGGTATATTTATCCATAATAACTATTCAATTGTTGATTTTTTTAAAATTTTGCATTAATCCAGTTTAACGTGCGTTATTTTTTCATTTAAGAATATAAACATAATAGTTTTGACAGAAAAAATACCTGAAATCACTAACATTTTAGAAATGGTTTTTTTTGGTGCTTGAAGATTTTTTATTAAATTTTGTACTGCATGCAAATTAATATAATGTAGACATTAAATGAATGATACATTAGCGAACGGTATGTTTGTTCGTTAAGAATATTCTAATGGCATAGTGAATATTATGGAATGGAAGCATTTTATCATAAAATACAAGCTGTAACTTATTGGGAACATATAAAATTATATTAAAAAATTTTATGTTAAACGTAAATGAATCACTGAAGGTGCTGATAAAAAAATCTTTGGAAGTTTTTAGCTGTTATGGGATTACGTTAATTGGTTAGGAGCTTAATGGTCAACTCTTCACGTGTTATCGCAACAAAAATTAATTAAAAGTCTCCGCTTGAACAGTATAAGCTTTCAAAAATTTAAAGCATCTTTTCGAAGAATCCAAGCATTTAATCGAATAGAATTTTTTCGCAATTATTATTATTAGATAATCTACCGGTTAAGGTAGGTTTTTGGATGGACACAACTATCAAATAAATATTTTGTAACTCCAAACAAAACCCAATCCAACAACCTAAACTACATCAGGTCCCTCTTCATCTCTGTGTACTTCTTTCCTCCCTTCATCCCATCCAACATCCCTATCCTGTTCCTACCCTTTCCTCGCTTGCCCAACATTCTTCCCTCTATTACCTTCTTCAAGATTCCACTACCGCTCAATACGCCTTTCATCCATTTTTCCTGCTTCCATAGGATTTCTCTAAACAAACCCCTCTCCTCACCCACCATCTCCAGTACTTCCTCATTTGTTTTCCTTTCGGTCCATTTCACCTTCTCCATTCTTCTCCACACCCACATTTCAAAAGCCTCCAATCTACGTCTTTCCTCCTGCTTCAGTGACCACGTTTCCGCGCCGTACATAGTTACGCTCCATATCAGAGTTTTTACGAGTCTTGTCTTAACCTCCCTACTCAACGTCCCCGTCATCAACTCCCTCCTCCTTGAGAAAGCCTCCTTGCCTAGGGCAATTCTTCTCCTTACGTCCCTACCACTTTGACCGTATTGGTCCAAAACACTTCCGAGATATGTAAACTGTTCTACCTGCTCTATTTTTTCCCCACCTATTTTAATATTTAGCTTAGCCTTTTTCTTTCTGGAAAATCGCATAACCTTTGTTTTATTAATATTGATTCTCATCCCATACTATATTTATCGCACTGAACCTCCAATTCACTCAACAATGCTTGCAATCCCTTGGCTGACTAAGCAACTAATGCTTGGTCATCAGCAAACCTAACCGATTTTACGAATTCCCCTCCGACTTTCATTCCTACCTCCAGTTCTGCCCATGCCTCTTTAATCATTTCCTCTACATATACGTTGAAAAGTACCGGTGACAATGGGCAACCCTGCCTTACACCTCTTCCTAACACTGCCCATCCGGACTCTCCGTTCCCCACTCTCACCTGAGCAGTCTGAGACGTGTACAGGTTGCGGATCAGTCTCCTGTCCCTCCAATCCATTCCTATTTTCTGCAATGCACGCATTAATTTTTCCCAATTCACTCTATCAAACGCTTTTTCGAAATCTACAAAACAGGCAAAAATGTCCTGATTGTATTCTATATTCTTCTCTATTAGTGATCTCATTACTGCAATGGAATCACGCGTACCTCTTCCTTTCCTAAACCCAAACTGATCATCCCCTAAGTAATCATTTTTTTCGCAATGTATACTTTAATATGAATAGTTATATTTAACTATACATACACCAAAAACAGATGTCAACCCGAAGGTTGGTTAGTTAGGTGAGGGCAGAGCTAAGCCCAACGGCGTGTGAGATTCACACATCAGATTACGGGGGAGTCATTTCCTTTTCTTGTATTACCTGTAGTTTCCCAGGAAGACCTAGTAGCCTAAAACCACACGTATATGAAGATAATCTCACATACTATGCAAATATGAGAAAAAATTAGCTAGAAATTAGATTAGAACATGTTGAATGTTGCTCACCTGCAAATTATTTTGAGAATATTGTTCCTGAAGTTAAACCAAACTGTTTACTCTTCTCTTAAGATTAGATTTATCTGTTCACAGCTTTTATGTAATTGTCATTAGATTTTGATAGCTTCATTACACGAAGTTTCAATCTTTTATGGCATTTATTGATCAATTTTTTATGTAAACTAAGACTTCTTTTATTTTGAGCATTCAATGTGATTAATAAATCGCATTTTTATCGACCTTGATGTTTTTAGGTTCAGCGGGATGTTCAATTTTAATCACTCTTGAGCATAAATATTTTGAAATTCAGACAACCGAAATATTTTGATTTTCTTTAAAAAATATCTTTCATACACTTATCGATGCCTTTTTTTAACTCGTCTTCCTACGAATTATGTTCAGCTTGGTCTGCGAATCAAGAAATATGGTCTAACCTTAATTGGTAAAGATCGCGTCTCTCGAACCAGTGTCCTCTGCGTCGCAGGTTACTCTTTTGATTATACCCTACCCCTATCGTACATTGAAATTCATACCTTCTCTTAATTCGTCAATATTTGGTTTCTGATCACTTAATGCCCACTCTTTGCATGAAACTGAACTGGGCAGTGAAAAATTGTCAAAAGTGTTTACTCTCAGTGAGATGCTTGTGTATCTTTCAAAACGTACTATATATCATTTTTCAGCAATTATTCTAGACATCCTCCATATAGATAACATAATAATATTTTTTTTATCGTCAATTGCGAAGAAACTGAATTAGTTTGCGATGAAATTTTGCTTGGAAGCGTTTCACTTGAGCGTTTCCGGCTAAATTCTTCCTTCCTCTGCCTTCTACGTCTGTTGGAACCCCTGCAGGTGTTTTATAGTTCTGTTTGTGTTCTTTCTTTCCATTTTGTTTCTCTCTGCAGTCCTATATCCTCCTCCCCTCCTTAGTTCCCTCTCCATCCGTATGTATCAAAGGATAAGGACAAAAAGAAATCAAGGTAAAAAAAACAAAGAAGGGGCCTCCTCTTAATCCCATTTCCTTCCTCTTTTATATTTTTACTAATTTTTTTAAGCACCGAACCCCGCGGCGCCTCTTGGGGATCTAGCGGAAATGTATCTTTTCTTTCGCCTTTTGATAGAATCGATCTTTATTCCGTTCCAGTCGTCTTCACTCTTAGAAGCCTCCTCGTCCTCTTCATTTTTTTCCCATCTCCCCTGCGCCAAGAGAGACTGACGCGGCAATTCAATTACTTCCACGCTATGGTGAAACAGTATGCCGAGGAATGAAATGTGTTGGACTAGCCTAACTTATTTTAGTGGCAATTTATTTTTACTTAGAATAGTGAAATACCTTGAATACCTTTTGCAGCCCTCATTATGTGGAATAAGATAGGCGAATAATTTTTTTTAAGGTTTCTTTTGCCGTTTGTTTGAAAATTGCCTCCTGAGTAGCTAAGTACTTAAGAGCCTTACGTACTTTTCAAATGACTTTTACACTTCATTTGATAAAATAAAATCTATTCCAACTAGTGTAAATATTCATTAGTTTGTGAATGAATTAATGTTAGTGAACTGAAAATATTCCAGTTCAGTACCCTATGAATGTTTTTCTTTCAGTTTTGTTTTACAGGACAAAGTGATAGCAAAGGTTTGAAATAGCTACATTTAGCTATTGGAGCATTTGTTATTTTATTAATTAGTCTAATGTATTGTTATACACCGCTGTATAAATACATCTATGAGACAAAGAAATTGTTAACTAAATTTTGAATAATTTTCCACCCTTGGCTGTTAAAATTTAGCTTTCACATCGCAGTGATAATGCGCTATGAGCTGAAAAAACTTCAATTAACACTTGGCATGCGGGTATAATTCGGCGCCGAATTACGCGTGCAGGGGGCGTGAATCAAGCGGGAGTTTGGTTAGTCAGAAAAATCGCATCAAATCAAAAACTACTTCGTTTTTATGAACGACATCTTTATATTTTACACTTAAATATATACTGTATGATTATTTAACAAAAGAAACGATATTCTTAGGGAATCATAGAAATAAACGATTTTTAAAATTTGAAAAAGTAATGAAAAACATTTTTTCATTACAAGTACAAATAGAAATGATAATACGTTAATAGTTTTTACAGTGTGGTACTGTTCAAAACATTTTTCTCTGTGAAGAGGAACATGGCAGAAGCTACATATAAAACACGTTTCACTTCACGTGCTGATTTCAGGTAGTTCATCAGTAACCCAATGCCGTGCGATGTCGTACAAAAATTTCTTATATCTTATTTTTTCCGTCCTTGTCGAATTATATACTACATATGCATTGAAAAATGCATTATTCATCATGTACATAGCTAAGCGCTTTGTCCACTTCACTGTTTTCCGCAAAATGCTGTAATAGGACAAATACTGATCGGTCCTATCTACTCCTTTCATGTACTTGTTGTAGTCGATCAAAGCATTTGGCTTGATAATTTTTTGTCTCTTGTTACGATCAACATTATTACTTTCTTTCATTTCCGCGGAATGGATTGAAGAGATGAAAACTGATTTATTTCTTGCATGGCCAAACTTGTACCAATATATCGTTTTCTTCTGCGAAAGATTGTTTCTCCTTTTTTCAAATTAGTTTTTCGCAGGCACTCTGGTAGACCTCTTTTCTTCCTAATTGTTCCGAAAATTCGTATTTTTTCCTGTAAAAGGGCTTTCGTATTATCGACGCTGTTGTAGTAATTATTCATATACAAATGGTGCCAGAGATCAGTAAATGGCGAAACTACTGTGCATATCGTTTTGATCAATCGTGATCCTTGAGCTGCATAAACTTGAAAATTACAAATATACCCTGTGTCGCTTTCAGACAACATCAGTATGCCGTATTTTATAATTTTTCCAGCATTATAAACTCTAAAAAACAATCGTCCTCTCCAAGGAATTATGCCCTCATCTAACGACACTTGTGGTTTCGGTTCGTAAATGTTATTGAATTTTTCAAGAAAGTAATTTAGTATAGGCCTGACTTTGAATAATCGATCAGAATCGTCTGTGATGCCTTCATTGTTATTGAAATGCCAAGCCTTCCATATTTGGCGAAATATATCCCTTGGCATAGTTTTTGAAAAAAACGGAGCACTTGTGTAGACATCGGTTGAACAATAATGGTCTCGGGCATTTTTACGAACTTGTCCCATGAAAATAATGAGCCCCAAAAATTTTTTCATCTCCGGAGTCGTAATATCTCTCCAGTTCATGGTTTTGGGAGACGTTTTTAACTGATTTATATTCTGATAATAATGTCTGTTTGATTCCGTGACTAAATACGCAAAAAATTCGTCGTCCATAAATAATTTCACTGCATCAGCTGTGGATTCAGGAACATTAGCCATATTACTTATCTCAGGATCACCCAAAAATTCTTCAAGGTCTGGAGGGTTGTCAATTGATGACCATTCATCTGCTTCTTCATCAGAAGTTGTTTCAGAATTACTAGAAATTCTTCTTCGGATGAACATTCGAGGACGTGGAATAATATCATCATCGTCGCTTTCTTCGATATCTTGACTTTCAGAATCACTATCATACGAAAAGTCCGATAATCTGTCAGGGCATATTTTTTCACCACTATCTATGTCACAACGGCTCATTTTATCAATTTTGTAATCAGTAATAATAAACCAAGCTTCAAATTGGCAAAACACGACTTGTGCGTTCTGGAGGAAGGAATTAGATCGAATACGAAATAACTCAGCAAAAGACCGAGTCAATCGACAATGACAACTCGTCGGAAGAAAAAATGCAAATCGTTGCCCAGCAACGCAAACAAAACACATAACTGTATAATGTCACGCATACATGTAATTATATGTATGTAGTAGATTTGTGGTGGATACCCGCTAAATATTAATTGGTGAATACCCGCAAATCAAAATACGTATTTTTACGTGACCCGCGCTCCAGCGACATAATACAAAAAACGAAAAAATCCGTTGCCCGCATGCCAAGTGTTAAAAAAGTAAAATTTTAAATTCTTAGCTGCAGAAAAATTTTATGGTGAGGAAAATCTTGTAGATGAAGTAGGTTAGTACCAGAATGTACATTTTAATTCCTTTTCCCACAAGATTAATATTACAGTCATCTTGAAGGATTATATACAGTTCATTAATAGGGTACCTGGTTGTCTTAATGGCTAATTAGAAAGTAGAAATCGACTACTTATATATTGAAGCATCTTGTTATATTCGCTCGCTATTTAAAGTCAACAGTTGAAAATGCCCTGTAGGCAGCCAAGGAGGATTCTTTCTCTTTATGTTGATGATTATTTTGGTCAAGGAATTTAAAATTAGCTCTGTCATTGTGTTTAAAATCGTTTTATGACAAGGAAATTATCTGAATATTAAAATTATCTATTGTCACAATAGCGAAATTTTTGTATGCCTATGTTGATTATATTTCTTTCTCCTTTCAGGTATGTTTACTTTGAAACGTCTTCGTTTTTAATACCGTATCAACTGTCTACGATGTTTCGAGTATTCTCAGCAAGTGCAATCGGGTCACAAGGTTTTTACTAGAACGTAAGTATGGACATTATTAAACATCCATTTTCTGAAGTCGGTCCTGATTCCTTTCCGATATGGATGGTAATAAGATTGATATGTTCTCTCTGCTACATGCGAATCATATCTTTCTTGTCAACTTCTGTCCAGAAAGTTTATCAGACATGGTTTTAATGTCCTAACAGAAATAATTAGAATTATATCTTAATCTTATATACCTGCATCCTTAAAGTCAAGAATTAACAATATCTACGTAAGTTCCAATCGTGAATGTCAATTGTCCAATGTAAAACTGTTTTAATATTCATACATCTTGGCACGAAGGTTTCCACAGATTGTGTTTATATGTGTGTGCATGTGAAGGCTGATTGTCCCTCTTTTGTTCTTAACGCTTTCATTGAAAACTATTTCTCCAAGTTCGGAATTTCCACCCAGGATCGTCAGGTTTGGTGATACGAGTAGATCATCTGCCTTTGTTTATTTTCATTGGTGCTGTTAAGCCTCTCGCGAGAAATTAATCATTTTTGAGTAGTTTTTGTCTCTTTCTGACTATTTTAATTAAGTAATGCACAGTCATCCTTCTTTGGAGGGTGTAAATTAATTCTCTAGAATCAAAATTATCATATTTTCAGATGTACTACTAATATGTTGAATATAACTTGGTCATGTTTATAGTGACGTGCCCTAAAATTACTTTGAACTTCCCCAGTGGAACAATTTTCTTATTTGTCCTCGTCAATTTTTTTCGAAGGTCTTAAAGCCATATCGATGCGAACATCCTTTATCAGGCAAAGGTCCTACCATTCTAGGGTTACATATGTTAAAATTGGTCGTTTTATAAAAATGTTCATAGGATATTATTCCAGCGTGGTAGACTAATTGGTGGGGCCTCTGACCACAGACCGTCGGATTCCAGGTTCAAAGCTGGTTAATAGCTTTGAACACTCCAGTTAAAAAGCGAGTTGTGCGATTATGCGGTAATGCTTCCCATGTGCAGCCTGCGGTTATTAACCGCAAGCTGCACATGGGAATTAATCTCACCTTGAATGTGTTAATTTCACACGCCTCAAGGCAAAATACGGGATGGACTCTTTTCTCCCCCATCAAACCAATCTTCGGATATATTATTTTAGGTAATCCACCAGTTAAGTTAAGGTAGGTTTTGAATAGACACAACTATCAAATAAATATCTTGTCTCTCCTAACATAACACAACCCAGCATCGTACCCTACTACATGCCCCTCTTCATCTCCGTATTCTTTCTTCCTCACAGCTTTCCGTCCAACATCCCTATCCTGTTTCTGCCCTTTCCTCGTATGGCTAACATTCTCCCCTCTATCACAGTCTTCAACATCCCATTCAATACGTTTTGCATCTTCAAATAGAAAAGGGTGGTCTGAAAAGTTTCCGACCCAACAAAGATACAAGACATTTTTTCTGAAATTTTCCGTTCAGAAACTTTTCAGGCCAACCACGTATTGTAGTGGTATTTTGACAGGCGTCTGTATTTCTTATTACCTGGTGGTTTTCACTAAAGAGGTTCTGTAGTAGCCTGATCATTGCCAAATCATCTATGTCTATCTAAAGTCGATGACCCACACCGCACTTTTGATCATCTCGAGAGAGGCATCTACATCTACATAAATACCCTGCGAGCCACCAAAAAGGTGTGTGGCGGGGGGTGTAGCACCATGAGGGAAGGGTAAGGGTTGAGGCATATTTCAATGGCATATTCTGGTACAATAAATTATGCGCCTACTGGAATAAAATTTTGTGACCTCGTTTAAAAATATTTTATAATAACACTGAAAAAAAATTGGTCCATCTCTTGACGAACTTTATGCTACAAGGCAATTGACGATGTACACTCAAGTCGAATCCTTTCGATCGATAGGTGATAATTAGCCCTGTGAGCTCCGAAGAGGAGGGCATGTATCCGCTTTTGAATAAACACGCCTTGGACATCCGTGCCCCGTACTACTTGTCCTATTAAAAATTCCCCAACGAAGTGTATTCGCCAGCGGAGTGGCTCCCTCCTTTAATTTTGCGGTCATTTCTCGTGCAGTAAGGCCTGTGACCCGGGAGCTAGAGTGTTGGGCTCATGCTTTTCACCTTGGCTTGGAACGCGTGCTCAAACATGTCTCACGTAAAGAAGGGCCCACCCCTCCAATCGGCTTTTCATTCACTCGCCAGAGACAATCGTGCTTACGGAAAGGCACGCCGTCAGCCTCCCATGCAAACCCCACGCCCTTGCTCATTTGACCACAGAATGCCTCGGCGGTTGTGCGGCAGACCGAGGGAGGGATTTATTGACCGGGTTAGAAAATGGGCAGGGACTTGTCCGAATCCGTTAATCCTCCGGGGCGAAATGCATCACTACGGGATTGGACGAACAGTGGGGAAAATGGGAGGGGCGGATGCTGCACTGGTGCCAATATGCAACCAGAGGATTTTGATTGCGGGATGAAGATGGGGAACGGGATTAACCCGCCACTTCACGAAGAAGTAGCAGCGAAACATTATCAACAACCCCTTGGATGTGAGACAACTAAATCCTCGTATACCCTTTTCTTCTTTATGATAATCCATTGAATATACGATATACTTACAATGTCGACCCGTCTCAAAGATCTCGTAGTACGTTAACTCCCTTCAACATACACATAAACCTACCGTACCTTATTTGGCAGTGTAATTTCTTTGTGATAGGGAAGGATCATTCGAATCAATTGAAAGTCTCATAAGAATGAGTATTACAAAACTTTTGATAGGTAAACTATAAATACCTATAAGATACAATATGTGTGCTATTGTAGATCCTTTCCAGCAGTTGAACAATTTTAAATATATAAATTGCGGCACATTGTAAGTTGCTGGAGACCTTAATGAAAATATCCCAATAAATGGAAAAGATTATAGGTCAATTTCTGCGATAAATACGTAATATGTATTATGTACGATAAAAGAAAAAGAATATAATAAAATAAAGAGGTCTGGTGAACAGGAAGTTTCGAAGAAATGCTAAAATCTTGGTAGCGTAATAAATATCTCACATTATTTAATATATGTAAATAGAAATTATATGCCTTAATTTCTATATATTTTTAGATTATTTTCTTTTGGTGTATATTCTAATTTGTGCGGCGGAGGGATCATCAAGATGTCCTCTCCATCCCGCGTGTATTCTCTTAAAATCATTTTTTTTTCAAATATTTGAAATGCTCAGTTTAATGATTGCTAATTATTCTTCAATAAAATAATTACAAAATGTTAATATTGACACTACACATGAAATGTTAATGACGTATTTGTTCCCGGCACACACCTAATTAAAATGCAACAGATTTGCGGGGAAACTTTATCCATTAACCACTTTTAGTATTCCATTGAAAGGGAAAAATGAAAGCTTTGAATAATAACGTAACGTATTAATCATCAACGCGTAAACAATTTAATTGGAACTTTCCCACGTCAGTAGAACGATGACATAAGGTTAATTAAGACGCTGGAATTATTTTAAATAAGCTATTGGAGAAACAAAAGACCTTACAGTGAAAATTATTTAAACTTTTATGTGCTATAGTAGGCTAAACTTTTTTGAATTCCACAAAATGAAGGGTCATGGTCATGTTGTCAACTAAATTTTTATTGCATGAGAAATTTTGCGTACTGAGCAACGCATAATGGAGGTTTGGGAGTAAAGATAGGAATGCGTGAACAACTTTCATATTAGTCGCAATCGTAGATTATTTTCATCGTTTTAGTACTGTAGGGGAGTAAAAGAGAATTTCATTGGAAATATAGGAATCATACCTCTCTCATGTCATAAATCTTTGCATTATTCAACACCTGTATTAATATGTAAGAACTGTGAGGACTGAGTGAAACAGTAGTTAGTTGAAGCATTCCATTATGCTGTCATATGTTTTCTCTTCTTTTGAGTGTGAACCAGAAAAGGTCCTAAAAATTGGGTGAAAAATTTGGATTCATGTGATAAAAAGAATTTTGTGACACGATCCATGCGATAAATAAAAAACAAATTGAATATAAAATGGAATTAGCAAGTGAAAATATAGATAAATTGCTCTAAGCATTATCAATTTTCAATTTAAGTAAAAAACAAGGAGCAGAGAGGGTTTTCAAAAGAGAGACGCGTGGAGATAATGTAGGTAAAGTGGGATTAACTATAACAGAGGAAGCGAATCAATTCCTGATACATGAATATTTGGCTGAATATTTATGACTAGCAGACGAAACAATCATCATATATTCTATGGAAATAAATCGGAAAAAGTTTCAGCATAGGTCATGTGTAATGCAAGATGGGGACTCGGTCACAAAACACTTCAAAGAGCACATAAACTATATTATCTGAAATTTTTGTTTGTAAATTACACCTACCCAAGTCATTACTCGTCCGTTTGATTATTAAGTATTAAAACTAGTGTCCTCTTCATAGTATCTCTATATTGAACTTAAACTTTGAAGAAAAGAAAATAAAAGTAGTAAAAATGATTAGCAGAATTCACACTTTCAGCAGCAGTAGCAAAAATACATGAATGTATCGCATAATGAGTAAGAAGCGAGATCAATATTCCACTATGTCTTTGATCAACATTCCATTCAAACTTACACCGCATTGAAAATGTCTCGTTTACGAGAAAAGCAGAGAGCAATTTTTTCGTAAAAACACTCTTTGAACTACCAGTATGCATGTCATGGGTATAGGCTTTTGAAATAAAACTTTTCCTTCTACATATACAGGATGCGGTCACATAACTTCCTTTTTTCAACCTCAAAATGCTATCAAAAAAGGAATATATGTAGCCGTCCTCTGTGTTAAGTTAAATGAACTGAAAAAAGAGAAAAAACCAGTTGAAATTTATGGATCTGGGTAGCATTATTTTCCTAACATCTCAATTGCTGAGACTAAGAGGAAAAACGGTTTCCATTGAGAGTCTTTGTATACACACATTTTGACGACATATAATATCAATGCTTAATTATTCACTTTACCATTGTATGAAAAACTTTCGAGACGGACAATTACTTCAAATTTCGCAAGCGTATTTGCATATTTTCGTTTTTAGGTTTTTCACAAGTTTTTTCAATATGTGCTTAAACTTCTGAATGGGTCGAAATAGTTTCTCACTAATTAACATCTATTCAGGTGCAGTAGCGCTTGAAATTCAGCGGTGGTGTAGTATACTGCGAAAGATTTCTTACCAAAGGCATTGATTAGCTTGGCACTAATGAACATTTTTTCCACTCTAAAAATTCGTGACCACATCGTCATAGGTATTCATATGTAACAATGTGAAATACTCGACATTTAAATCATTCAAAATGACGATTTTTCCGTTTATGCTAACATCCGACCTAAGACTCCCTTGTGGTGGTTCAAAGGGTGAAATGCAGATGCACGTAAATTGGGTGGCATGGTAGCGGCTAGATTGTTCGTACGAAGAGATTCGAGCCCAAACCCAGATGATGCCTCTAGAAACCCACAGATAAACCCAAAATCGATTTCATGTGTGCCAAATTACGACGTGTCATTACACTACTAGCATCCAAATTTCATGCCCTAAGGACATAAATTAGTGGCATCTACCCTCACATGAAGTCAAAATTTTAGTACGAAATTTTAGTTCGTCTAACTTCAATAATTCTTCATCGAATAATATCTTCATATGTTTACCTTTATCTGACGAGTTCAAATGAGGTCTGGTGGGATACTATTGAAAGAATTGCATAAGCAATCCCCCGATTTTAAGAACTAGTTATTCCCCTTAAGTTAATTGAAGACACTCTATATATATACTGCAACCGAACGCTCCAGAAACTATTAAATTAACACTTTGTCGTAACAAAATGGTTTTTATGATATGAAATTAACAGCTCATTATGTTATAGAATTTAATGTTTTCCATTGGGAAATGCTAGCAGCTTTCTCATTTCTCAATTAATATGTTATTCATTTAGTTGTTTATTCCATTGTTTAACTACGATATAACGAAATGACAAAATTTATGTGACTTTAAAATTAATAATGCGTCGAAAGCAAAATGAAATATAGCACTTAAATTTTATGGATGAATAAAATGCTTTCTTTTGCACCTCAGCATTTTATATTTCTGTTTGCAAAAAAACTTCAACTGTCTAAAATTTTAAAAATTACCTTGGGGATTAACGTCGTTTAGAAGTGATCTTCACAATTGAAAAATTCTATCCTGAAACTTTTCCATATTCAGCATCGATAAAAGTATCATTTTCAGAAACCTATCTCAAATCCGTCTAAGCATTCTATCACTTTTACCTAAATTCAACGACGACTGAATAAAGGCATTCTCATTCACTTATTAATTGTTCATGGTTTGAATAAATCTGAGTCCTTCATAATGAAAAACCTCGCTACCAACAAGAGGCATGATATTTCCAGATAAAGCTTTTGGGACCCAGGAGCATACGGATTGTAGACATTCTTAAATTACGACGACGCCATCAAATATCGATGGTTATTATATGATTTTCACATCTCATACGTTCCTTTTTTTCTCAAAATCTTTAATTTTTCTTGCCCACGAAATGTTATTCTATTATCATGCAAGAGAATTATTTAAGCGATTAATGTGGTTAGGATGTATCAATTGCTATGCACAATTTCATTACACTTTCGTAATTATATGCTTCGGTCATCTAATATTTATTCTATTTGGACTGCCTCAAAACACTTACAAAATTATTTCCTTCACTCCAAAGACTCATTGGCTCTATAGAAAAGATCTCGTACACGTATCTTGTGTCCACTGACTCGCTGGACAACTGTACTAACGGCTTGAAAAAAGGTCCAGGTATTTCGCAGAATAACTCATCCACTTCTCGGTAAGCTATTCAAGTTGCTGTCATGCAGATGGCTTTACCAAACACATGTATACAGGGTTCGTCCGAAAAATAAGTGTACTGAGCTCAGGAAAAAAAAATTATTACACTTTTACATGTCTTAAGCTAATATTCCTCAAAATAGGACCCTTGTGAGTCGATAAACTTGTTCCAGCGGCGTTCCCATTCCTGGAACGCTCCCGCGAAGGCATCATCGGGAACCTCTCGAATAAACGTCGTCACGGCCTCTTTGACGGCGTCCAAAGTCCCGTATCGCGTTCCTTTCAAACTCCTCTTTATCTTCGGGAACAGAAAGAAGTCCGGTGGTTCCAAGTCCGGGCTGTAGGGCGGGTGCGGCAGCGTTGCCACGCCGTGCTTGGCCAAGAAGTCCGACACGACAAGCGCGGTGTGAGACGGCGCATTGCCGTGACGCAGCCGCCAGATGTTTTTGATCGCTGGCCGGACGCGGGCGACTCGTTTTCGAAGCCCCGTATCGTATACCCCCGTAGTGGAAAAAATAAACGTTTTACAGCGTAAGGAAGGTTGAGGGAATGTGGAGCAGGGTTCTTTGGCGTTAACAATGACACTGAATCCGTTCGTCTGGAGCCTTTTCGCGATTCCCAATCATCGACCGCAACTTTCGTCGCCTTCCCTTGAATCATGCATCGACCCGATAGCCATTCGGCGGATCTCAATAACAAAGCGTCTTTTCGTGCGCTAATGGTAGGCGAAGCGTTTTCACGCTTCGCATCTCGGGTCTCGCTCGCCTCCTCGTTGCTCTCTCTTTGGATTGTTTGCGTATGAATTAACGCCAAGGCCAGAGTGTGTTAAAGCTGCTGGCTGTTGGATGTTTTTTTTTGTTAGTCCCTTCGGGTGGGTTCAAAGGATGATGAGCCTTCCCTGGCTCGTATTTCCGTTTTCCTCTCGCTTTCGTCAAGATTCTCGACGCACAAGGTTCTGATCGCTGTCGGGGATGTATGCCTTACAAAATCGAATCAGATCAAATGATTGATTCAGATCAAATGATTGATTATCTATTTTAAATCGTTGAATTATGCGTGATCGTTTTAATTTGGCAAATGTTGTCCCTGATAAATTACCTAAGTTAATTATTACACCCATTTAAATGGTTCGACGGGAAAATAATGAAGGATATAGTCACTTTGAAAATTTGGAATGATGCGATAATTTAAATTTTCTGCCCAGCACCGCACTCGACAGAATATTATCACTGAATTCCCTCTGCAGACCGTTACTGGAGCAAATATCTTTCCTTGAATCATTCTTTATTCATTTTTCGCCTCCGCAAAGCAATTTGGTGCATGGCCATCAGCTTGAATTAAATTAGGTTGGCGGGACTCATTATTCCCAAGAATGCTTACATTCAGTTGCAGCTCTATATGAGCTCAGGGAAGTCCTTTTTGGGCTGAGGTTTTGGTAGGGTAGTTCTTTTGGGAGAAAATGAAAACCAACCGCAATATATGTGTCAACTGTTTAATCATTTTATTATGTTGAGTCCCGGCAGTGCAGTTACATTCAAATTTTTGTAATACTTCCTTGCTCAAAATTAAATTAAATTGCATGTTTGTATTTGAAACCAAACACTTATATTTTTATTTTTTGTAATTTAATCAAAATATTATTGCACAATTGCTTGGTGAGATGAACATTTCCGTTAAATTAAACCTTCTTTTCATACTTTTTGTGCTCCTGAATAGATGGCATATACATATATTTCCATTATGGAAATATAATAAAAACACATTTCAATTTTCATCGACTAGCGTAGTGGTTCCTTTTTTTCAAAATTATTAAGTAAAAAAATTAACGCAATTCTAGCTCAATTTTCCATTATATTATTGCACCAGACATTATTTTACGTGGATTTTAATTAATCCTTTTGTGAAATATTTGGAGTAAGAGCATATGCTTCTTTTCTGAAGTACATTATAAAATATGAAATTGTTGTTATTCATTGTAGGTGTCAACAGACTAGAGGTAGAGTTTGAATGATCCCTAAATTTAATTCTTTCCGGCATCTAAAATACAATTTCCATACGCGAATACCTCCTCCTAATTTACAAATCTATTTTTAAAAACAGCTTTACGACATTATGTCGCAGCGCACAACTCGACCAAACTACTCTTCTAGACCCCCCTTCTCTGAATATCTACAAAATAAGAATATAATAGGTGCAAAGAAAGGCTGCCCGATATGTACTGGGGAAGCATAGGAGGATGGATAGTGTGTCTGACATGCTAAAAACGTTGGGCTGGGAACCTTTACAAACTAGAAGGAAAGTAAGCAGACTTTGTGGAATGTTCCGCATTCTGAATGGGGAGAAGGCTTGGGCAGATCTAAGGAAAGAGGCGGGGAACCCGAATTTTATAGGGAGAAATGACCACAATTTTAAGGTAAAATGCCGGGCACAAAGAACGAATAAAAAGAAATTTTCTTTTCTAAATAAAACAATTGTTGATTGGAACAATTTACCTGCAAAAATTTTTAAGCCCTTTCCTAACAGAGTCCAAACTTTTAAGAAAAGATGTAAACAACTTCTGTAATCATTTGATTGATGTGTTGTATAAAATTAAATGTAATAGCTTAATTTTTTTCTTGTTAATTGGGAAACAAATGTTAATGAAATGGGGATTTTTTTTATGTACTACAGATTGGTGTTTGGAAATTTCCTTAAAGTGTATTTTTTTTTCTTTTTTCAGACTTATTTTATTTATTATCTTTTGTGATGTTGATTGTATTTCAGAAACCATGTTATTTTTCCAAGGCAAGTTTATTGTAACACTTGGGACTTGTGTGCCACCAGACATTTGTCTATTTGCACATGTAAATTTTAATAATAATAATAATAATGTAATTATTGTCCACTTCGAAGGACGTTTTTTTTGATAATTTGTGATGATTTAATTATGTAATTAAAAATACCTAACGGTGGTTGACACAAATATCTGAAAGAAAATTTTAATAATTTATAAATTGAATTATAATCCTCCATTCAATGTAGACGTTATTAAATGTAAATATCAATTTTAAGGGAATTTAATTTAGAACGCACTCTTTCTGCTGGTAATGCATGCCATGCACCCGGGTCTCATGTCTATATTTTCTGTCGAGAAAAAAGATCTATTTCGAAAGGGAACAGTATAGTTGTACAAGTATCTGTACCTGTATCTCATCTGAATTTTAAACCGTTTAATATTTGCTCACGAGTATTCAATTTACATGAACATGACCAAATAACAGCTTTGAATGAAGTACCTAGATTAGGATCCCAGCCGAAATGGGATAAAATTTTATCTCCGATGCATCTCACTCAAGTCTTTAAGGACGTGTATTTCCATATGGTAGCGGGCTCAAACCAGTGGCCTGCAGTTGGTTTCGGCCAACCATATGAAACTTTGGGTACTACCCTTTTGCTTCCGAGTAAAGAACTACATTTTTAATCATTGGAAAGTAATAACAGAGTCTCCCAACACTCCCTGGCATATTTGTGCACGCGAAACTCATGGAACTAAATTCTCTCATCCCTTGGCGTAATCCTGCTTTGAACGAAACGAAACATATGTGTATGTAGATAAATATATTTGGAATGAGAAATCGGGTCTATTTTCGCCAGTCTTTTACAGCACATATTTCTTATCAAAGGCCAGGTATGGAAGTGATGGATACTATAATGACGCGTAATCTGCAGTCATAAAGGCAACTCTACGACCGCGAAACAAAAAAGCGTGAAAATACTTTTAAAAAAGAGCATTACGACCCTCTGATTGCCTCTTTAACGTTACCCGAGCGTGCATCTGCCGCCTATTTCCGATTCCATTCCGAAAAACACGGGTGCAAGTCGATGGGGATGGCTAAAAATGACGAGGATGTGGGAATGAACAGGGGCTTTTTTTATAGAAGTGAAGGGCGGGGGAACGCGGGTAGGGTTAAAAAAAAGAGAGGCATGATCAAGGAATGTATTTTTTTGTGAGAGAAGCAGGGAGGGCACGGGGTGGATGAGATGTAGAAGAGAAAATGGCTGGATTAATTTCCCTACTCCGTGAAATCCATTTCTTCCTCCAATACTCATTTCTCGCTTTGAGGTGCGGGAATGGAGATTGCGAGAAGCGGGAAGGGAGGGAGGGGTTGCACGGATCGGCGGGCTTGTGATCGACGACTCCCCCAAAATCTCTCTCCCCTCCAATCCTTCTCCACCACCCCACCTCTTTTCGCTCATAACAGCGTCTGCCAAACTGACGTACGTAATAATTTGAGTTGGGAGGGATTGGGGGTGATAGGTGGTGAAGGGTAGGGAATGGGCTCGATAAAAGGAAGGGTTCCCGGAGGCCAAAGATATGTGCGTGCGGTGTGAAGATGAATAGCGAGGATCCGTTGGAGGAACGCGCTGGAAATTGAAAGAGGTACATAGTGAGAGAGAGAGGGGGGGGGGAATGAAAAAGGAATCGGTGCGAAGTAAACAAGAAGGTTTCGCTCAAATCCTCTAATACGTAATGCCTTCCCTAATTCCATACCCAAAGCTACCGATAGGCCGGGAGTGAGAACAAACGCCATGGTAATTGAATATCCATTAAGCATTTTGCATGTCTTTGTCATCAAGTTCGAGTTCGTGCCAATTCCAGTTGGGTGTGGTGGATGTTATAGACCAGGAGCGGATGGAATCGTCGGTAATCGCCGCATGCAGAGAATCGACCTTGGGAGTAAAACGAACGGTGGTTGTGATTCTTCCATCAATGCGACGAAAATGTTGTACATTGTAGAAGTTTTTCAGTGGTTTGGTGTGTTTTAGTTCCCTTCTTCACTAATATGGCTAGATTAAAAAAACAAATTGTCCGCCTTTAGAGTCATTTGCGTCAAAATTTATGTTACAAATAACATTTATGATTTATGTTAGCCTTTTCATTGTGATTGATTCCTAACCGTCTCCCTAGTGATTCTAATTAATGCGAGGAAAAAGTTAAAAATCGAATTGTACCCCATTTTTTGCACTCCATACGTATACAATTCAGGAAATTTATATTGTATATATATAATTGTAAAAACAACGCATACAAATAAAAAAGGTATTTTTTGCTGCTTTGAAAATTCTCAAAAGAAAGTTTCTTTCAGATTTTGCCAATTGTAGCTATAAATTAATTGATGTTTGTTAGAATGTTTTTTTCAAATTTAAAAACCTAATTTTATATTAAATAAAATCACATCAGTAGAATTAATTATTTAATGCGTCAAAATAAATTGCTCCACTTCCTATAGTTCTTTATAGAAAATGCGTAAAAATGAAAGATGGAATAATTAGGTTTTAAGTTTTAGTATTTATACAGTGATTATCATAAAACTTTAGAATTGCATGGCATGAAATAAAATGAATTGTGACAAATCGGCACACTAACTTAGCCAACTACTAACGCGCTTTTTAAAGTGGCAGCTCACATCGCCTCTCTCCGAAATACTAAAACTAGTAGCCTTTCTTCATGCCATCCTAGCATTTCCTCATCCCTAGTGATAACAACAGCTTGTTACTTTTTCTCCTTTCTATGTTTTTCACACGAAATCGTTGGAACTATAATAAAAAACTTTGGTGTAAACTTTTATTTTCCCTCCAGCTGTTGTGCCCTAATTTCCAACGTACAAAACTTGTCATAACTCCTTCGTAGAAAACATTATTTTATATTGAAATAATGGTTACATTCACCAAAATCGGTTTAGGTGATTTGATTAACAACCATCAAATTATCTTATTTTGCACGCTCAGCTCATATGATTGCTTTCTGGATTCTTCCCTAGAATTCGTGATTCGCCTCTCATTTGACGTCTTCATGCCATTGACGAAGTGTTGAAATCATATCTTAGGTTCCTCCTCAAACTCAAATTATTTTTCTTGCGTACAGACTGGAGTGTAAGCAGTTTTGAAATTATGAGTGGAATAAAATGCGTGTATGAGTTAAGCATTAGGTTGTATTTTTCTGCTAGATAGATTCCATATATCTTGCTTGCCTGTAAATAATATTTTACGATCGCATCTGTCCATTCAGAGAAAATCCAAAGATTCTTGGGCACGAAATGTTTCAGGCGATCAGAAACAGTAATCAGGATCCGCGACTCCAAACCTTTGCGTGACTGCAAAATTTCTCCGAAAAATATACTCCTGCCTCTGATTAACTCAACTGCAATGAACATTTTGCATATCTCACTATGGGGGGGGAGAATTGCGCTAGGCAAGGAGGCTTTCTCAAGGAGGAGGGAGTTGATGACGGGGACGTTGAGTAGGGATGTTAAGAAAAGACTCGTAAAAACTCTGATATGGAGCGTAGCTATGTACGGCGCGGAAACGTGGTCGCTGAAGCAGGAGGATAGACGTAGATTGGAGGCTTTTGAAATGTGGGTGTGGAGAAGAATGGAGAAGGTGAAATGGACCGAAAGGAAAACAAATGAGGAAGTACTGGAAATGGTGGGTGAGGAGAGGGGTTTGTTGAGAGAAATTCTATGGAGGCAGGAAAAATGGATGAAAGGCGTATTGAGCGGTAGTGGAATATTGAAGAGGGTAATAGAGGGGAGAATGTTGGGCAAGCGAGGTAAGGGTAGGAACAGGATAGGGATGTTGGACGGGATGAAGGGAGGAAAGAAGTACATCGAGATGAAGAGGGACCTGATATAGATTAGTTTGCTAGGTGGGGAGTCACAAAATGTTTATTTGATAGTTGTGTCCATCCAAAAACCTACCTTAACCGGTAGATTACCTAATAATAACTATGGGGGGGATGGGGTAGCCAAGTGTACAGAGCGTGGGACTAATACCGGGATGTTCCACCTTCGATTCCCCGGTCGGATAGAAACCTCTGGACACTCTCAGCTTTACCCGAGCTGGAGGATAAACGTACGTACATGTATTTCGGACATCAGAACACCCTGGGAAACTATAAGCGGCACAAAGAAAGGAACTTGCCCCTACCCCCACCCTGAAGTGTGACTTATACACGCTGTTGGGCTGAGTATTACTACTAAGCTCTACCTTCACCTCACAAACCAACCTTCAGATATATAACTGTTTTTTTATCTAACTGTAATAGTCATTCTATTGATAGACGATAATAGTACAAATCAATTGTGGCTTAGAGATTTCCTTTTATTATAATCAGAATTTGAATATTATTCTCTCATTTTTTTATGAATTCGATCAGACAGCCTTTTTCCTGGATAATGCCAACTTATAACCAGAAAGAAAATTATAAGTCAGTCAGACGTTTGACCTCTAATAAAAAATAAAACAAGGCAACCTTTTGAAAATGCAAGACTTAATCGACTAAATTCTACAGTATTCCCTATCAGTATGTAGCTTAAAGGTATATTAAAAATATCCAGATTTATGTTCTGATGAATAAATACATGTCACAGTTACCAGTTCTCACGCACATTTACATCAGAAATAAAATAATTTCATGAAATTAATTAATGGCCTATATTAGATTCTTCTCTCTTCACTCTGGATCCTCTTACGTAATTATACATGAGATAATGTTTATATATCTGGCTGATAATTTAAGAGTAGAACACCTGAGACAATAAATAATAATGAAAAAAGAGTGCATAAATGTTTCAACCAAAGAGACATCATATGTCGAAGTGGCAAACTTGTTAATATCACGGTATATCTATTTAAACCTCGATACTCTGGTTTACTCGCTTGCAGCAGTATCAATTAGAATTTGAATGGCTTAGTGGCTTGTGTCTAAAAAAAAAGTTTAAATTCAATAACACCGCTAATGCCGATCAAAGGAAAGGAGAATTTTAGTAAACATGACCTGCCTCTTGCTTAAAAAAATGGAATCGCTCTCGTACGACTTGGTAAGTGCAAATGCACTGTAATCAAAGGAATCTGTTTGAGCGTTTAAGTTGTGTCAAGTAGTTTATTTTTTAACGCCGAATATGTATCGCTGTGGCGGTGGAAACGTTGACCAAGGGAGGCGAGAAATGACATCGTCGCAAAAAGAGACGCGCAGTAGTAGATTGGATACCATCGTGCTTATCGGTAAATAGCGTAACTAAATATTCCCATTGCCCCCCTACCCAAAATTCAAATTTATGTCGGAGAATGAGGGTATGTGGTGAGCGTGAAGAGGTCGTCCGCAGCAGAATAAGCATCAAACCAATGGAAGCGCCCAAAGTGATGCCTCCTGCCCATTCGCCCGCCGGCGTATTCCTTTTATCTCCCACACAAAGCTCAGTCAATCCCTGGTGCACACACCCTCACCATCTCCAAACCATTGGAAACACACAATCATCGTCAGTGCTGCCAACCCGCAGTTTAATCACGCCCCATTTCACATAGCCGCAGTGGTTGAGACCGAATCGGAAATTTAATGGATTGGAATTTGATGTTCATCTCTTCGTGTTTCATTTTCATTCCTAGCACGTATTAATTCTCTATCACTGCCCCTTCACAAGCCTCAATTTTCTTTGTACTACTCCCTTGTCTCTACGTTCCTACGTTCATTTTTAACGAATGCTCATTTCCAGGAGGAAGAATTGGATGCCCTCAGGGAATGGATCAATTATAAATCGAATTTCATCACGTCTCTGGACTTATACGTAATAACACTGAGAAAATTAAATTTCAGCTGCATAGTTGCATGCGATAAATTTTAGGAATTTTCTTAAAATGCGCCGCTTACGAAAAACAATAACTTCATGTGGACTTAGATTATTTAATACTTGTATCTAATAATTAATAATATGCCAAACCTATATTTTCATTTGAATGTATTCATCAGTTTGAGATGTAAATGTTAATGGTAATGCTAAAGTAGTTATGCATTTAACAACTACCATGAAATCCTGGGGCTAATAGTTTAACAGCAACTTGTAGTTTTTATAAATTATTCATTTCATATATATTTTTTGGTTTTTATTAAAAAAATATATTGATCTTGTGAGATGAAACATTTTTCAATTAATACATATGCTTTTTAAAATCATCAATTTTTTCAATCGATCCTTTGCTGAGTATTTTCGGCTTTCTAATAACTATTGCAGTAAAAAACTTTCAAAGTTCAGGTAGGAGAACGTTTTCATAAAAAATAACATTATCTTCCATAAAAAAACGTCCTTTTTGAAAGAATATTTGAGAAATTCTCGACCAAAATTAGAATAGTTAGCAGAAAATATTTGAAGACAGGATTATATCGCCACATCTCAGATTATTATGCAAACTATCTACTCAATTAATTGAACGAAAAACCTTAGGCCTCATTTTTTCATCGATAAAGTCATGAATTTATAGTTATGAACCGAATATAGTATTTCAAAAGAATTTTCCTTAAATTAGAAACTGGAGAATTAGTATATTGTAGCACTAGATTATTTCTTAGTTCTTATCGCGAATCATTTTCATAATGAACTAAAAAATAGCATATCAAATAGCAAAAAAATTCAAGGGAGCGAAATAATAAAAATCCATTCTTTTTATCTTAAAAATTTTTCATACGTTAGCTTGATATTTTTGAGCGGAAAACTGATGAATGAACGTTTTCTCAAGATTCTCAGAAATTTTGAAACATTTCAGGTTACAGTCAATATAAACGCGCAAGTATGTTTGCGTTTATATTCAAACATGATGAGTTAATATTTCATATAATTAATTTAGGAGGTATTTATAATTTAATTGGCTGAAATTGTTACTCAAGCTTAAAAAATGAAAGAAAGATATCTCTTTGTAAGATTAATTTTAAAAGTTGTATAACCCGGAAATAGTAAAATACATTAAGTTACCTTAGTGCAATGGAAAGAATAATCTTGTAAAAATAGCATACTGAAATGAATTCTATTTTCTTTTCTTGCCATTTACCAATTGCCTCAAACAAAGGGAACTCCTTGTTTACAATTTTTACAATTAATTATTATTTTTGCCTGTTTTTTGGATTAAATCTGCTACTGAATGCCTTTCCAAAAAATAATAGTCGCTCCTTATGAGAACTTAAAAATTAGCTTACTTAGCTTTATATATATTATATGCATGTGTGTGTATGTATATATATATATATATATATATATATATATGTATGTATGTATATGCATATGTGGGTGCGTATGGATAGGGATAGTCGAGGGATAGAACATTGGACTACTGACCAAGTTCAACAACTGACTGAGTTCAATGCTCGGGCAAGCCTCTTTGGGCACCTGAATTTCCACCCAAGCTATGTGATTTTTCGGCCACCAGATCTTCCTGGGAAACCATAACTGGCACAGTATATATATATATATATATATATATATATGTAAAATCTTAAAAATGACGCTCTCCGGCGACGCACAAACACTAAGATAATAAATATTACACACACAGAAACATAAAAGGACACTTACAGTAGATATTTATGTTTCGACGGCACGGCCGTCGTCATCAGATTTTTATCATCATCAGCTTTATCATCAGATCAGATCTTTTATGTTTCTGTGTGTGTAATATTTATTATCTTAGTGTTTATATATATATATATAAAACCATAAACACAGTAATCAACCCGAAGGTCGGTTTAGTAGGTGATGGTAGAGCTCACCCGTGTACCAAGCCCGACGGCGTGTGAATATTCACACATCAGGGTAGGGGGGCCAGTTCCTTTCCCTGTGCCGGTTATGGTTTCCCAGGAAGATCTGGTACCCGAAAAATCAACTAGCTTGGGTGGAGCTGCAGGTGCCCAGAGTGCCTTGCCCGGGAATCGAACCCGGGACCCTCCGGTCAGTAGTCCAACGCTCTACCCACTAGACCACCGCGACCCGCATATATATATATATATATATATATATATATATAATTATATATATACATATATATATATATATATATATATATATGTGTGAAAATCATATATATGATTTTCACATATTAGTAAATTACGAACTACGCCCAATTTCTCAAATGCGGTGTCATTCGGCTGACGTTATTTTGCGAAGGCTAAACACCATTTCATTTTGCAAAAATCCCACATTTTAACCTAAAATTCCGATATATTTTCTTCACTTAATTTTCTAACATCTTTCTCGGACGTACTCGTATGGTTTGCTTATTATTCCAAGGCAATTATTTATAGCTTGATGAAAGTGTTGGTTGGTTGGTTTTAATAATATGAATAATATGAGCACTTAAACCATCTTCGACTAAAATATTTCATGTGTAATGTTATTTGTTGATAGTAACGACCTTTTTATTTCAAGCGGCACGTTTCCTTCTCTTTTCCTCGTAAATCTCTGGAAAGTTTAGCATTCCCAGAGGCCATCGAAAAGTTTTCCTTCACCATTATTCCTGATCTTATGATGCGTAATACAAGCTGAAATTCGCGCTCCTTTAGTTTGGCGGATGCACGTAGTTTGCTCTTAGCTAGCAATTTTCTTTTGCGGTATTTACACGTAATTTGGTACTTGTAACCAACTCACTTGCGCAGCAATGATTTCAACCAATGTAAAACTCCTACTGGTAACCGCTCCTTAGTTTACACGACCTTTCCTAGATTACACAGGCCAACAGTGGTTTTGGTGCCGGAGCTTTTAATACTGATTTAAAGAACAATTGGTGTGCTGAATCCAATTATGACACTAGTTTTTCCTATCAGCTATAGTTTTCAAGATATAGATATGTTGTTACTTACGTAAAAAAATCTTCTACATGATGATATGGGAATATTATAGTAATAATTATTAATATAATATACCCATATCATATTACCCAGCGATGTTCCTGGTATTTTGTCTTCTGTAAGACCAATGCTATTGTATCGTATTCTTCTTTCATTTTAGTTGAATGATCGATTGGTATTGCGCCAAACCTGTTACCATTGTGAAGAAGTACACATTTTAAACTACGCTTCGAGCTATCAATAAATCTTTTACTGAAGTCGATACGAACGATTTTTGTTTTTTTTAATCTCATTGGCCTACAATATAGTAATATACATAAAACTTATTGACCGTTTATTGAAAATAAAAGGAACACCGCAGAGTGGTTATAAATTAGTATACTTATAGATTTATTTAACTTTGAAAATTATTTTCCGGAATATATCAAATATTAAAACAACTAATCGTAAGATGTGCCATATCTAAAAAAGTAGAGCTGTTAAATAAAAACGGATTTCATATTTGGATTCAGCTCTACAAATATAGTTAAAATCATCACAAAGATTCCCAGCACCAAAAAAAATTTTTTTTGTAGGCCTGTCTTATCACTCACTAAATACTCGCTTTACTTCCGCTTGCCTTCTCTCCTAAATTCACTTCCTGCCAGAATTGATTCTTTGACGTAATCCTTAAATACACCGTCTCTATATCCCAAACCGTATATCTCTCTATCCGTATTTCATATCTTCGTTAAGTAAGTAGAATCTTCTATTTCAAGCATTTACTTACATTTTTTAACGTTTTTCCTGTTGAAGTATTTGTCCATTTTTTATTTCATGTGCCACTCTTAATTGATCTAATTGCTGAGTGTGGAATTTTTTTCTGATAAAATTAAAATGATAATAATTAATTAAGTTTATTAAACAAGTAAGCATGGTAATGAGAAAGGAAGTAACATTCAAGCGTAGGAATTGTATCACTCAAAATACTCCGCGGAATCAGTTTTTTCAGGACATTTTTCAATTATTTTCTGTTTATGACAAATACTTATTTGATTTCTTAATAGTTCTCTCTTTAAAGAATGAAGTTTTCTCAAAGATTAGGTCAATATCTTCCAAAGTAAAAGTTATTAGAAAGGTGGTACGGGGTTCTGTATTTCCGTTCAGCTGAAATGTGTCTGAAATCAGCAAAATATCAAATTAATTTTAATCTTCAAATAATACGAATGGTATGGTAGCAATTATAACTTGATACTTAGTCAATCGTATGGATCTAAAATGCGTGCAGGATGAATTGACCTTATTTAAACGAATCGAAAGAATAGATTTATTCACGTAAGCTTCTCTCGTCATTAAGTAGCTATGCGCGTAGAAAATTTTCATCAACTATATTCATTCACCCCGCATTGCATGCACCATTGTGGCCACATCAGGTAACCACCTTTTAGGTCCTCCTCTATCTACCATGACAACCAGCCGAGATTATCATCACGGCAATGTTTCTTTATGACTTCATTTGCAAATTAACTTCTCTTTCGTCAGTGATACCTGCCATTCTTTTCGTGGGGAATTTTAACTTCGATGCTTATTTTAATTGTTATAATTTTAATGTTCCATATGAATTTGTATAATACGTATTCCAGAGACAAAGTTAGACCTTATGATCTTATCTATGACATTTTTTATGAAAATGAATTTAATTTACGAGGCAAGGCAATTTAAACCCAAATTTTATCATTCTTAATCATACATTTTTCATTTGAAAAGCGTTAACAGTAAGCTATTTTGACATTTGATTTTGCTTAGGCATGGGAGAAATCAATATATATATATATATATATATATATATATATATATATATATATATATATATATATATATATATCATTTGTACTTTTTATAATGATATAAAAAACAGAAGAAGAAGAGTTAGAATCACAAGTGCTAACGTTGCGATTTTTATACTAACGGATTTTGAAGCTTGCAAAATGGATTAAGAACGGATGAATTCGCCAAGGGCGTAAAGACCTACCAGAATCAACAGAGATTAGCTTTCACCGTTGAAATGAATGTGATATGACATTCATTAGCGAAAATTAAATTCTACTTGCGGGTCATTCTGTTAAAAGCAAGGACCGAGAGAAATTGAATACTCCCCATATGGTCTTTTTATCGTGAACGAAAATGCTTATTGAAACCCTCTCTGATTACGTGTGTTTAATTCCTTTAGCTTTTAGATTTTTTTTGGGTTACTTGTACTCTACTCCGACGTATTGTTATACTAACAGTATTGGGTTTCTCGTCTACTGATTTTTGTAAATGCCGCACTTCTATCTAATTAAGCAAAAATGCGCCATTTAGCCTTTATCCTAAATGAATATATCCTAAGGAGGAACAGTCCATTATTCCTCGGGCAAGTTGGATCAAAAATTATACAGGCAATTGGCTATAATTTAGCAATCACTGAATAAATTACGTGACGGCTTCTCCTGAAATAAGCAAAAATCAACAAAATAACCATCTCAAACTCGGTACATGAAAAAAACTTACTGATTGACATTCCTACTGGTAATTATTTAAATGTATGCATAAAACGTTGTTGTACAATTGTATTAATGTTTTTAAAATCACTCAACTTTGACATTTCATGAATGTATGATGCCAACAAATTTTCAGTGAATTTTTATCATTTCCCTCGGTTATTTGAACGACTAAAACATACGGTAAATTATTCTGGTCATTTTTAAAATAGAGCCACTGTGTCTAAGAAAATAATTTCATGAGCATCATTAAAGTTTCAAAACTGTTTTCAATTGGAAATTTTAGCTAATGCATTTCATTTCTTCCTTATCATTCTCCTAAGACAACCAAACAAACGGTCTGTTTCAACTGTAGTCAGTTATTACTTCATAATGCCCCTTCCAGTTAATCAAATAATAACCTCAAAAATTGACAACTAAAATGTAAAAGTATGGATTTGAACTGGACAATCAATGCGCTCTCAGTTTTTAATTTTGACAAATGTATATGCCTGAAGAATATGCATTGCTGGAAATTAATTAATTAAGAAATTTCAGCTCGATTGGCAGAACATAGTTATGTGGTTGTATCGCGATTCGTGATTTCGGGTTAGATGAATAACAATGAAACGAAACTACAGTTATCGATACAGGACAACGACTCCCACTTCGCTGTTTCATAGTATATATGATAATTGGCATGCACCCATTATGATGAATTTATTAACCTAATATAATTTTTTTACCCAATCGTTGATATCGTCACCGGTTTTTTATTCAGGTTGATTGTGGTAGAGATACAATACAAGTGTACTAAAAACTTAAAGAGGTTTTAATAATTCACGATTTTCCATATCTTTGAAGTGGATGACTCATACGTTTCCTACAATCACCGTCTCACCAATTGTGTTTATTAAAAGAACCTTCTTGACCGTAATATATTTGGGTAAATATGATTGGTCTTACTCGTATAACTCTTATGTTACGATCAAAGGAACTCTGTAACTAGGCATTTAATAATGTCATATAAACTCACCTCCAACATTTTTACTAATACTGCCAGTAAAGATGGATTAAAGAAAAGAAACACGTAAATAATAGGAATTCGATCTAATGAATTGAAAACTGAATGATTAAAAATTTGACAAGTATGAGCTTAGATGAACTTAACATATTGCACAATTTAATTGGACACTCTGTGTGCGTACGTACCCTTAGAATGGACAGAGGCGAGATGCGTTTGTCTTCATTGTACATAATTCATTTGTTTACCATATGCAAGAATCACTGGGCACATGAATATGGCACAGCTTGTAAGAACGGAAATATGTGTATTCGTACAGTATCATCGCGTCGTTCTTTTGTCCAATAAAGTTGTGAAAAATGATAATAATACTCGCCTACGCTATGGATATCATTTCCACGAGTCATACCAGAGAGAGAATTGTAATTGGTGTACTTGAACGTTGTTTAGTCAACAGTTTGAATTTTCTCGCTCTAAGTCTCCTACTGTTGTATCATTTGTTCATCGTGTGAATAAATACTGTCTTGTGAGCATACTTAGGAAGTTTCGTTAGAGCTCATTCTTTTGTAAGTCTGTCGTCACCCTTAGCCGAAATTTTGTCTGACATTCTATTTCTGCGGTGGGTATTATGACTCCGAATCTCTCAAAAACGCCGGAGTAAGCAAGCTGAGATTCTTTGAGTCATTTGAAGCCTAACATAAATCGGCGACTTGCTGACGTAAAAATTGACTTGAGGCGCGGAAAACCTTCGGCGGCGTTGAATCTCTTTTCACGACCCCGAAAATTTATAACCCTGGTCCACCCCAACTTTAAAGAGAGAGAGATAGACGAAGCGATTGGGATAGTGAGAGATAGTATGGGAAGAAAAATGGAAGAAATGAAATGAAATCGAGTGTTTCCATATCTTCTCCTTCGGTCCATCGAGCGTTTTGCTCTACGAATGGTTTTGACTGCAGCGCTGCTGATCTTACGATAAGTGTGCTCGTAGCTCAGTCTGCATCGTTGGCTCTTTCCTTCCCGATGTTCCCCACCCCCGTTTACCTTCCTTTCCGAACCACTTGTCTAAGCGTTTTAAGTCTCAGGCTCCTGCATCGATTCCTGCGGAACGCGGGATTTCATTGATCACGGGGAACCGACCGAGAAGAAAAGATGGGGATTTTGAAGCCATACAATAGTAATATTTCCTTTATTAGAGATCTTTTTACCCACGTTTTTCATGCTGCCCAACAAAACTTCGTGTGGGAAATGCGCGTATGCATGACCTATGTCTGCTTTCGCCGGGTTTACCCAAATAATTTATTCTTATGTTAGAAAATGCACTAGTGCAGTGAAGCTTATTTTTTCTGCACCGTCATATTTTAGTATCATCGTTAGAAGACATGCCCAGTGAATATCATGTAGGAAATTTTTGAGAGCGTGGAAAAATTGAAATTGATTAAAACATTCGTCTCAGCACGGTTGAACAGTGTATTATCGTAACCTCAGATAAAAAATGGATGCAATTTAGGTTAAATCTTTCGCTTTAACTGCATTTCAGCTGTAATTTAGAAGTTTTTATTCCATTTTATTTAGTATATATGTATGTATGTATATATATTCATAATATCTCATATTTATTTGGTCTAACTATATCTATATAGTTATAAACTAAACTATGTTATTATTGCATTTCTTTGGGTTATGTCTGATATGAGACTATCGTTTAGAATGTTAAAAGCCTATTTGCTTGTACTTTTTACTCAACCAGTTTGTTTATATAATTCTTCTACAGCATTTTCATCAACTCCAATTTTCTATACTGCTCCTATTGTCTATTCTTCAAAGACATATCCCTAGAGTAATAACTTAAAAGTAATAATAGTTTCTTCTGATAGGAAAGACTTCTTCCCCACCCCAATTTACTAAATACTCGTATATCCTACTTCCTTCACCCGTTGTAAATGAGCTTACCTTTTAATAGCATAATTCTTTCACCTCTTCAACTGTCCTCTAAGATTATTCCCTTTCATTTCTTTGGCTTGTCTCGAAGTTAGTGTACTTTTAAATCTTCTGCCCTGTTCACGCTAGTGTTCTTGGCATACCTGAATGTATATTTATGCCCTCCATCAATCGCAACATTACCTTTCAGCCAAGAATTCGCACTCGGCTGTATTTTAAAAAATATGTTGTTGGCTACCTTGTATTTTACCTGACTTAACCAAGTTCAATATCCAGGCTATGACTCCATAACTGGGGTCTAACTCTTTTTCCCCATGGACGAAAAACATTGACTATTCGTATTTACAAATATAATTCAATGTTACATCATTGATCTATTGATATTCAATGTTACCTTCGCTGCTTATCTAAAGTCTAAAATAATAAGAAAAATAAAACACTGAAGTATTCTATCGGCAGGCAGAATAAGATTTTAAAATCAAGGGATGAATCATTGTATTTTAAGGTGCATGGATATTTTAAGTATCTCACAAGTAAATATTTTTGCATTGATTTCATTTCTTAGGGCACCTCATAAGAATTAGTAATTTCATAGAAAATTGCGCGCGTTTCGTTGTTTTCAGTCTTCGTGTTAATTCCGCAAGACCCTGTGCGAAGACCGCTTTCAAATTTCAATCCCCAGGAGAGTCTTTTGTCATGCACCATATACCGTTCTCTCATTCTCGGGCCTTCATTTCTCAAAGTCTGTCGCGAGTCCCCTTCTCATATCTGTCGCCCCTTTTCCGTCTCCCCGGTGTCACCAATATTCTCTTTCCAGTAGGCGTGGTTATTAAAAACCCATTAGGTGGCAGGAGGCGTACGATAAAATGCGGTGCATGCCACCCACCGCCCACAAATTGGTTCAACTGCAAGTGAACCCACTCCCCCAGGGCAGAATTATTGAGTCGCAGGCGTGTTTTGCGGTAAGATTTACGCCGACGCCGGCGACGCTAATGAGTAATAGAAAATGGTCTCCTACGATTATAAAATGGTGGCAGTATAACTGGATTATCAAGGATCCAAGATATATGAGGGCGTGTCTCGCGGTAGAGCCAACTCAGTCGTATCTATTGTGTGATTACGTAATGATTTTCCCCCTTAAGTCCTTATGCGCAGCATTAAATTTTTATTGTTGGAACTTAATTATTCATTGAAAGAAAACCCCGGTGATTAAATTAAAACTGTACTTTGATAAACTAGGTATGTATGATTTTTTGCGAGAGGTACATCATGGCACGTTCGTCATTTTCTTGGATCTGTTCATACTCGGTCATATGTATGCATCCAATTGCCGAATTTATTTATAAACGCATAATTAATTTAAAAGACTCCTCGCAAGTGCACACAAACTAGTATTGTTTGTTTCCAGCTGATAATTTCCATGAGAAAAAACTCTAGTATCGACGGTATCATTTAAAACTATTTGTTTCGAATTTAAAATTGATGTTGAGGCTCTGTAAAACATTTTCATGATACCCTTAATACGGTAATCCTATATATATATATATATATATATATATATATATATATATATATATATATATATATATACTTGTTTTTATGTACATACATGAATGTACACAAACACACATATATTTCCGTATCAGTCTTTTTGAAGAAGGTGAATTGAATGCTTAAATCGAAGTCCACTTGCTGAGATCTACCAAAATAGCCCAGCAGCCTATGGTGAGCGTGGTTTTAGCAAATGCAGCGAATGCAGCTTTAAGAAAACAATCCGAGGCCTATTTTCATCTCTTGAGCGCAGTGAGAGCCAGACAGTTTTGTATGTTTATTTTCTTAGCGAACGGCCGTCCCACTCATGAATTTTCTCCGTGCCTCGACTTCTCGTCACGTTTAGATCCTTCTTCCCACTCCTTTGTTTTGCCTTCGGGACCAGTGTGCTGCCTCCGTCTCACCCTGTTTCGTACAAGCCGTTTTTTATGCACGGATCTTTCCGCTCTCTTCCCTCTTTCTTTCTCTCTTTCTGGTACTGAACCGCCCTAACTTTGCTCAGACCCCCGACTCCGTAGAGAACGAAAATGCACGCATTCAATCTCCATAGTGCCTGCGCTGTGTTAAATCTCCGCCCCTAACATTTCGGGTTCTTCAACCCTCGTCGGTTCCGCCCACACCCACAAATGAAGCAAGTGAGCAGATACTAATTATAAAGGTGAAGGGTTAATGCAAATATCTTGCGAGGAGCTCCACACCCTAGGGAAAAAACATACATATATATACATGTACATATGCACCAGCCTTTTTTTATTTTAACGGCTCGCAGAGGAAAAAATGTTTTATGGGTGCTCGGATAAGCTTTAACTCCTCGGTGGAAACCTAGAAAAATGTTGTTTGGAACATTAGCGTTAGTTAAAAATGCTTAATATTTCTGGAATATAAGAAGAATTCTCTCTTGAAGGTGATTTCTCCGTTTTAACTTACGAAAATATTGTTCGCATGATTTGTCATATTTTTGCTAATTTTTTAAGTTATTTTTATGTAGTATTTTCAATTATTTTCATGATTGTATACTTTTTAAAACATTGCTAATTTGCTACAGTTATCCAAAAATGCCTCTTTGGAAAGATAAACCCTTTTTTTGCTAGTACTACACGCAACCATTACTACTACTCTACTATGTGCATTCATAGGTACTACAATCGTGATATTTTGTCATTCAGGGACCATTTCGCAAAAATTTGCGGGTAATATCAGCTTAAAGTTTAACTATAGATCTTCTCATTGATGCACCTCATTTAATTTTAATGACATTGCCAATTTAACTGCTATATTAATGAATGTTAGCTTTCTCCTGCGAAGAAACGATCAGGTGATCTTTAATTTGATATCATATTTCTTCTTAACCCTATCGGATACCATAGAAACGACATCATATGCGTGTATATTAAGTGAACCTATTGCCAATTAATACTGATTGTCAAAAAGAGAGTGAAAATATAAATAAGGAATCAACGATTTCACCGTTTGTAATATTTTGAATTTTAAGTATTATATATATTGTACATTGTGGATGAGGGATAATCATACGAGAAAACAAATATGGTGTGCTTTTTTAATGAAGGAAGGAGCAGAATCTATGAAGTATATGAGTGATGATTTAGGCGACTGGGATTCAGCAACACTAATACTAATTTCACTAACCATTACTTTGATATTAATTATTAATCTTGTCACAGAAATATAACCATATATTCCTCCAGAAACTCCTCCAGAAACCAATATATATTCTGAGAAATAGTTACTACGCGCTAATTCACTTTCTTTAAAGCAGTGAATATTGTTCTCAAATCACATATCAAAGGAGTGTTGCAGGGCATCAACTTGTGGATCATTATATACCAACATTAAGGTTGATATTATTAAACTTGTTGGTATATTTTTTCTTACGGGGACTTAGTTTCCAAGTACATTATTTGATTTAGCTAGTTTACTTGTTCTAAGTTTTGGCAGTTCATACAATATTGATATTTTAAATTTATTGTGAGTATTAAGGCATTTTATAATGAATTCCTGAGTATTCTATTCTTCTACAACAGAGCTCTACAGAATTCTATAACAGAGTTCCTACATATTGAGAAGAAAGGACAAAGGCTTGACGCGCTGGAGCAATATGAAATTTTGAAATGTGTTAAAAATAAGGTTAATATTGTTAACGAAATCTTGTACCCTTCCCACTCCCCCCTTCTAGACCATCCTTCCTTCCACACCTAATGATTCTTCACCTACCTTACCTCCCCTACCGGCTCTTAATACAGCGTTTTTATGTATACTCGGGATTTCCCCTCTCCCTCCTGACCCACGCGTCCCCTACACTACCACCCCCTTCCTTAGATTACGGAGTTCCTAATCCTTTCCTTTCTACTAGTTCCTATGCTCTCAGCCCCCTTAACCACCTCCGGGCCAAACACCCCCACCCCCTGGGGTTTCCCCTCTTCCACCCCCTAACCCTCTCCTCAGACCAGGGAGTTGTTTCTCTCTTCTCGCCTTTCCCCCTTCCCCCATCTCTCCCCCTCTTCCCCCCCCCCAATTTTGTGTGACTATATATTCTCTGTCTTCTTTGCAAAAAGTACCTGATGATGACGTGCCACGTCGAAACCTAGGTCGTCCGTCTAAATCTATGTGGAATTATAAAGTTTCTCTTTTCATTATTTTAAGTCGATTCCATGAAGTCACGCCCGAGACAACGAATTATTAGGGCATTCTATTGTAAAGTCTCCATAGAACATTCGATATTGGATTGGTCCAGCAACGTGAATTTTATTTCTAATAGATGACGCATTCTAGTAAAAGCAAACATGAGAATAAAACTTAAAGAACTCTTTTATTATGCAATTTTATGTTTTGACTCGAAAGTAGTAAACCTTTCCGTTGGAAATTTCGTATCTCTTCAAGTAGTTAAGATCGATTTAATCAGAAGCACTTCCTGCGTCGAAAAACTGGATAACCACCTCCCTTTGACAAACAAGTGTAACTCAATATTTAAAAAAAACGCTCCCAGGTGGTTCATTTTTCTTTTTCAAGGCCTTTTTAGGAAGGTCAAGGAGATGCAGGGACAGATTGCAAAATTTTTGAAAATGGCAAAAAAGAGATACCAATGATTAATTATACTATCCTAACTCGCTCAGCAGTCCTGAACTGCGTGTAATTAAAATAATACACTCCTTTTTAATGGATAGTATTTTCTAAATTAAATTTTCTCTCAATTTATCTGTCTGCTGGCGACTCAGTATCTCTTACCTTGGCAGAAAACCTCATGGCGCGACGCCTGTGCGATTTACCGCGCGTGCCCCCACTCTGAATCTCTCTCGTCAGGTCTCCCGCTCATATCCTTCCCCTCTTCCGCATTTTATTGTAGATTCTCCCCCCACCCACAGCATTGCATTTTGATTGTCATATACTTTAATGACCGTACTCTTCGCCCCTTACACAGGTGGGGCGCTATCATCGTCATCTAACCCAACAAATCCTCCGTTAAGCGACACCTCTGTGGCGCTCATTATGGAGAGCGGTTTTAATCAAACCAATTACGCTTCACTCGGCGATCCAAGTGGAAACGCAGCCGGTTGATGTATCAAGCAAGGGACAATCCGACGCGTGCCTTAACTCGCTACCTGAAATGCTCACCCCTCTGGCATTTTCGCCATATCACGCCCCACTACCACTCCCCATTAAGAGGAGGGTTGGCGCTTCCAGGTGGGCCCTCACCTACCGTTGAATCGTTTCACATCAAACCGGATCAGCAGTATGCGTATGACCTCATGACTTTCTCCGGCGAAGTACTTTTTAGCCTCTCCGTCGTCCATCGTTTATTTTTAGAGGCATAAAAAACGCAGGCGGAAGCCCATTTCCCCGTAACTAGGTTTGCACAGGTGCGGTAAAATGCCCCAAAGGAAATTATCCAGTTCATGTTTAGCTGCCGATGTGAGAAATCTAAATCTACACCAAAAACTCCACAGGCCACAGCAAGGGCGTGTGGTGGGAGGTGTTAGCGCACGATTCAGGTACCCTATCAAGCGTACCCTCCTGCCTACAGGGCCTAGAAACGGGGGATCGCGAACGTCAAAGAAAGATAGAATGGACGCAATGGAATTGTGGAGCTAATGGAGATTGATGGGGACCAAACGAATGTACGGAATAACTCGGTAATCTTTTGAAAGAGCGGAAAAAGGAAGAGAGGTATATTGAAAATACAAGAAAAAAGAATGAACGAAGTAGCCAAGGGCGTTTTGAGAAAAGGTTTGTGAAAGTCCAACTTCACAGGAAAAAAAATTGAGAATTGCATCCAAAATGGTGAATAAGGCAATGGAGGCGAAGAAAAAAATAAATACCTGGATATTTGATCCGAAAGTAGATTAAATACATCTACATCTACATAAATACCCTGCGAGTCACCAAAAAAGGTGTGTGGCAGGGGGGGGGGAGCTGCTTCGCCTCAGACCATTGCTGTTGAAACATGAACTTTACCTTAGTGGTTTCCTGAAAGAGCGCGTTCACCTTATTTTGCAATTGAGTAATAATGGTAGCAGAATAGATAATATAAAATTTAAATTTTACTCTCGCAAGATTTCTATGGAGGATTGCCGATGAATTTACCCCCTCCGAGGTAATAACTTCGGTTTTCTATAAACCAAGTATATTTTATATAGTATTTTGAAAATAAGCTGCATAGATTTGAAATTCAAGAAAACTAAAGGAATTAAGTTTTGCACTTTTGGAATTATTCATATTCATATAATGAAGATAAGGAAAAGAGATGTAGATTGGGAATTAAACCACCCAAGAAAGCAACTAATCCAGGATTTTGAAAATCTGCTCGGAAGATGGGCATTATACCATTATATTCTTTGTCGTCTAATATTTATCGATAATGTCAGAGGGTGCTTATTTCACTTGTAATTATCAAAATGTATGGATCTTTGTCCTTTTTATACCCTCTGAGTGTAAACGTAGGATGGAGTTTGATTATTACTTCCAGAGAAAGTACTCTATGCGGCATTTAATTTAGGAGGAGTGCTGCAATTTAAGGTGACCAAAAACAAATCCTTTGTTTAGTTCGTTTTCACATGGCAAATTGGTCAGCAAAGTCATAGCCATTAGCCGTTTACTGAATCGAATGAAAAGTTGTCCTAACTGAGGGGTGAAAACATTTAGTTCCATTGGCACCCACGCCCTCTCTCTACTGCTGCATAAAGAACAAGCGCAGTTCAGGGAATCTGCTCCCTAATCGTTTTAAGCCTAATTTTATCACTAAATACCACCCATTAATTTTGCGAAGCCATACCGTTGAAAGTTGCTGAACGTTGGCTTTCATGAAGACTCAGTTGAACGCGATACTTTTTGGCTCGGGGTTTTTTTTAAAAAGGATCCCTTTAATTTGATTAAACTGTAAACGCTGCTGTTTGTTTTAAATAACGAAACTGGACATGAAAGGAATGACCTTAAATGTTCGTAGTTTTGATGAAAATTATATTTGAACTAACCTTTAATAATATTGGGACTTCATATAATTAGAGATTGTAAACAATTATCAACCGCACAGAATTAAGCGTATTATGAATTGTACGTTTCTACGAATCATGTTAAATTAATGCTTGGAATCTTTCACTGATTTAATTCATAAAGAAATCTTATAGTAGCTCACGGCTTCCCCGGAGTACAACTTTCATCCGTCCAACTTCCACCTTCCAAGGTCTACACGGACTGTGGGGGAAAAATTCATTCGTCCCGGCCGAGACCCTTTTGTTTCAGATACCCGGAAAAACCTTTTGGAACTCCTCGCGCCGCGACCAAACTTCAGGGCGCGGGGGGGGGGGGAGAGAGGGAGGGAAAACCGGACCTGGGATCCGAGAGCAACACCTTTCCCGAGATAAACTTGAACAAAGCAGTAACAAGTGGACAGATGTGGCGACCGCCCCGGAGAGAGGGTGGGGGCATGGTTAGGGGTGGGGATAGAGAGAAGGGGGTGAAGGAGGTCGTTTCTACGTCTCTGAAAAGAGACGCCGGAGCGTGGAGGAAGAGGGGAAAGATAGAGAGGGAGAGAGGGGCGGTGATGTGGGAATGCTCTCTCGCCGTTACGGGGTGGGGTGGGATGGATGGAGAGAGGAAAAACGGTGTGTGGGCGGCGAGGAAGGGTTCGGAGCTGAAGAGAGGAGATAAACGTAACGTGGTGATAGTGGAACTAGAGGACTTAGGAGATGCAAAATGAAATGGGGATGTGAAATCGTGTTGTTGTGCATGATGGGGGGAAGGAATGATGATAGAGGAGGAAAGGGGTATGTATTGTGGGAGAAGTGGAAAAGGACCGTCAAGATCAGGACACGAAGGAATCACAAATGGTAGCAGAATGCGTGGGAGGGATGAAGAGCAAGCGAGAATGGTAGTGAACGTGCGAGAGAACAAATGGAAGAAAATGTGGAGGCAGTGGGACGCGGGACAAAGAAGGGGATGGGGAAGAAATGAGAATAGAAGCGCCGTTCGCAGGAGTAAGGGAAGGGAAGAAAAGGGGAGGCGGGGGCGGGAAGGAATGAAGGGAAGACCGGGCCAAACGGCATTATTCCGGTGTAATTGAAACCATTCGTTCCCTTCAAACATTTTCAGCGAGGGAGGGAGAGATTTAACTCTAAAGGTCCTTAAACGGGCAAGTTTTAGCCTTTTGCGATGGATTATAAAGAGTTTGGGTGGGGAAGGACGAAGACTGTAGGGAAACAAGAGTGGGAAACGTTTCAAGATTTGGAGTGTGGAAAGAGTGAGGGAGGAGGAATGAATTGAGCGCCATGGGTAGAAGGACATGAAAGACGGGCTGGGCAAACAATATCTCTTGAGAAATGATGAGAAAAGCCACGTCGCTCGTGGATTTGATCATTTTATGTCATGATAGCGTTGGTAAAATCAAATTAGAATAATTTCAATAAAAGAGGCGATGAGGCGATTTTTTTAAACGAAAAATCGATCGAAGGAAGCAATGTGGGTCGAAAAAGTAAAAAAAAAACATGTATACATTTTGGAACATAAATCAAAACTGTTGATTTGTAGCAACTAGCATATTAAGAGGTAATCGTATTAAATATTCAAAGATTAAATGCTACAAGTGTGTATGTATTTCAGAGATTAATTGAAGTTTAGCGCAGTGAGTTCTAGCCTCATTTAAAATCGTATTTAATAAAATAAAATTACATTTATGATCATAAAAGCAAATAAATTTAATTATCAATGTTAAAATTAACTAAGTCATTATGAAACGACAGTATTTGAAGGAACCTTCCCGATGTGCGAACGATCTAAGAAAAAAGTAGAAGAAGATTGAGTGATTCGAGACGAACCGATGTACGTTTTGGGAGGAAGAGGAAGATTACAGAGAAGGGGTAACTCAAGAATAAGATGCTAAGAACAGTGAGATTGTGGCTAGGTGGAATTCAAGAAGGGCACGACGAAAGATGGAAATGTCTAGCGAATACGATGCCTAAGAAGTTTGGAGTGATGAACGGGAGCAACTATATGAGGGAGAGATTACCCACTGAGCAGAAACATGGTATCTCAATTAAGTGGAACTGAGCTAGTAAACTACTTCCTTGCACTTACTTACTTTTGGATCAATTCGTGTATATCTTGTACCTGCGCCCTCTGTCACGAGTGTCTGCTCTCTCGCTATTAAAGCTCATGCCACTTTGAAACTTCCCTTCGGAAAGACTAAGAATCAATCAAAAGTCTGCTGATGATATAACCTTAAGACAGAAACTCGGCGTGCAACGTTTTTTTATAGTAATCGCTTAGACTAACGCCCGTCAACTTCTAGTTAACGATGCAAACAGTCTATAGTACAGCTAATAATTACTGCCAAAAATTATATACAAAACGGCGTTCAACGCATGAAACACCGTCCTCCAAAATCCACCAATTATAATATCAATTTGAATGCCAGTATTATTAATTAGTGGATTGAAGGGAATACGGAAAACATTTGTAGAATATATTTGGCCTCAATATTTCTTTGCTTTTTCATGACGAAATTTTAATTAATTAAAGAAGATTTCCTCATTAAGATATTTTCAATTGAGGAAATTTGGTATCGTTGGCCATCGTCAACAAAATAAGAAATAATAGTCAACACTTTATCCAGTGAGAGTTTAACTTCCTGTATGATGACATACGAATCAATGGAAAAATCAATACCATTATTATTTTGCTTGTATAATGGATATTTTCTAAGCATATTAATATAGCAAAGACCAGTTGATATATATATACACACACACACACACACACACATATATATATATATATATATATATATATATACTGCATAATTGAATATAAAGGCTGAGGGTTTCAAAAAGTTCCGAAAGAATTAACGTACGTTTACTACCGCAAGATCTTAACAAAAAGATTAGCGTATTCATCATTTTTAAATAGCATACTTTTTACATGTACACGTAAATTACTACATCTTTTATAAGCATAGACTAATGTGAGTTTGATTATTCATGAGCATTTTATTTCGCTAAAAAATACAGCTTGTCAATTTTTTCTCAATTTGGCTAAATATTTACCCCTTAGGCCAAAGCATATCAAATTAATGTCTTTATTTATAGAATAATGAAGCAGTTCCACATTACTGTAACTGGCACGGAAAAAAATGAACGAAACAATTGGCGTATAAAATAAATAGGATACATAGGACATTCTCCAGTAAATTATTACCTATAAATATAAGTTTCAATACGTATGCATATCACAATTCAATTGAATAAGATCGATAGGATAAGGACAAAGACACAACAATAACAGTTATCAGCTCTAACGTTTAAAACTACCATTAGAAACATGATTATTCCGAAAAAAATTTGAGGCAAGCGTAATATAATAAAGATTCCGAATTTTCTCGTAATGTTAGGAACAGGAAGGCTAACAGACCAGTTCACACCCAATCAATACCGAAAAACTCACAAATTTCGGTAAGCCTCGTGAAATCCGGAGACGGATGGTGGAGAATGTGGAATATGATGGCAGTAAAAGGAGATGATCTCTCTCAGAATACAAAAACAAATCCTCCCCCTCAAGCACTTGCAATTGGTGATAATGCAACACGGCTTGGCGGAGGAGATGTGGGTACGCCATCGGACGCCGCAGCATCGAATTACACCCCGGACAAAAGCTATGCGGGAGCGGGGTAAAAGAGTAGATGGAGTAGTAAGGTGGGGTGGGAGTGGGGAGTGAGGCAGGGGAGCGAGGGAGGGAGGTTGGGGGAGAAGATTTCCAAGAAAAGGGACGTGACGGGAATGTCGAACCCTTCGCTCATCCGGCGGCCGAACTCCCGCTCGCCCGCTCCCTTCTTCCTCAAATTCCCACTCCTTCATCCCATCCATCCCACCCTCCTCCTCCGCCCCTCCTCTTTAATCTTCCACCCCAATTCCACCCCACCTTTTCCATCCTTCCCTCCAAGTCCCGTCTTCTTCTCCGCAATACGCTTCGTGGAAAACCCACCCAGTTCTTCTCGGTCACTCCCCGGAACCAACTCCTTACTAAGGCTACATATCTCTCTCTCTCTCTTTCACTGCTTCGCAAACCGAAAACGGCCACAGCAAGACAAGGGGAAGAACATGAGCGGTCGGAAAAGTATTTCCACTCCCTCAACCACGCTTTTCCACACACACACTGTTTCTGGTTCCCTCGAAGTTCTTCGGTTTCCTCGCCACTCCCCACCTCGATGTCCGAAGCCGCGCCACGGAGGTTACGCCCCATCGCCCTCTCTCGGCCGTCGCTCTCTCTCTGTCTCTCGCGTTGTTTCTCGTTCGCTCCTCTCTCCCACCGTCGACCGTCAAACCTTGCGGTAAAGGGAGAGAGGGTGGTGAGAGAGAACGCGTGAAGTTTGGGGATGCCATTTTAATGGGAATGTCTGTTATTTTGCTGAGGAATCTAATTGTAGTGGAATGGTAGCTGGAAGATGTTTTCCGGCTTGCGAATCCGTTGAATTTACGACCCAGGTCGTGACTTTTGAGGGACTAACTGTTTAGGAGGAAGGACGAAGATAAAAATTATACGATAAGAAGTGTTGTGTACTTTCTACTTCATTAAATGCTTTCTGAAAAGAGTTCATTTCAAACTTCTTCGCAAGTTTATAACTCGAGGTTGTTTCCTTGAACTACACATATCAAATATTTTTTTACATTTCAAAAATATTTGGGTAGAATAATATAAAATTACTATTTTTTTCATGAATCGCATTTTCTATTATTTTGCTGGATAATGAGTAAAACATTATGTGAAAGGTTGTCTCATTTCAAATAACGAAGAATTCTGCTGTTAGTTATATGTTATGATAATAGTTATATGTTTTGTCAAATTGGTTTCCGTCTGACAGTATGAATATTACTTATTCCTAGTGACTCTGCGTATGTATGCTTTAGTAAGTCATATTACCAGTAGACATTTTTTACGGGAGGTATGAATTTTATTATTAATAAGGCTGATCAATCTGAAGAGTAATGTGTATCCAGACCTCCAAAATAGTTTCCTACCAGGTAATATTTTTATTCTGTCATACAGGTGGTTTCTTACACTGACTTCTATCAAATGCTTCTCGTGTACGTCTTTGTCCTTAAGAGATTTATGGAATTTGAGAAAGTTTTCACATCCTTTTAATTATTAGTTTCTTACATCATGGTCACCAGTAAAACATCGTGTGCTTTCATTCATGCTTTCATTTGTTACTTAATCAATTCATTTTATTTTGATCAGATTAATCTAGTTGAACATTTCTATCGCTGTTTCTGTCATCCATTTATCAAAAAAAATGATCACAGATAGCATCACATGTATATCATGAGTGGGTCGCGGTGGTCTAGCGGGTAGAGCGTTGGACTGCTGACCAAAGGGTCCCGGGTTCGATTCCCGGGCAAGGCACTTTGGGCACCTGCAGCTCCACCCAAGCTAGTTGATTTTTCGGGTACCAGATCTTCCTGGGAAACCATAACCGGCACAGGGAAAGGAACTGGCCCCCCTACCCTGATGTGTGAATATTCACACGCCGTCGGGCTTGGTACATGGGTGAGCTCTACCATCACCTACTAAACCGACCTTCGGGTTGATTACTGTGTTTATGGTATATCATGAAAAACGAAACTCCATGTGGCAGATTTTATAAGGTTGTTTGTTATATGTAGATTAGTGCCTTTAGTAGACAAACCTGTATGTTTCTTATTCTTATCATTAATCGTCAACTATCCCCCACTTTCTATTCCCTTTGCATGTATTTATAAATGACATGAGATATTGAGGATACAATCAGCATGAACATTGTTTGCCAATGAATGGTCAGAAATGTGCGAGAAAATGTAGGATCTTGGTTCAAACTCAGCGAGCCTGCGCACGTACACGTAGTGTACGGAGAAAAGGTCAAGGGGAATCAGGAGCACAAAAACGGGAAAATAGTTGGGATGAGAATTCTGGAATTGAGGGCGTATGGAGATTGGCAGCGGAGAAAGGGACCGTAACGTTTAACGGGCGACAGTATACTGTAGAGTTGGGAAAGATTGTTCCAGAGAATGAGGGAGGAACAAGACTAGCGAGAGTGTATCGAGAGGGAGTAGAAGAGAGAGAGAGAGGAGAATGACAGACGTCCAGAAAATGAGCTCGCTGCCAGGACGAGAGGGGAGGAAAGTTAGCACCTGTTACATAAGGGACTCACGGGTTTATATCCCTTACCCTCCGCCTTTGTCCTTGATATATACACCGTGGGAATAATACCCCCACCTAAACTGACAGCGCCGCCTGCCTCTTTCTTGAACCCTTTCTCATTACCCTCCACATTTTGGCAACGCTTAAAAAATCGTGGAAAGGTCACTGGTGTGTACAATTTGGTAGATGTGAACTCTATTCCCATCTCCATTCTGCGAGAAAAATGATGAAATAGTTTGAAAAAAGGATGAATCAAGCGTAAAGGGATGAAGTGAATTTTGGTTTAATTGCCGAGGAGAAGAGCTGAGGAAACATACCACATGAAGTATTTTGGAACAAGTTTTTATGAGCTTTATACACGGTGATATACTCTGGTGGATGAAAAGGCGTCTTGAGAATCTATTTCTTCCCCAAATGCATCTCAAAGCATTTAACACCCCAGTTTTAAACCTCTACTTGGCATTAAATTTAAGCACTCGCAGTTTTATATACATTACTCGTATATTTTTGCATTTTATAACCCTGGATTAAGTGTATCTCTAGTTATTTTTGAGGCGCGATGCGGGAACAATCCATTATGTAAGAAAAAGGATTGTCGTCGTTGTGGAAGGATGGAAAGAGAAAGAGATAGACAAGAGAAAATTTATGGAACGACTTAAAAATTGTGACGTCTATTGCGGCAGATAAATAAAGAGTTGAGGAAAGGTGTGAATAATATTCAGTTGTCTCAAGAAATAAACTGGTAGATAAAAGTACGGAACGCAGTGATATATTGTGAAATTCAGCCCTGTCCTTGTCATTAAAGCATTACGGGAAAATTCACGGGCGACCATTACGTTGTTTCATTTATAACACATTTTAAAACTTTTGTCACGTAAATGTAAAACAGTGGGCTCCGAAGGATTTGCATTGCCCAGTGTCTCAAAGAGATTTGTAAAAATAGAACGACGCTAATTCACCGAATCTCGGTTAGTTACATGGGAATGATGACACAGTAGTGGGTGGAGGAGGGGAGTGGGGAAAGGGTCGGATGACACGCCAAATTTTTTCTCATATTTTTAGCGGTTTAAATGTGGCGAGTGGAACTGCAGAACCATGAGTACTGGAATTCTAAAAATGAAGCGCTCGGTATCGACAATAAAAATCTCGGCATAATCTGTTGGGCGAAAAAACATTTTAAAAACTGTGTTTTAGGTGAATAGCTGAGTAAAAATTTGCTTTCCATAGAAAAATGTATAAGCATCCGCCAGAAAAATTAAGTAATACTTTTTTCATGGCAATCGATATAGTCATTCGAAATTAAACAATGGTTTCTAAAACGTGTTCATCTGTACAGAAAGTTATTTCTGTTCCTATGTTTTTAATTCTGACCTTTGTTTTTCTTTAATTCATTCGATACCGGTTGTCACTTGCAAGAGTGAGGCCCGAACTTGCAGGTTAACAGCATATTGTGCCAGTTTGGTCAAGCGACGTTTCTGTTTAAAAAATAGCAAGGAACCCTTCCGGTTGCACTCGCCCGTCTCTATAGTCATTTCGGAATCCGCTGACCGACACTTGTCTGTTGCCCACTTCGAAGGTTGATCCAGTCGATCGGATGATATGGAATCTGTTCGAAGGGAAGGCATGAGTCTACAGTAATCTGGAGAGGGAAGAGTGCATAGGAATGGGAAGAGCAATAGAGGAAGATGAGGTTCCACCCCCTACGCTCACGAGTAGGTGAACTTTTTTAAGTGCACCGACACGTGCCAGCGAAATTCACTCACCTCGCTGGGGCGCATTCTACACTTAGACTCGTCAGAGCCAAAATCAACCTTTGCGCTTGATGCCTATACGTACTCCTAAATGCTTTTCACCTCTCGCGTGGCGTCATCAATCCAGTTAACACAAACGGACTATAGTTATGACGGCAGACGACAGCGGACCTTCAGTGTTAACCCTTTCAGTATTCCTTGATGGGCGAGGTTTCACGTGTCCATCTATTTCACCTACACGGCCGTTAATTGTGCCTTAAAATGCATTGATTTTGCTCATTTTGTGTAACTGTCGTACGTATTTCAAAAGGTTTACGACTAGGTTTACGACATAATTAATATATATATATATATACATAAAAATATATATGTATATATATATACATATATACATCGATTACTCCCATGGATTAAAACCTTGTCATGGTGGAAGGGCTTGTGTGTTCCGATGACCCCTAGAGCTGTGCTGGTTGGAGTAATAATAATTGCTCCTGGTAGGGTCACCCATGCCAGACAGGTCGAAGTTTAGGAGCCAGACGAAAGGTAGTCCACGCAGCGTCTGTTCCTCAGTGAGGCGGCTGCAAAGGCGTCTGACACCAGTCGGGCGGCCATTAAGTGATGGTGTCACGTTAAAAACACTATTGAGGAAGGTAACGGGAAACCACCTCAATTATCATTCCCAAGAATTTAATGATGGGCACTATAGAGAATATGAGTCCTGGCAACTACGGGACTCGGCCCAAGCGGCCGTGTGTCCTGCCCGGCAGCGGGGGAGGCAAGGCTTCGCGGTCGTCATCCCACAAAACCCTTGCGGGGGAGACATAACAGCAGCAGGACAGAAGACGCAGAAGAAGACGAAAGTAGTTAGAATAGGAACATGGAACGTCAGGACAATGTTGAGGACAGGCAAATTAGAAAATATTAAGCGAGAGATGGAAAGAGGTAATATAGATGTTCTAGGTCTCTGCGAGATGAGATGGAAGGATAGCGGGGATTACTAGAGTGAATATTATAGAGTGTTATACAGCGGCGGGGAATTGAGCCAACGAGGTGTTACCGTAACATTAGGGTTAGGAAATGGAATTTAGAAGCATTAAATGGATTAACAAGGAAGGAGTATCAGCAGGCTGTAGCGAAAATCATGGATGAGGGTAAAGAACTGAGTACTATCGAAGAAAAATGGGAATGTATCAAGACAGAGATTTCGAAAGCCGCAAAAGACACTATAGGAACCGTTAACGGGAAAAGGATATGGAAACCATGGGTAACGGATGAGATGATTGCAAAGATGGATAAGAAAAGAAGATGGAAAAATGTAAACACAGAGTTAAGCAAAATAAAGTACAAAGAGTTAAGCAATAAATTGAGAAGGGCCACAAATAAAGCAAATGAAAAATGGTGGAAAACGGAATGCGAGGATATGGAAAGTTTACAGTGGAAGGGTGAAACTGGTGCGCTTTACAGCAAGGTTAAGTTATTATCGGGAAGTAAGAAAGCAAGAGCTGTGCCAACAGTTAAAGATAAGTGGGGTAAGATAATAGTTGAACCAGAAAAAAATCCAAGAGAGATGGAAGGAATATATAGAAATACTGTATGGTAGAGAACTTAGGCCTACAAGGTTATACATAGAAAAGGCACATGACGTAGAAGAAGATAGCTTAGGTCCAGGCATACTCGACGATGAAATAGAAAGGGCATTAAAGGAGATGAAATCAAATAAGGCCGTGGGGGTGGACAATATTCCTGTAGAAATGTTGAAATGGTTAGGGAAAGGTGGGAAGAAGGCCATATATGGACTGATTCGTAGTATCTATGAGGAAGGAATCCGGCCGGAAGATTTTGTGAGATCGGTGTTAGTTCCTATTCCAAAGAAGGCAAAGGCTACATCATGTGAGGATTACAGAACCATAAGTTTGATATCCCTTGCAGCTAAAGTTATTCTCAGGATCATCAACAAAAGGATAGAGAGTAAGGCAAATGGTTACTCAGGAGATGATCAGTTTGGGTTTACGAAAGGAAGAGGTACGCGTAATGCCATTGCAGTAATGAGATCACTAATCGAGAGGAATATAGAATACAATCAGGACGTATTTGCCTGGTTCGTAGATTTCGAAAAAGCCTTTGATAGAGTGAATTGGGAAAAAATAATGCGTGTATTGAAGAAAATAGGAATGGATTGGAGGAACAGGAGACTGATCCGCAACCTGTACATGTCTCAGACGGCTCAGGTGCGAGTGGGAAACGGAGAGTCCGGATGGGCAGTGCTAGGAAGAGGGGTAAGGCAGGGTTGCCCATTGTCACCGGTGCTGTTCAACGTATATGTGGAGGAAATGATTAAAGAGGCATGGGAAGAACTGAAGGTGGGAATGAAAGTCGGAGGGGAATCCGTAAAATCAGTTAGGTTTACTGATGACCAAGCATTAGTTACTCAGTCAGCCAAGGGGTTGCAAGCATTGCTGAGTGAATTGGAGGTTCAGTGCGATAAATATGGGATGAGAATCAATATTAATAAAACAAAGGTTATGCGATTTTCCAGAAAGAAAAAGGCTAAGCTAAATATTAAAATAGGCGGGGAAAAAATAGTGCAGGTAGAACAGTTTACATATCTCGGAAGTGTTTTGGACCAATACGGTCAATGTGGTAGGGACGTAAGGAGAAGAATTGCGCTAGGCAATGAGGCTTTCTCAAGGAGGAGGGAGTTGATGACGGAGACGTTGAGTAGGGATGTTAAGACAAGACTCGTAAAAACTCCGATATGGAGAATAGCTATATACGGCTTGGAAACGTGGTCACTGAAGCAGGAGGATAGACGTAGATTAGAGGCTTTTGAAATGTGGGTGTGGAGAAGAATGGAGAAGGTGAAATGGACCGAAAGGAAAGCAAATGAGGAAGTACTAGAGATGGTGGGTGAGGAGAGGGGTTTATTGAGAGAAATCCTATGGAGGCAGGAAAAATGGATGAAAGGCGTATTGAGCGGCAATAGTGGGATGTTGAAGAAGGTAATGGAGGGGAGGATGTTGGGCAAGCGAGGAAAGTGCAGGAACGGGATAGGGATGTTGGACGGGATGAAGGGAGGAAAGAAGTACACAGAGATGAAGAGGGACCTGATGTAGATTAGGTTGCTGGATTGGGTTTTGTTTGGAGTTAAAAAATGTTTATTTTATAGTTGTGTCCATCCGAAAACCTACCCTAAATGGTAGATTACCTAATAAAAAAAAAATATATATATATATATATACGTAATTAAAATAAACCTATACTTTTCGGTACAGGGTTCGTCCGAAAAATAAGTGTACCTGAGCTCAGGAAAAAAATGTATTACACTTTGACATATCTTAAGTTAATATTCCTCAAAATAGGACCCTTGTGAGTCGATACACTTGTTCCAGCGGTGTTCCCATTCCTGGAACGCTCCCGCGAAGGCATCATCGGGAACCTCTCGAAGACACGTCGTCACGGCCTCTTTGACGGCGTCCAAAGTCCCGTATCGCGCTCCTTTCAGACTCCTCTTTATCTTCGGGAACAGAAAGAAGTCCGGTGGTGCCAAGTCCGGGCTGTAGGGCGGGTGCGGCAGCGTTGCCACGCCATGCTTGGCCAAGAAGTCCGACACGACAAGCGCGGTGTGAGAGGGCGTATTGTCGTGCTGCAGCCGCCAGATGTTTTTGATCGCTGGCCGGACGCGGGCGACTCATTTTCGAAGCCTGTCGAGCACTTGGACGTAAAATGCAGCATTTACAGTTTGTCGTTCAGGTATAAATTCGTAGTGGACGACTCCCCTTTTGTCAAAAAAGACAATGAGCTTAATGAACTTATTTTCCGAATTAACCTTGTATACACAAATCGCCCAAGATATTAAGTAGGTCCTACTCTCTGTGTTTTGGAGAAGTTTATTCATTGCTTTTCAAAGGTTGGCAAAGACTTAAAGTTTCTACTGCTCTACGCAAATTTTCCTGGAAGCGGTCATGCCCGTCAAAGGGCATTTCTGAGCTGAGAAAACAGAGGATGCTTAAACTCGATACTGTGGAGATATTTGAGTTTTGCAATGTGCGAAGAGTTTTGTGCTTCTGTGTTCATTCCATTTAGCATCATAGATAACAGATTGGACTCCTGCTGGGGCACGGGTACGTAGCGATAGTTTCCGAAGACGTGCTTCTCACCGAAATTCTTTCATCCATAATACCATTTTCGAGCCTTTCCCAAAATTGTTGTTCTCCAAATTCTGCAACTCTCTCACCATCGGCTCCAATCCTTACATCTCCTTCAGCTAGTAATTTTCGCTTTATCCCTTTACGACGGACGTTTAATGGATTTAATTTCGTAAGCATACCATACCAGCATTCCGAAAAACAGATGTTATATTATTAATTCCTTTGGTTATCTTTACTCTGTTTACGATGATAAAATAAACTTCTCTACTAGATGTACAAATATTATTAAGTTTGTACCAATTGTTAAAATAGCGGTGACATTTTGGAACGAAAATCTAATTATCTGCCGATTTTTAACATTCACTGATGAATGCGCATACCAAACCATAAAATATAATCTCGAATGTCTCAACAAATCAATAAAAAGTTGAAAACGGTGATTTTTAACGAAAAAAATCGTGAATTCAAAATCATTGTACGAGTGATCACCCTGATGCTTGGGACATTTATTCTCATTTTGCCTAGGTGCTGCGGTTTGTACACCAGCAGTAATGAATTTTTACGACATGAAACCTACTATATGTTGTTGAGAGTAAGTTTTTTTAGATCTGAGTTTGTATCCATGATATCGTACATGGGTGACTTTCCACAGAAAATGCCCTAGAGTTTTGATATGAGACCAAAAATACAATATGTAATATAGTAAATGAAAAAAATATCGTAGTTGCAACACCGTAGGTTTCTCTTTTCCTTTAAAATTTTGACACAGATATTACTCTCTTATACTATCAATTCATGTTATAATTAGCATGTGAGCGAGTCAAAATTTAATCGTTGCCTCACCTTACATCAATATTCTTCTTTACAAGTTAATTTTTTATTCATGTCTATATTAATTATTAGTGAATGTATGCATATAAAATTGTTAAATTTAATGTACACGTGCAGAAATAGTTCACCTGAAATATTTAGGAATTTTTTTCTTTATATTTTTTGACTTAACGTAATCTTTTAATATTTTTTCTTGTTAGTTCCTTTTTCATAGCTAATCGTGGAGTAGAAAAATGTATGCTACATATTGTTAACGGATTTCTATCTTTAATAATTTTTGTTGACAGGTTATACTTGTATTTAATTTCTGTAAAAAGTTCCTAAATGAAGACATTTCGCGTGAAGCGGACTCCGCATTCGTATTTATCTCATTAAATTGCGGGTAGGCCACTGCCTATATTTTTCGATGACATTACTGTTTTCTCATGAAATACAGCACGAATGTTCATAGAGTAATTTCACAATTTTTGGGCATTAAAAACATTTTACGAGTACCATAATGAACTTAATTGCATTTCAAAGGTGATTCATCGCTGTTATCACTTGCCGTAATCAAAGATTTACATTTACCTTTTTAAGAAAGAGGTATGTATCTGCAGATAATCGGGTCCAATTGATATTATTTGCGAAATCAAGATTTAGTTGCAATTATAATTTGTCTCCAAAAAGGGAATAATCATTCTTTTATCTGATTTGCATTCAGTGTCATTTCTGCATATAGTATTTTCAATAAATGGACAAAGATTTTGCATAATTAAATGGATTGGTTAACAATTATTATAGTGAACTGATATCACAAAGTGTTGAAAAAACAGTATTATTATTAGATATTATAAATTGAAAGTATCCTTTGGCATTTTGTATTTAAGGATATATTTTCTGAACTGGAACATGTTTGCGTTCTCAAATAAATTAACCTTATCATAACTCTTACTTATGCTCGGCACTGGTGAAATCTTGGTAATTTGCTTTTGAATATTAAATAAAAATTATAGTAATTGAATTCCGTCTCATAAGAGATGTACAGGTTCTTAAACGCACGCTCTTCCTTATCATGGGCCGTTGAGTTTTATGCCAAGCGTTGGAAATTATCAACTCCACGAAGCCCTTTTTTCCACGAAAAACTTTTGCCTAGCTCAATGTAGGTACTCTCATGCAACTACTTCAAACGTCGCTCTTGTAAATGATCTTGCTCGTTGTTTTGTTTCAAAGAGTACAAACTGCCTGCCACAAAACAATAGCCCTTGTTACATTAACACTTGACCCTGGCTGGTTACTGCATTCTTTGCGCAAGTAAAACAAAACAAGCCGTGAAAAAGTACGACTCACTCAAATGTCGGCTGCAGGGCTCATGGTCGGTGAAACTCGAAGTAACTCGACGGTAGAGGAAGCAAGCCAAGTCTTTCTAGAAATTAATGGCTTCCATCACGGCCATGTACATTTTTTTCATTGCACTTATTGCTCTTTCGTGATTTTCCAAGTTTTCTCTTGGAATTTTGGAAATCTCGACATATTTACTGGTTTTAAATCATCCGGAACGAATTTCTATCGTGGCGAGATTTTGTGCTTAGTTTGGATTAGTCCAAATTTTTAAAATGGCATGCTTCTCGTGAAGAAAGACTAATCAATCATCGTTATTCAAAGTAGATATTTGCAGAAACGTGCAAGTCAAGTGAATCGCGGGCTCTCTTTTTTGATCCATCGGTACTTATGAATAAGCTAGTGTACATAAGCTTGTATACTAAATGTAGACAACTGAAAGGAAGATGATGTACTCGTTTATATATATATATTTTTTTTTTCGGGTACCAGATCTTCCTGGGAAACCATAACCGGAACAGGGAAAGGAACTGGCCCCCCTACCCTGATGTGTGAATATTCACACGCCGTCGGGCTTGGTACATGGGTGAGCTCTACCATCACCTACTAAACCGACCTTCGGGTTGATTACTGTGTTTATGGTTTTATATATATATATATGTTTTTTATATTACTGTGTTTATGGTTTTATATATATATATATATATAAACCATAAACACAGTAATCAACCCGAAGGTCGGTTTAGTAGGTGATGGTAGAGCTCACCCGTGTACCAAGCCCAACGGCGTGTGAATATTCACACATCAGGGTAGGGGGGCCAGTTCCTTTCCCTGTGCCGGTTATGGTTTCCCAGGAAAACCTGGTACCCGAAAAATCAACTAGCTTGGGTGGAGCTGCAGGTGCCCAAAGTGCCTTGCCCGGGAATCGAACCCGGGACCCTTCGGTCAGTAGTCCAACGCTCTACCCGCTAGACCACCGCGACCCGCATATATATATATATATATATATATATATATATATATATATATATATATATGTATAAACTTGGAAAAGACGCTCTCTGGCGACGCACAAACACACAAACACTAACACAAAAAACACCACACACATAGAAACATAAAAGAAGGACACTTACATTGGATATTTACGTTTCGACGGCACGGCCGTCGTCATCAGAATGCCGTTGTCGGGGAAGAGCGGAGAGGACATGTGCAAGAGAAGGGTGACGGGAGGAGAGGTAAGGGGCCAATGGGAAGCGGACAAGGTGGGGGAGGGGGAAATGGCAGGGGCCGTAGAGTTGCCGCGGTAGGGGAAGAGCTGGAAGGTCCCGGTCGTGAAGCGGCCGGGCCTTTAGCGGGGGACTTGGTGACCGATTCGCTCAGAAGAGTGAAGCGGTTCTAGGCAGCTTTGGATAAAATCCTTATATATATATATATATATATATATATATATATATATATATATATATATATATATATATATATATATATATATACAAATGCATATACATACATACATATACACACATACACACACACACACACATATATATATATATATATATATATATATACATACACACACTCTTCTACATATATACAAGGAGGAGGAGAATTAAGGGGCCAATAGGAAGCGGACAAGGTGGGGGAGGCGAAATGTAGGCAGCATTGGATAAAATCAGTGGGCTTGGTTCAGCCCGGGGGGTTTAAAGGACTGGAGCACCCAGATATGTGCCATCTCGCGAGTTCTCACCTCTATGTTACTAGCGGAATTGGGAAGGATTTCAATCACTGAAACGGAGAAGCAGTCATCAAAAGACTGGATCACTCCAATTACCAATCACTAGTTGGTATTGGTAGGTGATGGTAGAGTTCACCCAGTACTACTTTGCTGTTGTTGCTATGTATTCCGCTGTGTAATATTGGTTATTATTTTTAATTTAGGGCTGATAGGAGAAGGATATCAGATACTATGAATTAGGTAAATGGGACTAATTTATGAATTAAATAAAGGTATTCTAATTTATGACCCACTAACTTATTGCATTGTTTATCTGTACTATATATCACATCAGTGGATTCTTGCTTTCATCGCATCACGCCACCGTTCTATCGATCTTTCTTTATTCCTAATAACCTCAAAGTTTTGCCAAACAATTTTTCGCATCTTATGGGTTTCTTTTTTCATGAGGCCTCTATCTGAGGATCTGATCTAGTCCATTGCAGCTAGGTTTCTCGTATGGTAACACTGGAATGTATATAATATGATTTCTATTATTGTACATATATTCGTTCCTAGTCGATTAGTGTTTCAACCACTAGGCAGTTGGGAAAAGGAAAGAAAGCTGACGATGTCTCATCCGCTTAATTTTAATGAAAATCACAGCGTCGCGCTTGTTATTCGTACACACAGCGCTGCTCATCTTTTTATTTTGAAAGGGTATCTCACTCATCTGGCTCTCGTTTACTGCTTTGAAAAAGCAAACAAAGGAGGCCTTTGAAATTAATATATATGAATTTGGTGGTTTGCAGAGGTCCCGGAGAGGGAAAATCGGACAGTCGTATTTTCAAGAAACAGGATTTCGTGACTGGGGGATTATAATTTCACCAGCTAAAGGATTTATGGAAAATACAGTAAAAATAAATGAAAATAGTTTCCATAGAGAGCAGCCAAATTTTTGCTTGCACTCGGACATGATCCAAGTGAGAAATTATATTTCTCATCTTGTTGGTACTTCGGAGTTGTTTGTATTAAGTCAGGCTTACTAGGATCAACAGGCGAGTCACGAAATATTCTTGCGAAATTTAATGCACCAATGTTGCAGTATATTTTCGAAAAATCTATCCTAGTTTTCCTCTTGTTTTTTTTTAATGCCACACATTCATTAATTCTTTGGTAGAATGCATTCCTAGTATCTTAATAAGTAATATTACGTACGAGTAGTGAATATCGTGACCTTTAGTATAAAACAGGTAAGTTTCGAGCACGTTGAACAGGGTTTCTTATTATCGCTGCCTTTCTTTTTATAGATAAGGTTATTGGAGAAGACGGCGTTTACGATGACTCGGAAAAATGATGACGTAGGAGATGCTTGTAAATAAGAGCGTTAAGGACTATGATATATGAGGAAATTCGACCTAATTGCGAAGTAGAGAAATTGGATTAGGGAGCGCACACACTGGTCCCGTTAAGAGCATACTCGAGCCATTTCCCTCGGAATGAGCTTAAGTAGAGCGTTCGGTAAATCGTCTCGATTACTTTAACTCTGCGGTGACGGTAAATCTCATCCTCGGATAATCCCATATATTTCAGCATCTATTCATTCCCCCCAGTATCCACATCGGGTGCGGAGATTTTGGTACTTCGACGTGAAATGTATATCCAGAAAGCGTAATCTTAGACACTTTGACTCTAGGTAATCTCTTTAGGCGTGAATGTTTTGGCGTCCACGTATCTTACAATTGACAAAAAAAACACTGGTAAAATGCGGGAATGTAGCTTCATATTCTATCAACGATTGACCATTTTAAAATATGTAATTCAATCCATGACGATGTTATAAATTTGCGGATATTGATATCATCTAGGTCAAGTAGGTAATAATAATTTTGGGGATCTAGCTGGGCCACTCCAATCGCTTAGTGGCATGATACTACGTTTTCCGTTTAACGAGAGGTAAATAAACCTACAAAAACATCCTTGGAAATGGCTTGGCCATCTGCGGATAAGTCGTTCGGGCGGCTTTTTAATGCCCGTAGCATTGTCGCTTGTTATGTACTCGGACAAGATATTCTATGCTGTATTATATCACAAATGCAAAAATGTTTGATGCTCTGCGGCTCAAAGGAAATTTAGTATCTTTTTATAACTTAGAGGTTTCTAGGAAAGTTAAGCAAATTTAGCAACATCCATACACTATAACTCATATCGCAGAGGACAAAGTTCAATATTTTGGCAGATTATCTTGAATTTCACTTTAATATGGTACATAATCATAAATTATGTAGTGTATTGGACATTGCGATATACTTTTGGGCCATATCTGTAAATATGAAAGCTTTGGCAATACTCCGTTTTTTGGTGAATTTCAATGCAGCGATGACATATTGCGATTTTGTTGAATTGGAAAAGTCCAATGCATGCTTCTAAATGTGAGTTAGGTGTTAATATATATATATATATATATATATATATATATATATATATATATATATATATATATATATATATATATATATATATATATCGAATTTTATGTTAATTTACACAGATATGCGTTATTTTTATTGTTTTTAAATGTGCTCATTAAAATATTCCTACCTACCAATTGTTTTCCACGGATGACTACTTTCTTAGTGCAATATGAAAGTCGTTACAATGTAATTGGCGCCATTTTCGTGTTGTCTATTGATAGTTTTTTGCAAAGGTGTACACATTAAAGCGTGTGTCCAACGTATATGTAATCAAGGTGGTACATTCTAAATGGCTTGTTTAGGCGACTACACTGTCACAGAAAAGAAAAGAAAACGTATGCTCCCCATTTCTCATATTTGTGCAGTTAGTCAAATTTATAATGGCATTTATTTGTGTACGTAGCAGTAGAAATGGCCATATTTCTGATTGCAAGGCCAGGTTAATGTCATCGTTATTGCTTCGCTTGCTTGAAGACATTAAAACAAAAGCGCTCCCACACCCCGAAGTATCTCATCCGGTTACAGGGTTTCGGCGTGTCTTGGCAATCCCTAGACGTTATTTCGGAGACCACTTCCAACATCCCACTCTATAGCTAAGCGTTCGGGAAAGCCAAAAATCTTCTAATCTACTCGATCCTCCACTCGTCGTGCCTGGAGGAGAACACCCGTGCATTCCTGATCCCGGCGACCCCTTAACCGGCACAACATTCCACTCCCCACGTGAACACGCGGAGAAATACGTTTCCTCACTCAACCCATCTACTCGTACTCTCTCTAGCCACCAAAAAAAAAAGGAGAACCAAACACCTCCCCCACCCTCCTTCTCTCATACTCCCTCCGACCCCTTTCCCTGCGTCGCTCCGCGAAACACTCACGCAAGTACAAGGCAGCCTGTCAAACACACGAACCCATCTCTATATCCGTTCCCCTTATGCATGTCTCCGGCTCAGCCCAACTGCCGACCGAAACTCCCGCCCCCATATCCTCGCCGTTTCTCACCTCAAAACCGGGATTCAGCACCTCAGCCTTCCCGCATCCGAGTATCCTCGGGAACAGCAGCGAGCGGATGAAAGATTTTACTCCTCTCCCACTCTCTTTCTGCTTATCTATCGTATCCCGTTTGGTGGCTCTGAAATGCCACTGCACCACATCCTTCACTGTGTTCAGACATGGATTAGCTCAGGGTAGGTGAAAGGGGGACGAAATGTTAAAGCAGGTGCGGTCAGTTCATTGCTAATGCAATCGACTTTTTTGTTCATAAATATCAGTAGGCAACTGTTCCTTTTCATCATCTCTTCCTATCCTGATTCGAATGAAATAAAGTTTATGATTACGAATTTCGTGACCCTCTGTTCTAAAAAAATCACGAACACCATAAGTATCCATATAAGGATTATATAAAGACAATTACCACGTTTAGAATCTGAAATATGGTAATTCCTGAATCAGGAAATAGTAAAATATTCCCTATATACATGTACTTTCCAGTTTTGCATAACATGTCTTGTTATGTCTGGAGTTCTGTCGTATGTTGTGGCTTATTTTTATTGTCTATTTCGTGTAACAAAGAAATAATATACTAGGTGAAGTTAACACTTGTTTTAAATTTAATCTTCCTCCATCATGTATAAGAATTTGCACGTTGAGTTTTTTATTGAATATTTTTTCCCTTTTTCCTCCCTCTCCCATATCCTTCCTTATCCATATCACCCTTCCTACCTGGTGATTGCACGCTCTGCCACACACCTTTTTGGTGGATCGCGGGGTATTTGTGTTGATGTAGTATATGGTTTCACCACGTCTCTCTTGCTTCCAAGATCGCCTCACTGTTTTCAAATGCTCATCTCCGTCTTAAGAGAGAAAAGAATTCCATTGATAATTATTACCAATTCAAAACGTATAGAAAAATAACTTCCCCAACGTATCTTGTTTTCCAATATGTTTTCTTGGCAATGATGTATATAATAATGATTTATAATGACAAAATATCAAACTTGAGAATAGATTATGGAGACCGGACCGTAGTACGGACGTTTTTACCGAAGTTTCAATTGAAAAAAAAAACAAAAAAACATGAATTAGGGTATCAAGCATCCATAGTAAAAGAGTAGGTACAATGTTTGGAATTGAATGTAAGTCAGGTATTGTGAATGGGGTGGAATTGAAATGTGGGTAATGGGTGCAGAAAGCCAGAATTGAAGGGAAAATGCTAGTCAACTGGGTAAGAGAGAGAGGACAGATGCTTTTAGCCTTCATGATGGGAGGTTAGAAATTCTAAGCGCCTGATGGAAGTTCTAGGTTCAGTATGGCAAAAGTTGTAGGGGAAAGACTCTCTAGTTCCCCTTCGCGATGGTCCATCTGGTGCTTTGGTAGTTTCGCGGTGATTCCAGCCGACTACTTCAGGTCGAAAGTTACAAAATTTGTATGTTTAGTTGATAAGTGTTTGAAGGTTGTGTACATAGTACTACTTTTCATGATCCGCCTTGGGACTGCCTCTACACGGTACACTACTTATGGAATCGGTAAAATAATGATCACGTGTGTGTGTGTGGAAGCGAAGGAATGCCATGTGTACGTGGGCATATGCGGGAATGTAGTGGGTTGAGGAACCTAGTGACTCCTCTCATCCACAGCCTTTTGAGTCAATCTGCCTCCCCCTATCTCTCGTCGGGAGCCCCTTTTCCCCACTTCCTCCTCCCCGCGAGACCCCCTCACCATTCCCGCTCTCCGTTCTCACTTTCCCGGCGGGTTTACCCAGCGTAGACGAAGATAAAGGGGAGATGCTGGGAGGTAGTAATTAAGGCGAGGAAATGAGAGAGAGGGAGGGAGGAGGGATGCTCCCCCGCCCTTCCTCTCTCTCTCTCCCCGCATTTCTCCCCGTCCCTTCCTCCCCACCGAAGAGAGAGCCGAGAAGGCTCCGCGATAGATGCGATGCCTTTCAATCGCAGACGAGCCCGAGACCATCCATTTCCGCGAACCGACGACGACGCCGTGTACGGAATGAGTAGTGGCGGGACGGAGGGGAAACGGCACGCGACGCAAAATGCGCGAATTCTCACGTTTCGGCTGCCTCGGAGGCACCGCTCAAGATATGGCTCCGTATCAAGCAAAAGAGGTCATAACTTGGAGAGATATACACGTTCTCTTCTTCTTACAAGGTTATCCGTGCAGGATGAGGCAACAATACAAGTCAAAATCAGGGAGCACCTCCCGGACGACTAAGAATGAAAAATGTTCGGTGAATATATGGGTCCAGAAGTACTTATAAAGTACATTTATCATTAAAATTTTTCATTCTCTTGTAATTTTTCCCGACTATCATAAACCAATCAATGACTCCTTTTGTTAATGCGATTCGAAACTCTGTCACGTGTTTATTTCCGTTTCTCTTGACTTTTTCCTGCGATGTCGCGTGCTAATTCAATGGACAATGAGGAGCTAATGCTGTTTTGATTTGGGAACGTTAAAAAACCAGTTCATAGAAGATTTAGAGCGATTATTTGAAAGTTTGTGTGATTATATCGTGGACGCTTGTGAGACCATTGGGAGTAGACCATAATTAATCATTTAAAAAAAAAAGCATAGAGGCAAAACCAAATCTCGGAGATTCTGGTAAGTTTTCAAAGATGAAATAATAACCCAGGTTTTGGTGAGAAAAACCAAAATAGGCGGTAACCGCCTCTGGATTAGTAAGCAATGACGTTAACCCGATGCCGCCGAGCCCAGATGAATATTTGAGTGTTTAAAATGTGATATAGGTGCCGGCAGTGTTAGTGTTGATTTTGCGTATTTGCACTTTATTATAAATTCGAAGTACGTCTCTTTAGCAGTGATGTTGAAAATGGATTATTACCCTCATCGCACAACTGTAGGAGAGATCATGCCAATAAAATCGGAGAGATTAAATGTAGAGCAGATTGATTTAAGATGTCATTTTTTCCACGAACGATAAGGGATCAGAATAGATTTATTCGACTGCGCCAGAGTCGTTTTCGGGTCACTATTAGTCTGGTGTGTATTCACCCCCTGACACACACCCTAGCGGTGGCCTGCATGTACTTAAAATAAATGCAAATAAATAAAATAAGCCTCAATACACAATAGACTTCTTTCTCTAGTACTTTTTATTGCATTTCCTAATGCAAACGGAAAATGGCAATACTGAGGGAGAAACTTGTTCAAGACCATAGTGAATAAGACAAGCAAGAGTAAGTATTAAGTGGACAGACAAACAAAACCACTGCAATTCCGAAATTAATTTGTATTGTTCTCTTCCACGAGCAAGAAGAGACTCAAAAAGCTTTATATGTTAAATAAATTTATTTTCAATTCGATTTTTTAAATTCATTGAGTGGAAGGAAAATTCCCCTTAAGTTTGTGGTAGGATTTTATTTTACATAGATTTTTCACGGTGAATTGACGCAGTACTATATTCATCTGCCGTCACGTTTCACTACTGGTAACATACTTTATTTAGTTTAAAAATTCACTATTTGGTGACCCTATTAAACAATATGCACGCTTTTGTGCGCAATAAATCATCCATGAATTGATTTAAATGTTAGGTATGTAGTTCCAGATCAGTAAACGGTAGCATTATGAGCTTATTTAGGAATGTTTACAACTACAGCAATTTAATAGATTCCCATTAAATAAACTGTACAAAGCTTGATTTTTCCCATTAAAAAGACCAGTGTTGCAGGTATCTTTGAGGTTAAAATTCTGTAATATTTAAAATTAACAATCAAAATTTTAACTGTTGGCTTAGTGTGTCAAATAAGCCGTTTAAAAACTTTGAGCAGGTGAGAAAATAATAATGGACGCTAGATATGGTAAATGAAGCAACTCAGCTTTATTTTGCATATCTGTTTGATACGAGTAGGTTTGTGAATATTTATTTGACCGTGCATATGAGTCTCGGTAAGATGATCAGTTCATATGGTCCAACGGATTGTACTTGAACCCAACCCAGCCTGCATGACATCGGTGTTCATAAAGATCATCTCCGATGACCCGCTTTGATATTCCCAGTTTTTACTATTCGAACCCGGTAATACAAATTCTTCTATTATGAAAGATATAGATCAATTGAAGTATTTCTGTTTAAATTTTTGTGAACCCCAAGTTGTAGCCATGCATTCGTATTAGAAAAAAAACAGCTTGGAAATCCTTAAGAGTCTAAGGTACGTACATACAAAAAGCTACGCGTTTATGAATAAGAAATCGAGGAAATTACGGTGTACGCGCGAAATGGTCTCAGTCCTCGAAGCGCTTTTAAAAGGAAAAACTTTAAGTCCATTGCTTATTCGGCAGTTCCCTCCCGGGGCTGAGGGGGAACCCGACAGTGCAGTTATCCCTGAGTATGCATGTACCGAATTTTTGAAGGGAGCATTTTATGCCCAAACAAAACGGCAGAGGCAGGGTACAGTGAGTTCACGGAAGGAAATGCCTTCTTCCTCCTTCGTGCGCTTTCCTGCTTCTACCTCCGTGGATGCAACTCATTATTTTCTCATCTCCCATCGACCCTAACCCACCCCCTCCCCCATATTGGTCTCTCTTCTTCATCTCCCCAAATGTAACCCATGAAGTAAACATAGAGAAGCGCCTTCCCATCCAACGGTGTGTTTTCCTTTTATCCCTCCTTTGGGGGGGGGGCGTCTGGGAAGAAGGAAGGCAGCGTCGAAAATTGCATAAATAAAAAACTAAAATTTTACAAAATCAGAGAGGGAACGACTACCACTGACGCTGAACACCATGAGCGCCTCTATCCTTCATCATTCTGCCTTACACTCCGCTTATCCCTACACTTTGTCTTTGACCTTTTTACATGCATATATATATATATATATATATGTATAGCCCGCCTCTGGGCTGGCTTCCTTACGTGCAATCAACGTTTACGATTCTCCGAGGGACGAACAGGGAACCGAGCGAGACGAGACGCACCTGAACCATCCGGAGCCAGCCAGAATCCTCCCCCACCGCCTCCCACTCTCCCCGTTCGCTTTTCCTCCATCCCGCCAAGCGAGCTGGCTCCCCAGAGGATCGGGGGAAGTCCGCAGTCGCCTTTCCCATTCTTTCGCACCCGTCCCTTCCGCTTTTCCTCCCCAGTTCTCTCTCATTGCCGAGTTTCCTCGAATCCGCCTCTGCCGGCGAAGTGGATAACAAAGATAGTAAGCGTGATTATTTGTCACAGTTGTTGTTGAAAATGTTTCATCCACCCCATCGTATTACGGTAGGAGAGATCATCTCAGTGAAATTCCGAGATTTTTAGTGCAGAACAGATTTAAGAAGTCATTTTTCCCAAGGAATCAAAATAAAATGTTTGTCCGATCGCGCCAGGATGATGAAGTATGTAATCACCCCCTGCCACACACCCTTGCAGGGTACTAAATAAAAGTTAAACTAAAAACCAAGTCTCACCGATGAATAAAACGCATAGAACGTATGTTCCTTTCGATATCGTATTTACGACTGCTTCCGTTTCGGTCGTAAAATGTAGAGTTTCTCATCTTCATTTCCATGACACACTGCAAGTCACCGTCAAGGTGTATGGTAGGAGTGCATCCGCCTCAGGTATACTCAGTATGTTAAGGGTTTCAGCCACTAATTTGACTTGAAAGACTAATCGTTACGAAAAGTTCAGTCGAAATAGGCAATTAAAAATTGCGTCTGTGAAATTCGTGGAGAAAGAACATTCCCCAGCAGAATACAGATAATGCAGAAACTCATTATGCTCCAAACAAATTTAGAATATTTAGCACAAGGATAAAGGGACTATCATTTACAAAAGGAATCAAGGAAAGAAAAAATTCCGTCACCTTCTAAAAGAGGCAAAGAGGTGTTAGCATAGGTTATAACCAACAGCTGCAGGGAAATGTAACGAAAGACACAACAGGAAAACTCTAGTAACTCTACTGTCCATAATGGTAATATTTATTCCTTAGCTGATGTGAGCCTCAGCTGTTTCTTCCTCTTATTATTCTCGGCACGACACTTTAACCTAACCGTTGCACTCTATCGACACGTTGCAATCTATCTTCTTGATCTCGAAGGCATGGTCTTATTCCATAGCATAATGAAGGGTACTTGACGTTTTTAGGAAATTGGCAAAAGTGGCATACCCACTATTGAACGTTCTTGAAAATGTAAAAATGAAATTGATTCTACAAGGAAATTAGATACTGTAAAATACCACTTAATCTTTCCCACTCGGTTACTCAAAGCTATGAATCGTCTAGAAGTCAACATAATTCCATTCCTAGATGCTGACAAAATATATTATCCGCTATTGGCAAGTGAATACAGTAATGTACGCTAGAAGAATGTACGCTAAAAGTAGAGTAGAGAACCTACACATTCCTAAATAAATTGAAAGTGTAGACTTGATATTTAGCGAAACTTTTTCTGGCTCTGAAATCTACTCTTTTAGGAAAGGAGACAACGCATAGTTTATTGTATCTTTAAAATGTGAAAATGGGGAAAAATGAAGAAATATGCCGAAATCTAGAAAGTCAAGTAAAGAATTACTGGATACGGTATGAAAAGAGTAATTTTTTTGGAGATGTTCGAAGAGGAGAGAAAGAGCGGAAGGATATTGACATACTATACACGTACAGTGGTATTTTTGATACTACGATAAAATGGCTCTAGGGGGACGCAAGAAATAGCATTTTGGAGAAATTATAGGACATGAAGCTTAAAGAACGAGAAAAAGTACCATTTAAATGTTTCATTTCGGTGATGCATTTCTCATTTTAGACAGGTGACGTAATCGGTCAGCTTATATTTTTTTTCAAAACGTAGCAAAATATTGATTCGATGGTACTAAATTAAAAAAGCTTCGCGAGGAAACCTCTAAATCTACGTCATACCTTCTGTCCTCCAAGAGATCGTTCGACTGAGGCTTCCCCATTGATATTTTATTTTTATTTATGTGACTGCTAATCGTGCGTGAGAAGTCTATTGACATTATCCTTTCTGGAAATCTCTCTTTATTTTATCGTGGTGTTATTATCATCCAGTTTTTGTGAGTTCAAGAATTCATCCTAAGTGCTGAAACATTTTTTTATCGAGGTCTTCTTACTTATCTCAGCCGTTTTACCTTAATTGCCAAACTCTATATTTTTTTCAAACTTATTTTTTTTCGCTCTAATCCCACCTGTGCGTTTTTTGCCCATTCTGCTTTAATTCTTAGTCTCCACCGTCAACCATCCGCTGTTCCCTCCCGCCCTGTAATCCAGTTACGTCCACGTCCGCCTTCCCCAATTTCTCTCCGCCCCCTGCCCTGCACGCGCAGAACATTCAATGGAACCTCCTCACCCCCCCCCCCTCCCAATCTCCGCATCACGTCGCTCCCTCGATCCGCCTTATATCCTCGCAATATCCCATCCCACATATCTTATTCCGACCCATCCTTCCCCATTGCTCCCGCTCATTAAGATGGAGGATGTTTGCCAGAGCTGCTCGTACATGTAGCACGAGGTTCCCCGTTCTTCCCCTTTTCTTTTCCGATTTTGGGAGGAGGGGTAAACGTCGTCATCAGCGAAACTCGACCTCATCCTTCCCCTACCCCTCTCCCTTGCCCCACTCCCCTTCTCCCTCCCGTCTCATCCTTCGAACCCCCCGCCCTAGCCCTAATCTATTTACCGAAACGCTTACACCTTCATTTTGAGAGTCTTGATCTTGACCTTCTTCATTCCTTGTATTTTTGCGTGTAGGCTGATTTTGTGTTAGAAAGAGGTGCAGTGGAGTTAATTGATTTGATTTTATAAATAAAAGGAATTACACGAGTTCTTAGTATTATATTGTAGGTTTTTCTATGATTTTTGTCAACGACATTGAATGTATTGATACGATTGATATAAAATGTGGAAAAAGAAATTCTGTCACCGAAACGATTCTAGCCGGTTCAAAAGATATTGAGGTTCTAGAGCTTGTATGCCTACATAACGAGGCCGCATTAGCTCTTCCGAAGGGCACGACAGGACGCGAAAGTTGCGTCATAAAGTACATGAAAGTAATTAGCGATTGCAGTCGTGCGGGAGACCAGATTGTGCAGTAAAGATTCGAGGGAAAGGACAAAAGTATGTCAATCGCTTTAACATTTTTATGGAGATTGTGGAAAGTTCCTTCATCTACTTAAATACTTACAATGAGTGAACAACATAAAAAGACACTTTCATAAACATGGCGATTTTTCTTTTGCCGTATGAACGACATGGATATTGTCACCAGATCTTAATCGGAAATAGGTTATTTCATAAACAAAGCTCAAACAGAAAAAAAACTAGGAAATATAATTACAGTACATGGGCACCCAATGCTCCATGGAAACATCATCATCGCATATGTTTATTTTGATATTTAACGAGTTATTATAAAAAAGAAACTTGCATTTTGACTGAGCATGCTCTTACAGTCCACTGCCTTTACAATCTATGGAACAAGCTATGTAAATACTTACTTGTAAATTTGGTATATTCAATATTTAAATGTTTCTCGAAATATGTTCCCTTTAACATTTCTGTGTATTTATATAAAGATAGATACATAGTGTTATATAATGTTGTTTTAGTCCCTATTTTCAGGGGCTAAATGAATATTCTTTTACTACAAGGTATTGTTCCTTTCCTAACTCGTAAATGTGTGCATGAGGCGTCCCTACAGCAGATTGTCATGCGACGCATTCATATTCCATCAGCACGAATTTTCCTCATTTCCTCTTTAATTGATTTTGTCGTTTCGAGCTAATGGGATATCGCTGCAGAACTGTCACTTAAACTTTGTTAACAAGCTTTGCCTGAACCCAATTCATGGGACTCGAAGTAGCATAGCTGACTCCCCAGGCTCACTCTCTCCCCTAAATATGTACACCATGGATGCACAACTAATGAAGCCATCTCCATGCAAAACATATTGCAACCTTCACGTAATTCTTGGTCTTGATTAAATCAGAATATGGATCTGATCGGTAATTTCGTACGCAAGATATATTTTGCTGTCTTATAATTAAATGTCTTGATAAATGCATGCAGTATGGCGGCGATGTTGAGACTGTTTCACTTGTTACAATGTAACATATCACATAAAGTAATCGGCTGGAATTTACCATTGGAAAACACGCTGGTATTAATAGGAAATAAATTATGTCACTCAAGAGAAATATATTTTCTTATTATGAAACCCTGGAAGGTACCGGGGAAATATAACGTCGTGGGGGATTCTAGGGAGAGCAGTATCAACCAGGAAAAAATATAATACATTAGAAAATTTTCTGATGATGCCAGTGCATTACAGTCTCCGCACATTCCCTTCTACAAATGTCAGGTAATCTGCGACTCGCCGCCTTCATTTGTAATTGATTAAACAAAACCACCTAACATAAAAATTGTTGGCTGCAGGTACTTGCTTCTCAGTAACTGACTTCTAAATTTGCTGCTCCGTTTAATTTAAACCGTTCACCAAGATGTAACCTGCATTCGACTTCAAACTTGGCATTATTTTGATAAGAAGGAGCTTTGAAACCGTTAGTTGTATAAAAGTGTATGCTCATTAATTAGGAATAAGTTAAACTATAAATAAAATCATTTCATACATTGTTTTCCTCGAGATATTGTATTAGCTACACAGAAAGCCCTCCAAGATAACGGGTGAATGAACTACAGACTCAGGTAATATTCAGGTTGTATTTTACGAATTGCGAGCAATACCTTTCCCTGGCAAGAGGAGAATGCATGCTAATCATCGTGAGTTGAAATAAAGGTAATTGATTCCCTATGAAATAATTCCCACTACTATCTAAAATACGTATTACCTAACCTATGGCACACATTATCGAATTACCTTATTATAAAAACGCGCGGTAACACCCATAAAACAATGAGAGGGATCACCCGAATCCACTAACCATGTCCTTCCAAGTTTCACAAAACAAGGTACTTTCAATGGGCTGGCCCACTTGATATG